>BSBM01000066.1:16922500-17522500 GCA_027924585.1 Larix kaempferi | reverse complement strand
TGTATACGAAGTCATGTATGAAAGGAACATGCTGTGGCTTACTCTGTCGTGACGGCCTTGGGGTTTTGTTTGTCACTGTATTTTTGGAAAGAATAAGGTCATCACCCAGTTCTGTAGAAGTTAAATAAATAATGAAAGTTTGCCTGTAAGATGGCCGTATAATGTCTGCGTTTCCTTTAAATGAATACAATGTACAGTAGTAGGAATGTTTTTAAGTTTCTAAGATACTTTCAGAGAAGTAATAACTCGACTGTAGGTGATGGTACAGTCTTATTTCTCAGCGTTTTTCTTTTGTTTTTGTGTGTTGAATGATAACGATAGGGTTCAATAAACCTTTCAGTGGTAGGCCATTTAATGTGTTGATAACCTTGTCGAATTGGGGTTCTCACCCAGAATTGGAATATTGTAATAATTGCAAAGATGTTTGTGCTCTGTTGGTCGTTGTAAAGCTTACTTGGATAAATTCTATGTCTTTACATTCTATTAAGTAATGTAAAAGAACTACGGCTGTGGATAAATTTATTGTATGAATTTAGTTGTTAGGATGCTACGTCTAATGTCTCCTGTAGGTTTCGAGCTGATATGTGTGGCATTTCAACTTTATGTTTTTAAAATTGTCTATACTTGAAGTCTGGTGGCGGCCGTGGTAGATTCGTTGTCCAAATTTTCAATGTGGAATACTTGTAATAAATTTCTTATTGTTAAATAAATAGAGTAGTAGGGTTTGATTCCGAAATGGCAACCATGGTTTGGTTCAAAAGCTATCTCTGTAGGTACGATTTCTAAATTTGATAATTTATTTTATTGTTAAGATAGGTCTCTGTTGAGACTGTACATTCACATAAAGATTTTGAGCTCGATAGTGAACTAAAACTATAGTGCTGATAAAAAGATTAAGACTGGAAATAAAAATACTACTTGGTTTAAGCTCGGCCTCGAGTTAGTTATCATTATGTCTTTGTCTAATTCTTTTTAAAGTTTAATAACTAGGTCAAAATCTACCGAAGGTTTCTTGTTGTAGAAAAACAGGAAAGATAGATTCTAAACAAACTCCTCGGTCACGAATCTTGTGTTTTAATTAACTAATCAGTTTGTTTTAGTCAGAACTCTGTCAAAAATATTTTAAACAGGTGAACAACATTGTTGTACTGTTATTTCTATTTCAAGGTTGAGTTAAATAAAAGTTCAGCCAGTCCTTTCATATGTTCTGTCGGTAATAAATTAACCATCTTAACAGTTACAACCATTGCTATTACTTACAGTTCTACTACTGTTTATTATGCATTGTAAATATTTTATCCATAAGATAATAATAATATAAGGAAATCTTATCACAGTAACTATTATTAAATCTACTACTGATATTTAGGTATTGTGAATATCTTACTGAATTAAATAATACGCAGTCATAATGAAGATAAACATAACATGCATTAATTTACGCTTTAATAAATAAACAGGAGTGAGTGGCAGAACCTGTTTCAAGCAGTGGACAACAACAGCAATGGGAGGCTGTTCCTCCCTACCAACTCCTGGAGAGTGCCCAGACAACACTTCTCAGGACCCCCAAGCTTGCTCTGGTCTAACTGGCTGGAACTAGGTACAACAAACAATTCACTGAGCCAAAGCAGCTAAACTGGAACCAAGTTACTGCAACATCCCTCTCAAACCACTTCCTTACTGATTATCCCACTTCCTCAATGGGACTCTTGAATAGCATTCACCTGAATGTATTCTCCCTCCAGAACTATGTTGAACCCCTAGCTCAGTTCATTGAGTACTATTTAAAAGATTTCCTAGGTCTTAGTTGGGTTAATTGTCATTAATGAGCCACCTGCTCAGATTCCACTTTCTTGGGGAATCATGACCCCAAAATATAGGGAAGTTGCCACCTGCAACTTAGGAAGTGTTTGAGGATGCTGCCACTTGTCTTTTGCCTTTCCACCTAGTTCCCTCCACCCATTAGACCAGTAACCTCTTTTAACAGCTCTCCCATGCTGTTGTCTCCATAATTTATTTATTAATAATAAAATATTCATAATTACATTCCACTTCTGGTGACTCTGCTGAGTCATGAATTCCTACTTAGCATTGAATTTAACATAATGTCTCAGGAATATAATAAAATAATTACATGATTTTTGCAAAATTGGGGTATGTGACAATTACCATGATATTTGGAGATAGATATGTCCATGATAGCCATGGTTGGATGTTGTACAATATCTTCTTCCATCATCTTAGAGCCTTACGAGTGGAATTTTCGAGATTGTGCAACATGAGACAAACCTATAATGATGTTAAATCGCATCTTTCTATTGCAGAAGAATGTTGGGTGTGTGAGCTATCTCAAAGAAACACCTAATATTAATTATCGACCAGGATCAGTAGACTTAGAGTTGAGACAAAATATATGCCTAGGTAGAAAGGGATCTCAGATTTCGGCTTGTCAGACCTCAGATATATTTAATAAAGAAGGGATCAAAAGATCTTTCAAAATGAAAAACCGATTCAAACTCTAAACAACACAATTACTAAGTTAACCTAACCAACAGATTAAAACAATATCAAATTATACTATCTTATGTAGAATTAGATGATAGAAGAAGAACTACTTCTTATAAGAAAGGAGACTGAATTCTAATTAGAAGAGAAAGTTTGATAAAAACTTAGAAATATAACTATGGAATCATGGCTTATTCCCATCCATACATAAGTGATAAAAAGTTGATATGATAACAAGTGAAAAACTTGATCAGTATAGAAACAAACAGGAGATTTTGATAAAGATATATGATTCTAATCTGACTTTTATGTCATGAACATATTCACATGAGTGACACACCAATCTAACGATAGAAGAGATTTTAACAACCTTAGAAGAGGTGAAAATATTAACTATCTAAAACAAAGCTGAAACAACAACTACTTAATAAATCAGATGTAAAGAATTTTACTTTAGAGGAAGGTTTAAGAGAAAGAAGTACTTCATTTAAGAACTTATAAACATAAAACAAAGTTAAAGTATGTATAAATTGTTAAATCAAAAGCAAGAAGCATTATACTCAGATGGACAAAAGAAAGTAGATTCTAAAGATGCTAAAACGATGTAGAGAGTATAAGGGTCTGAATGAAAATCTGAATGCCCGTCTGAATGACAGTTCGAATGCTAGTCTGAACGAAGGAAGAAGATTTAAGATAAGGGAAGGAATAATTTTGGATGACTTAGTTACTAGCTGGTTAATGCACATGACCTTATGATGCAAAGTAAGTATAGAGTAGATAGTTTAGAAGATAGGGTGAGGGAAGAAGTGATCTATGTGAGAGAAAGACTAGCTATTTCTACTTCATCCTAAAGCAAGTTTAGTTTAATATTGGAAGAATTATGATACTACAGAGGAAGAACTACAGAGTTTAAGAGAGGAGCTTAACTATGGGAAGGCTCAGAAAACTCAACTAACTTGATTCCAAATGAACTCAAGTAAACTAAATTCCGTAAGCAAGGCTATAGAGGCAAGCTAGAATGCGACCTAACCTATCAAGCAGAGGAGGTGAAATAAATACATGACCTATCCTATGGAGAAAACTTAGCCGAAACTAAGTGTAACCGGTCACTTACTTGTATGCTGCAAACATTGTTAACATAAGCACTTCACAAGAGGCGTATAACATAACATAGATCTCTTTATTCATAGAAACAATAAAACATGAGTGATAATAAAATACATAATAGAAATTTCATCCATGTAAATAACAGAACATCAATTTAGATTTCAAGATGTAGATATCATGTATAAGATAAATGCAGAGATGAAATACAAAACACACGTTATCTGCAGAAACGAATACAAACTATACACACAAACTGGAGACCGCTGATCGTTGAGGGGCCCGTCTTAGCAAGCAAAGGCTGAGTCTTTATTAATCAATCACCATAAATGCTACCAGATATTCATAAAACCAAAACAAAGATATATATTGAATTAACAGAGCATTACAGAATCCCTGTGTTAATTTGCAGTCGGAGAAAGATCAATAAGACTGACTCCGTCTCAGTCATGTCAAATAGAAAACAAGACTTAACAATACACAACAAATCTTGACAAGACTTAACCAGATTCAGAGGTAGGAAGACTTATATATATGATTACAATTTGGAGAGCAAGTTGACCCTTTTAGTTCTCGACTGCTTCTAATAATAAACAGTCTTTAATATAGGAAAACGACTCTGTCCATCATCCCTTAACAACACATAACCAAAAATGGTTCTACTCAGCATCTCATGACAACTCATATTCCAAGGAACGACTTCATGATGACTCAGGACAGCATACAGAAGGTCCCCCAGGCTCCACGGTGTCATTCTTCCAAGCAATAGCTGGAGAGTTAAGTCCTCTTCGACATGGGCAGAAGTGGATGCAGTATCAAGTTGGGCATATAGGAGGAAAAATATTCTAGAACTCTAGTTCACAAACCACCAGATCCACGTCCCAAACAAAATCCATGCGCCAGTTAATCTTTTAACAACCTGAGCATACCTCAACCAATGAGTCCTTAGATCGAATGCATGTACGAACAGCAGGCTGAATGAACATGACTCCAGTAAGCTCCTAATTGAAGGTTCTGTTGAGAGCCATCATTTGTAAAATAAGAATAACATCACTAAACAATCCAGATAATCGTTAATAAACCAAAATATGGCAAATCTTGCCCAACATTCATAGGATGTATAAATAAATTCATACCTGTCCCATTCGGCGGTCTAAATGGAAAAAAGAGCAATTTATGATATCAAAAAGGATGATAGAGCCGTCATTCAGAGTTTATTTATCGACCAAAAATAGTGACAAAGTGGGCACCAACATTCCCCCAAACCAAAGACATGCCAAGTCCCACTGAGCAAAACATAGAAGAGATTTAGGAAGAATGTCGAGCTGCAGTAGCATCGGACTTCTACTTCAACGAGGAGGGTTTGACTTTATCCTTGAACTTCTTACATTGATCCTGTAGGCTATCATTCTTCAACCGAAGAGTCATATTATCAGTTGTCTTAGCCTCATTCAAATACTCAACAAATTGTACTTGACTACGTAATGTCTTGACCTCTTGACGAAGCTCAGAGATGGTCCCAACATACCCTTCATTCTGACTCCTTAATTCTTCCAAGTCTTGATTTAACCTGTCCATAGTCTGTTGGAGTGAAGGAGGTGCTTCTATCAAATATGCAAGGTTCTTTTGAGGGCTTGCTTCCTCCAGGAATGACTCAGGGTTAGAAGGTGTAATGTATTCTTCGGGACCCTTTTCTACAGTCTTTGCAGGGGTAGGAGCAGGGTCTTCAAGCAAGGTGGCAGAGAGATTGGCCAACGCCAAAAGAGGTGATCCAAAGATAGGGATATTTTCCTGTTCGTCGAGGTGGTCAACATGTTGTGTCTGAGTGAAGGATGGATCAAGGGCATGATTGGCCTTTCTTGATTTCTTTGGCACTGGTGAAAAATAGGAGGGTTTTGGAGTCGTGTCTTCTTGGAGAAGCTCAGAAGAGGGTGTTTGTACAAAGTGCATTTCTCCTAAGGTGCCTTCTTCAAATCGCACAACCTTGGAATCATTCTTCATTTGGTTGGGGATTTAAACGGGCTTGTCAAGACGGGAGTGAAATCGATGGAGCCTGCGAGAGGAAGAGGGTTTGATAATAAGTTTCGCAAGTAGCTGAGGGTTTAAGGTCCCGAATATAAAATTGTCCCAAGTCTTCCCCTCTTCCTGTAACTGATGGGTGATTAAAATTTTGATAAGGCAATGGTGATACAGGCTTCCAGAGGGATTGACATTGTTCTTTCAAACTTGGCTAGAAATTTTCTCGAGACTCTTTAAGAAGTAGAAGGGAAAATTCAAGGGTTGATTATCAACAAAATGGGCTAACAACCAAAAATGGCAGGATTTAAAGACCAAGGATTTACCTTCCCAGGTTATTAGGTGAATGATGACAATCAATGGATCAAGGAACTCGGCCTTGACCCATTCTCGATGAACCCCTTTTACACCCTCGACATGCTGATACTCAGGCTTGAGAGAAAATTTTTGTGATGTGCGTGGGAGAAACAAGTGCTTGTGCCAATGAGCACCTCCGCTAGGCAGTTCCATGGCTACTGATATGAACTCTTATGTCACCGAGAAGGTAAGGTGGCCAACCCGAGCCTCTTTACCATCAAAATCATTTTCGAACAACAAGGAAATCTCATGGTCATGGTCATTAAAGAGACGGAGAAATGGGCCCCAACCAGCACGCAGGAATATCTCTCGATAGGCTCTGAACGGGGCAATGCACAAGAGGTATTGATAGCTTCCTGGCTCATGGCGGGTGGGCATTGTGAATGGAAGTTGATGGATGTGGCTAAACAAGCAAAAGGAATGCACTTAGTTGCAGAGGATAGAGTGTCAAGGCGAAATGAGGAAATGAGAGGAATGAGTGAGAATTCATGCAAGAGTAGGGTTAAATCATGGTCCAATTGAGCAGCCGGATGATCGTGGAGCATGTATGAGTGATATGCTCATAATTGAATTTCCTTGAGTCGTGTGCCACTTGAAAATTCGTAATTATGGATTTGTGTGCTTTACAATGTGTTCAACCATGTCCAAAGCAAAACTTTGGACACATTGAACATAATCGTTTGCTATGAATTAAGCATAATTACATATAAACTGTGATGTCTTCCAAAATAAATGTTGAATGGTACGATAAACAAAGAATTGGGATCATGTGATAGCATCCAAGGTGTATTATTTAACCTTATTAATGAAACAAATAACATGCCAAGATATCATTCTGAATTGACCTTTGATTATAATTAATGGATTAGATATATATAAATGAAAACCCCAAAAACATATATGGCCATACTTATTATCGTATTATAGTTTTATTCTATACTCTATTCGGATTGGAATTCACTTACTCTGTTTGTCATTTCGATATTCACTTCATTATTTATTTGCCTCATTCGTCACCTTATTCGGACAGGCATTCGACCTATTATTCAACCCTTCATGTAGACTTTGGTCTTTATATGAGCTTGTTTTACAAATGCTGACTGTGGCTACCTTTTGCAGGAAGTTTTAAAGTTGTTAGTGAACAAAGGGTGATCGCAACCTTGCTTTTCTGGAATTTATGTTTTATCATAGGGCATTCTTTCTTGATTATCTGCATTTTCCTTGAAGACATCTATCATAAAGATGGTCATACTATTGTCAGAAATAAGTAGACCATAAAATATTCTGATCCTCCCCCAAACCGAGAATATGGCATGTCCTTGGGCCATAGAAGAGAGGGGGCAGAACTAGTTAATATATGATTTTCAATCCTAAAAAATTTAGCCATAACTCTGAAATAATGATTCATATATGCAAATTCACTAAAAATAAATAATAGTGCTTATTAAGACCATGTGAATAATAATGATGTAATTGATGCAAAAAAAAATGCCACAGGAAAACCAATCATCAAGGACTCATTCTGAAATATTTCTTGTCATCTTAAGAATATAGATAAAGTTCACCTTTGAGTTTGTTAGATCTCTATGATTATAGGTCCCACTTCTAGGATAACAATTTCCTAGATATTGTTTGAATTAGATGACAAGGTCCAAGTCTATCTTACAGCCATTCTCAATTGATATTACAGATAATTAGCCAGTACCTATGTTTGTGTAATGAACCATGTGCATAGCAATGTATTAACTGTACCTCTTTCTTCTTGATATTTCCCCACTGCTAGAAGGCCTGTTCAGTACCCCGACAGGTTTATCTTGGTACCATGCAAGCATAGTCCCGCTGCCAGTGAGCCTGTTCAGTACTCCGACAGGTTTACTTGCATTTACCAAACTTTCTGGTTTAAGATTTTATGTAGCATGGACCCACTGCCAGCAAGCCTGTTTAATACCCATGTGGGTTTGATTTGTATAATGATGTTAGCATATGGAAGCTGGTTGGCACAAGAGTATATGGAACATTGCTAAAGACATAGTTCAAGAATATAAGTAAGAATAGCTTATATTACTGATCATATCAAAAGAGAATAACCTAAAGTTGTCTTTGACTTCTTAATCCATCTTCTTCAAAAAACATTGGTAGTGTTCTCCACAAGTAGAAATATTACTTACCCTCGGGCTTACTTTTTAAAGAGTGATTTAGAGACAAGTTTCAATAATGGGTCCAAGGTGATCTAGTCGTCCATAGGTGAGATAAAATTCCTGACAATTATATTGGTTATAGTAGGTCTTAAGCAACTGCTGATAGAAAATCATTAATTTGTATATTTGAATCAATTACCATGCAAGTTATGAAGTTCAAGAAAAGGAATTATAAAAGTGGTTTTTAAAGGTGAGATGAGATTATGCTCACTTTTCATTAGAATTATTAAATGAGTTTCAGAGCATTTCCTTTTTCAACTGATGTCTTTGTTTGGTTAAAGATATGATCCCTATAACCAGATTGCAAATTATTTATTGAATTTTATGCAAAATTATATGTACATAGAAACTATATATGAAAATGTTAAAGGGAGGAGAAGAGTCTTTTCTTCTTTATTACTGTAAGTTTTGAGCTGATTGGAAGGTAAATGTTTGTTTTATTGATCATATAATCAACTGTAAAAAAAAATGACTCATGTTTATTAAAAACCAAAGAAAAGGCATATCTACATATATACAAACAAAGACAACCCCTTTTTGAATCTCAAGAACTAGGAGAAGGAGAAGGTCCCTTTTCAACTAGTTTCATTTCCTCTTATGGTTCTTGAATAACAACTGATGATTTGGGTTGATCTTGCACTAATCTTCCAGATCGTGATTGAATATCATGGACAAGTGTGGTGGTCATAACATAAGATGGGAGGAATTGTAACCCAATGCTGTTGAGAGCTTGGGTTGGCTTATTGTTAAGGATTGGCATCAGTTGTGCAGGAAATATTGGGGGTTTTGGAGACTTCATGTCTCGGATATGTGGAGATTGATCTGAGGTAGGCAGTAATGGAGGTAGTGGAAATCCAGGTAAAATTTGTTGGATATTAGGTGGATGAGGGTAGTTGGGCATGGGATGGGGAGGTGGGGAATAAGCTTGTTCTCTCCATCCGTGTGCCCATTGTTGCTGCTGAGTATTCTGAGGTGGCCATTTCTTCCAATTTGAAGCATCGCATAGCTGAGGAGTTTGATAAGGGTGGTAGTAAGATGGGGTTTGTAATAACGGATCCTGGTAAGTTAGCTGATCTCTAGGATGTCAAGACCTCCTAGATGTCTCTCCAAGGTTTTCACTTATGCCTTGCAAACCAAGAAATGGTGAAGAGTTGTTGGTTGGATTATAAGGGTGACAGACTAAAATTTTATCCAATGGACATTCTTGTTGAGGGTGCTTGGTTCTACATCTAGAGCAGGACACATTCGTTATTGCATGTTCTTTCTTCTTAGCTTGTGATGTATCTAGTTGAGAGTCCATAGCTTCTAAAATGTCAATTTTAAAGTCTTCTAGCAGGATTTCCAATTATATCCTTGTAACTTTATCAGGGTTTTTCAGATTTCTAATACAAGCCTCCTGAAAATACCTCCTACTTTTCCCTCTTTTGCTCATGTCATAAATAAGGTTAAAAGTTCTCAACAATTCTTCCAAAATTTCCTTAGGGAAGAATGTCTCCTTTTGGGGGTCACTATATATTGGTTTATGCAGGACATGGCGAGATCTCTCAAGGTGACCTTCTAAGCTATAATAACCTTGATATTTTTGAAGAAATGCGATCTCCATGTCTCCCCAAGTCTTGATACTAGATTCTCTTGACCCTTTGAACCATAAAAGAGCGGAGCCTTTCAATGTGGTTGGAAAAAGTTTTAACTTTTGGCCCTCTTGTAGATAGTCATACATTCTACACAAGATGTCAAATTCGAACAAAAAGGTATCCGGATTCTCACTATCTTTCCCATAAAAGGTAGGTAATGGGGAAGGAGGAATGATTACATCCCATGTAGGTTCTAAAATGGGGAATCCAAAAGTTCCCTTGGTTTGAGTTTCTTCTTTTTCTATGTTGTGTCTCATCTCATTATGATCTTCCTGATCCATTTAGGATTTTGCTCTAGGTTTCTCCCTTTCTGCTTCTTATGGAATGTGGAGGGTAATGTTCCCTTATGGATTAATCCTTATGGTTCCCCCTTGTTCGTAAAAGAATTTCCCTTGCCTTCCCTAGTAAGCCTATTCCCCTTGTTTATGTTCTGATACTCTTTTATTAAATTAGTAGTTGGGGTAGGATGCACCCCTTGTGATAGTAAAAATTTTGGTGTTTTCGGTTACTATCTCTAAATCTCTAGACCTATTCATGAAACAGAAATGATAAATAGAATAAATTCTAAACTTATTATAACAATTGTTGGATTTTGGGGATGCCTGTTATAACAGATGCGCAGGTTCTTACCTCTCGTCCTACCACTTACCCTCCACCAACCTATTTCTATGTTTGAAACTTATTACTAGATTTTGGAAAGAAAATTCTATCTACTTCTACATATCTTCAACTCCCCGGCAACGGCGCCAAAATGTTGGGTGTGTGAGCTATCTCAAAGAAACACCTAATATTAATTATTGACCAGGATTAGTAGACTTAGAGTTGAGACAAAATATATGCCTAGGTAGAAAGGGATCTCAGATTTCGGCTTGTCAGACCTCAGAGATATTTAATAAAGAAGGGATCAAAAGAGCTTTCAAAATGAAAAACCGAGTCAAACTCTAAACAACACAGTTACTAAGCTAACCTAACCAACAGATTAAAACAATATCAAATTATACTATCTTATGTAAGAATTAGATGATAGAAGAAGAAATACTTCTTATAAGAAAGGAGACTGAATTCTAATTAGAAGAGAAAGTTTGATAAAACTTAGAAATATAACTATGGAATCATGGCTTATTCCCATCCATACATAAGTGATAAAAAGCTGATATGATAACAAGTGAAAAACTTGATCAGTATAGAAACAAACAGGAGATTTTGATAAAGATATATGATTCTAATCCAACGTTTATGTCATGAACATATTCATATGAGTGAAACACCAATCTGACGATAGAAGAGATTTTAAAACCCTTAGAAGAGGTAAAAATATTAACTATTTAAAACAAAGCTGAAACAACAACTACTTAATAAATCAGATGTAAAGAATTTTACTTTAGAGGAAGGTTTAAGAGAAAGAAGAAGTACTTCATTTAAGAATTTATAAACATAAAACAAAGTTAAAGTATGTCTAAACTATTAAATCAGAAGCAAGAAGCATTATACTCAAATAGACAGAAGAAACTATATTCTAAAGATGCTAAAATGATGTCGAGAGTATAAGGGTTTGAATGACAATCCGAATGCCAATCTGAATGACAGCTCGAATGCCAGTCTGAATGAAGGAAGAAGATTTAAGCTAAGGGAAGGAAGAATTTTGGATGACTTAGTTACTAGCTGGTTAATGCACATGGCCTTATGATGCAAAGGAAGTAATGAGTAGATTGTTTAGAAGATAGGGTGAGGGAAGAAGTGATCTATATGAGAGAAAGACTAGCTATTTCTACTTCATCCTAAAGCAAGTTTAGTTTAAGATTGGAAGAATTCTGATACTACAGAGGAAGAACTACAAAGTTTAAGAGAGGAGCTTAGCTATGGGAAGGCTTAGAAAACTCAACTAACTTGATTCCAAATGAACTCAAGTAAACTAAATTCTGTAAGCAAGACTATAGAGGCAAGCTAGAAGAGATGAATGCGACCTAACCTATCAAGCAGAGGAGGTGAAATAAATATGACCTATCCTATGGAGAAAACTTAGCTAAACCTAAGTGTAACCGGTCACTTACTTGTATGCTGCAAACATTGTTAACATAAGCACTTCACAAGAGGCATATAACATAGCATAGAGCTCTTTATTCATAGAAACAATAAAACGTGAGTGACAATAAAATAAAAAACATAAATTTCATCCATGTAAATAACATAACAACAATTTAGATTTCAAGATGTAGACATCATGTATAAGATAGATGCAAAGATGAAATACACAACACACATTATCTGCATAAACGAATACAAACTATACACATTGACTAAAGACCACTAATCATTGAGGGGGCCGTCTCAGCAAGCAGAAGCTGAGTCTTTGTTAATCAATCACCATACATGTTTCCATATCCTCATAAAACCAGAACAGAGATATATATTGAATTAACAGAGCATTACAACATCCTTGTGTTCATTTGCAGTCGGAGAAAGATCAATAAGACTAACTCCGTCTCAGTCATGTCAAATAGAAAACAAGACTTAACAATACACAACAAAGCTTGACAAGTCTTAACCAGTTTCAGAGGTAGGAACACCTATATATATGATTACAATTTGGAGAGCAAGTTGACCCTTTCAGTGGTCGACTGCTTCTAATAATAGACAGTCTTTAATATAGGAAAACGACTCTGTCCAGCATCCCTTGACAACACATAACCAAAAACAGTTCTGCTCAGCATCTCATGACAAATCATATGCCAAGGAATGGCTTCATGATGACTCAGGAAAGCACACGGAAGGTCCCCCAGGGTCCACGGCGTCATTCTTCCACGCAATAGCTAGAGAGTTAACTCCTTTTAGATGTGGGCAGAAGTGGATGCGGTGTCAAGTTGGGCGTATATGAGGAAGAATCTTCTAGAACTTTGGTTCACAAACCACCAGAGCCACATCCTGAACAAAATCCACGCGCCAGTTCATCTTTTAACAACCCAAGCATACCTCAACCAATGAGTCTGTGGATCGAATGCATGTCTGAACGGCGGGCTAAATGAACATGACTCCAGTAAGCACCTAATTGAATGTTCCGTTGATAGCCATCATCTGTAAAATAAGAATAACATCATTAAACAAGCCAGATAATCGTTAATAAACCAAAATATGGCAAATCTTGCCCAACATTCATAGGATGTATAAATAAATGCATACATATCCCATTCGGCGGTCTAAATGGGAAAAAGAGCAATTTATGATATCAAAAATGATGATAGAGCCGTCATTCAGAGTTTATTTATCAACCAAAAACAGTGACAAAGTGGGCACCAACAATGAATTTGTTGAATTTCTTGGGCCTAATCATTAACTTTACCCTCCAACTACTCTTGCTTGGAATCCTGTTGTGCCATGTGGTTTTTATACCATGAATCAACCATCTAAGTCCATCCATTTGAGAGTTTGTGTGGTGCATCATCCTTTGTATTTCATGAATTTCACTCAGCCCCTCTCCCTTAACCGCTCCCTAGCTCAAGGGGCTGGCCATTTCATTATACAAAACACTGAACAAAAAGACAATATTGCACCCAAGAAACAATTCTCCCACCATGAATAGACAACAAACCACAAGAATCTAGTATGCTAATATGATGACCATGACGAGAGGGATGATGTGGTACCGAAGTTGGGTTTTCTATAGACACTTAGGGTGAATCTGACATTGATTTTTCAATCCAGATGGTAAAAGAGGTGGGGGGTATTTTTGTTGACAATTCAAATGATGACCTAACTCAGGATGATATCTTTGTGTAGTACCCTAGGCCTACACTAAGGGACCTAATATATCATTCCAAACATAACTCTGATTGTGTAAAGGAGGGAGTTGGTACGATTTATTTTCAAGAGCAACCTTTTATACGAGATGATACTTTTATCCATGAAATTATTTGTCCAGGGGGAGGTATTGTTGATCTACTGATTACTCAAAATGGGTCTGACGAATTTCTAGAGACTTCCTCATCTGGAAACATTAGATCCAGATCCTTTTTTAAATGTGACTATCCTTTAGGTAGGGTTTTGGGATCTTTTTCAGCATTAGGAGGAGGTACTACTTTTAGCTTGCAAAATGATGGTGATACCCTTGTTCAAGGGATTTGTTCTCTCTTAGTGGTGACTGGTGTGACCCCTCAAGACACTATTGGTGGTGAGGTTGTTTATCCAATGGTGACTAGTGTGAATTTACTAGGTTTTGTGGGAGGAGAGGTAGGTGCTAAGGATTCCCAAGCAATTGTTATTATAAATCCAGCTGTGGAAGTGTGAAAAAGAAACCCAAATCATTAAATTCTAAGGGTTCTAAGATTGCTTTGGTGGTGGGTGTTGATATCAGATTGAAAAATATTTTGGACATTGAAGGGAAGGCACTAATCGGTAAGTTCATGGGTCATCGTATTTTTTTGGAGTCCTTGGATACCTAGGTTGAAAATCATTGGTATCCCATTATGGTCTACTCACCAACCTTTCATATTCTGGTTAGAGGATGGATTAAATTCATATACTGCGATTGTTAGGATATTTTAATACTCCATCCTTTTCCTACCTAACATTATTTATTTTTCCTAGTAGTTGATGATGTCATTTTCCCCCTGGTGGTGTGCAGATGTCATCCAGGATCCATATACCACCTTCTGATCCATACATGCATCATTTTAGGACCACTTGAGTTAGTTCTTGATTTTATAGGAACCCACTCAATGTTCCAGTGTAGTACACTTGAGTTAGCTGACTCTTGTGGGGGGTTAGAGCTCCGACTGACATTGATTGTGGCCTTATGCACCCATTTCTAATTGACATGCATGAAAAACTCACTATTGTGCCCTCCTTAGTCAGTTAATTGATTGTGACTTTAGTTAGCTGAGTTTAGGTTCAGTTCAGTTGAGTTTGAGTCTTCTGGAGCACTCTAGTGGTGATAATCCCTATGCTAGACCAACTGAGGTTCGAATTATCCTAGGTGATTCGAATTCTCTCCATTGTAATATAATTTTTTATTATACTGATTATTGGATAGTGTGACATTATTCTGCTCCTATCTGAGTTCTGCTGCATAATTATTCTTCTACTCTTTTTTACTGCAGTTTTCACTCTTATTCAACTTTTCTGCTCATTCTTTCTGTGTGAGGTATCCTCAGCTCTTATATCTTCTGTGACATAGCATTTCACAACGATCACAAGGATGCAGAGAATATATTGAAGGGTTTATGTTTTTGGTTATTGAATTTCCTTCATTTAAAACCCTAGCACCCTTTATTAAACCCAAGAGAGGAAATATTGGGGAAATTTGCGACCTGGGTCAAATTGCTAAGGCTCCAGCTTGAATGGTGAAAGATATCAGGTATATATGCTATTGAAAACCAATTAGAGAAAACTCTAATCGTGGATGATATTTTCCTCAACAACCCTCAAAGAATGATGTCTAGGGTTTTGGTGGAACTGGACTTCCTTGGAGGGATCTATGAGGTTGTTGACTTGGTGGTGGGAGGCCAATATCACACCCAACATTTTTATTGATTCCACATAAATTTTTGGTGCATTCTATGTCATGAGATAGGTCATGTTGTAGTAGACTGCACCGTCCCTACGAAGAAGACAAAGTGGGTTCCTAAGGTTTTTGAAGGAAAAAAATAGAAGGATGAGAATATAATCCACAAGGGTATGAGGGTTTCTTCTCCTCCTATATATAGGGAGGTGTACACCCAAACAGAAGGACGATACCTTCTAAATTTCAAAATTTATTCCATGACATCTAGGTCACATCACTCCATTGAGCTCAGTGAAGGTGGTCGAAACCAGACTCATACACTAGTCCATATGAATCAACTATGCTTAGAAGACCTCAGTGTGGGTGTTGATTTTGGTAAGTTAGATCAATATTTACCTAGCATTAATCCTTCTCTTTCATTAGGAATATTAAATAAAAACTCTATGTTCCAAGGAGGGACTAGTTGTAGCAACATCTCCTTGTATTTCTAAATAAGTTCCTATGATGGGTTCTACTGGTCTAAGAGAATATTTTCCCAATATATATCTCATAGAATCTTCCACCATCTTTTCTCAATCTCAGTCATACTCTTCTAGCTCAAGTCCTAGAGGGGGGGGGGGGTCATTACGACTTCCATCTTTGTAAACCTAGGATTGTAAACCTGATTGTTTACCCTTGTGGTGTGGACATTACCTAGAGGGAGTTCAAATCTCAATAGGTGCTGGCAGAAAATCTAAACTATCACATGCTCACGAAAAAAAATTAAATGAATAAAACAAGGTAGATAAGAACTAACAACGAGGGTCCTTAGAGAACCTTTCGCCCCACCTCCTGTTTCGAAATGATTATTCTCTTGATTAATGCGTGGGGGATAGAGAGATTGGAAAATAAGAGGGATATAAAAATTCTTGTTAGTTCGACTAATCCATTCATGTTGCTTGTCTGGGAGATGATGGGAAAGGATATCGCAATACGTGTTTCTATGAAGTATTTATTGGAGGAGTGGGAGTTCTTGGGTTTGGAATCTACTGGGAATTTTAGAAGGATCTTGACTAGTTGGAAGAATTAAATGAGATTAATTAACTCATTTTATCCAGTCTCTAGCTTGTTTACAGAGTTGGAATGTTGGGATCTTAGGCAAGGTGATTCAAATTCTCAATATATATGGACTTTATGAAGGTAAGGTCTTGTATTGGAATAAACTCGTTAATTCCTCACTTTTCTTGAATGGCCAGTTAATTATTGCGGGATATTTAAACTTTACCTTGAATAGAAATGAGATTTGGGTCCTAGTGTTAGGATTGATCCATTAAATGAATTATTTACTCTTGCATTGGAGAAGGATCAACTTATTAATATTGCTCCAAATGTTGTAGAACTGACCTGGGTCAACAATTGGGCAAGAAATGAAGCTATCTCAAAAAAATTAGATAGATTTATGAGGCATGGTGAACTCTATAATAAATTCAATTGATACAAATTATGGATTGGGCGAAAAAAATTCTCATATCATTTCCCTATACTTTTTTATATTAAAATTCAATCCAGTTTGGGTTGTGGATGAAGGATTTAATGAGTTGGTCCATTCCAACTAGAAGCATTTTGATCCTTCCCTGGATCAATGGGCATGTTACCAATTTTCTACAACTCTAAAATCTATAAAGGAACACGTGGTTAAATGGTCAATAGAGAAGTACATGAGTAGGGAGGGTCACATTAAGGAGGTGGAGGAAATGATTGAAAGGATTCTCCATAAATATTCTAGTTTTCTACTAGACAAGCAAGGTTTATCGGAATTGAAGGAATGGGAAAACAAGAAGGAAAAATTATTGTTAAAATAAGAGCAGGAATGGTGCATCAAGAGGCATGATACTTGGATTGCCACCGGATATCAAAATACTAAGAATTTCCATTGATTTTTAAATTACAGGAAAGCAAAGAATACTATTTGGGAGATTTGTAATGATGAAGGTAGGAAAGCAAGATCTTTTATTGAGCTAGATTCTCTTGGAAATTTACATTTTGGCAGTATATATAAAGATCCTGAACAATGTCCTCTCAAGGAAATTATTAGGCTTATAAGTAAATATCTGTGGATGATTTAGGAAGACGGGGATGAGGAAATTTTCAAAGGAGTCTCCGAAGAAATTTTAGCGGTTATGTTGACTTTCAAAAAGGACCGCAGTCCCGATCCAAATGGGTGGATTGTTGATTTTTTATCCACTATTATGATTTCCATGGAGGTGACTTGAAACATGTGGTGGATGAAGTGAGGTTGTCTAGGAAAATTCCTAGTAATTTAAATTCTACATTTTTTGCTCTTATTCCAGAATCCGATCACTCATACTCTTTTAATGACCACTGGACAGGGTAACTTTTAAGGGAGAAATTTTGCCAATTGGCTATTTTTGGGGCTTTTTTTCAAAAAATAAATTCGTTATTTGGTCATTTTTAGACTCTAATATTGCCTGTGTTCACATAAAATATGTTTTTTTAACATAATATTCGCCAAAATTTACACATTTAAGTGGTAAATTACATGTTTCATATTTAATATTCACTTACCTATCTATATAGATGATTTTTTCAATCCAAAATAATCGCTAGAATACTATACTTATGTATAATATTAAAATCCTTAAAAAATACCCTGCTATTGGACCAACTCTTTGTGCAATATCGTATACAAGCTTATCTCTAAGGTAATTTCAATGAGGATTAAGATGATCCTTTCTCAGGTCATTTTTGTAGAATAATTTGGATTTTCTAAGCGGAGGAATATACATAAGGAAATTGGGTCTACGCGGGAAGTCTTATATAGCATCAAATAAAATTCTTCCCCATATTTGATCATCAAAATTAGCCTTTTCAAGGCATTTGGAATAGTTTCTTGGACCTTCTTACACTTGATGTTTTTTCATATTGGTTTCTCCTTAATAGTTACTTCACTTGACTTCGGTTGCCTTTCTGTGCCGCTTCTGGATCTGACAACAGTAATTCTGTCTGCGCACCTCTAACGGTGTACTAGCGTGTCCCTTTTTGTCGTTCTACCTCTTTTGTCATCATCGGTCCGCCGCTTTGCTTCTAATGGTTTTCGCCCCTCTGGCTATCTTAGTACTTTGTGTGTATTAAGGAGATAGGTCGCTTTCCATTAGAGAAATTTTGAGGTCAAAAAATGGCCTCAAAACAAAGAAAATGTACTATAAAAAACAGCCAATCACATTCTAGTAGATGACATCATCCCCCTTGGTTGAGGTGGCATTGCATGAGTTAAGAATGCTTATTTATCAAATTTTCTATGGTGGATGAAAACACATAGTTAACCAAGGTAGTGGTGTAAGTAATTTTAAGTCATAAATTAAAGTACTCATAATGATAGTCTTTTCATAAAATAATATTATTGTCATTTTCAAGTAAAGTACTCATAATTTATGTATTTTCACACTTTCTCATAAAATAATATTATTGTCACTTTCAACTGAAGTACTCTTAATTCATAAAGAAAGTCCTTTCACATTTTTTTATAAAATAATATATTATCATTTTTATGTTTTTAATTTTAAATTATATATTCACTCCATTCTATTTAATAACATAATGTCAAACTAATAAAGAATAATAATAGATTTAATAAATAATAATAATAATAATAATAATGCAACGTGGATTATAATAATATTATTAACATTTTACATGTAAATAAATTCTCAATTAAATTACATTATATTAAATTCATGAGAAAAGTACTAAATATAAAAAGTCAACATAAAATTAAAAAAATAGCTCTAAAAATATTTTTTATTATTTAATTTCATTTGCAAGTTCAAGAGAAATAAATGCTAAAGGACAATAAATTTTTGGGAATTTCCAATGAATCTTAGTCACATCAATGTAGACTTATTTTATTAATTTTATTTCTAGTGAATTTTGAAAAGCAACTCAACCATGGTTATTTATATTGTGCATAGAAAATAGTGTGGGAGGTGACTTGTCATATATACCTACCCCACAAAACCCCAAATTCATAATATTTTAATATATCTCATATTTTTGTAGTACATCTCTTAGGAGGCCATTTTTTGACCTCAAAATCTCTCTAATGCCTCCAATTTTGTGCCACTCTTCACCCTGCTCCCAGGATTTTGTGGAATCACTTACCTCAAAATAGGTCGATGCTAGACCTCACTTCGCTTGTACTTTGCTGCCAAAAATAACTACTACGCTAGAGCCTTGCTCCACGAAAATTGTCTTACCAAAAAGTGGTCAACTTGGGCCATGTCCAACACACATTCTTGACAACTATGAAAACCACATTATTTCACATCCTAGACAAGCTTGTGCATCAAATCAATGATGAACAACAATAATTCTCCAAGTCTAGCCATCTTGTGCATAAAAGGGGGAGTAAACAACTTAATTTTGAAATCTATGAGAACCCTGGGAAGCATTATGGTCTATCTTGGTAACTTGGGCACAAGAAACATAAGTAAAAATCATTATGGGAAGCAAATACAATGATCTCCTATTTTCATTAGTGACTTTCCCTAGTACAATCTCAAACACTCAGATCCTGGAGGCTTGTAGTCCATGAAGGAGCTAGTGAAAGAATCATGTATCAGCCACATGTGATTTAAAATTGTTGATCATGTTACTGATAAGAGTATAGGCTGATGGTGGCACCCATGCTTATGCATTCCAAAACTGCAGTTACAAATACCTCCTTCCAAGACCGTGTAACAGAGTAAAAGTGTCAACCATAGAGGCCCTTTGTCAAAAGAATCTACTACTTCAACTCCTAACAGATAGTGACATCACCTGAATTGCTTAGATGCGAAGAAAGGAAACGATCCAAGCCCACGGTATATGTACCAGAAACACATCAGAGAACCAATTATTTTTTTCTCTCCATACACTCTAGGACCTGAACTCTGCATGAAAGCAAAGATCCAAATGGAGTGATCTGGAAGGTTTCCAATGGGGGCTTATTTTGATGGGTGAGAAAGGGTGGTACTTGCTAAGTAACCAACATTCAAAAGCATACTGAATTACGACGATTTTAAATTCTCCTGCATTATCCATACTAATCAACTCAATCACCTTCTGTATTAAATTTGCAGGGTGATTCCGGGGTTCCTGACAAGGGTTTATTAGTGAAAGGATACGGGGCTTCCATTACAGATCAACCAGCAGTACAAAATCAGATCAAACTACCACGTTCCTTTATCTTTAATATCCATCCTAGTAAACTTGTAAATGCATAAACTTTTTTTAATTGTTTAGAAAAAAACACCTCGATATTGAGAGGGCTGCAAAACATACCACAAAATCCTTTCAGCTTAGGTGCCAGATCCGGGGTAAATATTCTAACAAAATTTCTCAGGACATGGATTGGGTTTCATCCCTTTCTCAGAGAATCCATTCAATTAGCAAAGATCAAAGAGATATAAACCCTACTGGACGACTTAATACTCCTTCGACCTCTCCAGTGAACCAAGACACTGTCGACAAGTCTCATAAACTCAAATCTTTATTGCTTCAATGAAGTTGCAGGGTTTCTAGTGAGGGTTTGGAAGAAAACCCCAGTCAGTTACCAAACAAAACAAGCCAGTGATCACAGGTTCTATTCTCGTGGATTCACACTTGCAACATAATATATAGTCCCTCCCTAGGAGATCTCGATCTAGATCAGCTCACCATTATTATTTATTTGTTTCTCCTTTTCCTATACAATGAAAGAACCAAACTATTTAATACCAGAGATTTTTGAATATGAAAAAATTGGGTATTTCTTATATTGCCTTGGAAAAGAACCAAACTATTTAATACCCGATATTTTTTAATATGAAAAAATTGGGTATTTGTTAGCTTTCCTTGGCGATAGTATAGGGGGGAGTTTGGCCATTGTCATTGACCAAAATTTGTTGACCTTGGCGGCCGTGGATAACTCCATTGCCTCCTCTACTTCATCCTCCTCTTCCTCTCTTCCTCCTCCTCTGCCTCTCCCTTTGTTTCCTCCTCTGCCTCTTCCTCCACTGAATGACTTATTATTCTTTATGAGATATTCTAGTGACATATCCAGGGAACTCGCCATGGAGAATCAAACCTCTAACCTATTAAAATTGAACGAACGAAGCCCAAAGCTCCAACCTCTGTATGTAACCTGCTGAGAAAACCCAGAAACGCGAAGAAGATGACTGATATGAAACTCTCCCCACTCTTTTTGAAACCCATGAAGAATATGGCTGAGATGAAACCCTCCCCCTCTTTTTCAAACACTCGAAGAAGATGATTGAAATGAAACCCTCCCCTTTCTTTTCAGAACTGTAGATTACTGGGAAAGTGTTACATGTGAGATATACATATTTGATAAGAGGGGAAAGATAGAATAGGATGGGATAAGGCACTCTCGAGGCTCCCACACCAATAAATTGAACAATAAGCCAAGGTAGGGATTGGCGAATCAAAGAGAAATCAGATGAATAAATCCTTTCGGCAACGAATAAGAATAGTAGACCAGAAACCTTCAGACTTCCAAATTAACGCAGCAATGCACTAACCAATTCATTATTAAACGATTCAGGAGCCTTTATAATATAAAATCTCACTGTTTTAGGGTGAGAGTGAGGAAAATGGATTTCTTTTGGACCAGGAATCGCATAGTGTTGTTGGTGTTGAGAGTTAAGAGGAAGCGCATTATGGGATGTGGGTACTAATCTAGTCCATGCACAGCCTCAACATCAATAGATGGAGGGCATGCAGATCGATCGTGGCACCTAAATGGGTTGTATATTTCCTTAGCCTCATTATGAGGCCAAATAAGGCCTCCAAACATCTAATTGGTGAGAACCAAAATATGACAAAAAAACTTATGGTAAATCACATAAAAAACTGTGCCAAACTAATGCTCATTCCACTGAGCAATTCCTATAGTCCCTGCTACTTGGCAGGAAGGGACTAATAAGAAGGATTCACACACAATGAAGGGAGGGTGATGTGAACCCCACACAACGTTGAGAGGTGAACCCAAGAGCACAACTCTACTCTTCATTTCTCCTGCCAAGTAGCAGGGACTATAGGAATTGCTCAGTGGAATAGAATAGAACACATTCTATAGACAAATAAATAAATAAATATATATATATATATATAACCAAATTACAAATGATCAAATTATAATGTCAATCGTAGAATATTTTTGTTCTTGAAACTGATTTTGAAGGAAATTTTTATTCATATCAGTTCAAAGAAATCATATGCCTATCTGTGTTAACTTCCTATAACCTCGAAATTTCTTTTAAAATGCACTGGTAATCCTCGGTGCAAACCCAAATCTCTAAATTAAGGGATTAGGTAAGAACAAGTAGAAACGTCATAAATGATGAATAAAGGTTGAATGCATAGTGGCAGGTGTATATAATGCATTATTGACTATGGATCAATAATATATAAGTTGTATTTGATATGACTTCGAAGAGATGTACTAAACATCTCTCAGATGGACAATCCTTTTTTTATCTCCCCAACATATAGTTTTTAGTCGGGGACATTAATCGGGAGGGTCGTTTGCAAATTTTTTCATTTCTCCAAATTTTTGCAATAGTTTGAAATAATTTTAATTTCAATGATTTTTTAAATAGCGATTTCTATGTGCTTCTATTGGCTCTGTACACTGTGACATCGTCCTAGGTTTGTGTGCGCACCCCCCAACGGCGTGCCAGTGTTATAGATGTTTAAATGCGATTCAGTGGAGGTGGGAACCATTGTGGTGATGATATGATGGTGGGGAGTAGCACTCAACAGCTCTAGCAGGGCGATCAATGACCACAGAATGTTAGGATTTTGATTGTTGGGGACTCTTTTCGTTTTTCCCTTCCCTTCCCAAGAGGGGGTGACGAACTGACGTAAAATGCACAGTACAAGTTTTTAATGTTGGTCATGGCTCTCGAGTTAAATGTAATTTTATAGTCGGCCACCTGTATTATGGAGTACAATGCATTTAATGCCTCGACCTTGGCGTTAGGCTTGATATGCAAGCTTATTTTCTCTTGTTTAGACATGCATCAGTCAACCATTAGCCCTCTTCCTTACATAGGCATGTCACGGAGAAAGTGCCATCCCTGGCATGGTATCAACGCCAACTCAAGCATATATAGTTGGTTTTCTCTGTATGGTGACTATGGTGGAAAGGAGGGAGGCTCGATCCCTCGGTTCGACAGTTATTTAGTTAGCATATTCTCCCTTTTCAACAATTGATCAGTTTCTTTGTCACAGGTATAAATGATGCATTCAGTAAATATTGTGAGTTGAATTTTTAGGATAGGTTTATATATTCCACTTCTTTTGCATGGTAGCAGTATAGCGCATATAAGTTGTTGTTTATATGGCTTGTTTGGGTGTGCAGAGCTGCTTCTTAGTCATTATGGTTCTTTGCTTCTGGGTATCTAATTGTGCAAAGTTCAATGACATCTTCTATCCCAGTTGGGCGATTGACCATGTTATGTATGAGGGATAGTTTTTGAAGCTCAAACTTGACAATATTTCTGGTCTTTCTTTGTAAGAACTATTTTTTTTTTACAAATATTACAAGGTTCTATTCATGGTTTAATAATACTTTTATGGTTTAGTACCGAATTAGTTTTAAGTTCATGTTGTTGAATGTATAGGTACTGGCTTTGCTTCCAAGGAAACATATTTTTTTGGAAAAGCAGGTGTGCAGATTAAGCTCATTCTCGGTGACTCTACTGGCACGGTTATTGCATTCTATGTAAGTTTCATTTTAGCAATTGTGACCATTTGTTGTTTCTATGAATCCATGTGTTTGATATGCTTTTCTTCTCATATGTCTTCCAAGGAAACTTTTCATAACGAATGAGATTTCGAATTCATGGGGAATGCTTCAGGTGAGCCATATATTGTTGAGACTAATATCGACTCCAACGGCACTGGAAATAGAGAACAACACATTTACCTCTAGTTTGACCCCATGACATAAATTTCCATTCCTATTATTTTCTATGGAACCACAACCAAGTTGTGTAAGTATATGACTATCACTTTTATGATTCTTTGTTTACATTGAATTTTCTTTAAGAAGTGTCAATTGATGTTTGTATGGTTCATTGTAGATAGTGTTCTGATTTGGGTATTCCCCCAACAACGAGCGGTTGGGAGTTCCATATCCAAAAAATCAACCGACGACTAGGCTACTCAAGGTGGATGAGAGTATCCTCTTCAATTTGGAATGCAGACAACTAGGCTGCTCAAGGTGGGCTTGTGAAGACAAACTAGAGCCATTCTCCCTTTATCTCCACTAACAAAGGCTTGGACATTGATGCAAACAAAATTAGATTAAATGCAAAAGCAAGAGTAGTTAATGAGAATTGAAATAAGTGGTGGGATATGTCCTCTTATTCTTCCCTTAGTCCACAACAAAGACGAATGATGATATGTGTGCATCGGAACTACATCTATGATTACTGTAATGATTCAACATGGTTTCCAACTTCACCACCTAAGTGTATAGGCCTTTGCTTCTAGTCCATTATATTTCCAAATTTATTGATGTATATCCATGCTTCCTCAATTTTACTATTGATGATGGCAATGAAATAGATGAATCTCGACGATGTTTAAACAAAGAATAAATTCATGGTATTATTTCGATGATGCTTTTGTATGCCTTCGGCTAGCCACTCTCATAATGTGTAATATGAATTTGGGATGTTTTATATATGTAATATAAATTTGGAATGTTTTATGTACATTCTAGCATAATCAGTCATTATACAACTTTTTGTTATTGTTATTCTTTGAAATTATATTTCGTCGAGATTAGGTGCTCCACCATTATCCCATACCAAGTGGCCTCTTCTGATTTATGATTAGATAATTGTAGGCATATATACACCGAAAGCTTACCGTGGGCAATAAAATCCTTTGAATGCCTCAATTATGACATAACATCATGGTAAAGATAGACTACAATATGAAATTTTATGCGATATGAATGAAGGCATTGGAAGTATAGAAAATTTAAACTAAAGCTGTATATCTAAATTGAGATTCATAAATAGCTACATGGTATACAAAATAGAAGTTGGAGATGATTATAACGCTGTTTTTTGTATGTTTTTTTGTCTTAAATATTTTTGAAAATATATATTCCAAACAATTTGATGTTGGCATTGTATTTGTACGTTAAGAAAGAGAAAGATATTAGAGCATTATGCAAACATTACGGTAATTACCAATTGGAAAAATATTAAAATCAATATCATAGAATAGATTTGTATTTTCCATGTTTTGATTAGGTAGAGGGAGGTGATAGACATTTTTCCAAGATCATAAATTTATTAGGTAACATAGATTTAAACGATTATCTACATTGTTTTTTTCATCAAAATTATCTATGCATTTCTACATTTTTGCGAATCAAGATAGAATATCCTAGGGTTTTTAAGTATTACATGTGTATCCATTTGCATTCTCATTTCTATAGCTCCGTCTTATAGCAACAACTATTGACAAAGTCGGGAACATTGTCACCTCATGACTCTTGTTTTATGAACAATCTATTTTAAGCCAAGAGATCAATTATGCCGACAATTTTAAGAAGCATTTCATGCTCAGTATTATGTAAAATATTTAGAACCCAATTTCAAAACCGTTAATCGCACCCACGGTATGATAAGAACTACTATATAATGGGTCAATAAACATAGTTACATTATTGTTGCACTCGTAGATGAAGAGTTAGTATGTTTTTATGTCAAATATAAGAGTTAAATCAACACAGATTAATCTTAACATGAAGAGTTAGTATGTTTTTATGTCAAATATAAGAGTTAAATCAACATTGATATTAACGTTGGCTCTTGCAGCAAAATCTTTTTCTAAAATCGAGGTAAAAGTATTTTTTAAGGATGAAATTTTCTTCATTAATTATTTTTTTGGTTATTTAAAAAAAAATATATTATTTAAAATTCGTCCATTTTTACATAAGATATGATTAAATTATTAAAATTAATCAAAACATTACAATTTTTAATAGTATATTATATGTTTTTTAATATTAACTTACATATTTATATGTATAATTTTTCAATCTAAATAATCACCTAGAATACTACACATAGGTATAATATTTCAATCTTTAAAAAATACATTTTTTGATGTTTGAACCTCATGGATTTTGGTCCCTACCTTACTTAAGGTTTTTACCTTAAGGAATTTGATACCTTACTTAAGGTTTTTACCTTAAGGAATTTGATCCCTTTAGGCATTTCAAAAAGCCAAAGGTAAGATAGATTTATGATAGTCATACAATCTTTGTTAAAATTGCAATTTTTAAATAGATATAATTTTTGTTTTAAAAAATAGACCATCACCCTATGCTAGCAGTTGATATTTAGCATTTTATTAAATTCAGAATATTTATTACCTAATTTTAAATCAATATAATAACAAAAAAAATGATATCACTCGCCATTAATTTAGGACCATTCACTTCACTTCCTCAACTTTGTTCCACTTGGACAGATGAGAGTCTATCCGAGATCCCTCGGGCCCTGGTCGAATATACACCTCAATCAAAGCTCTGGCCATGGCCATGAATTTCCGACGCTACACTTTGGATTTATGCTACCTTTTCCTAAAAGAAAATCATGAAAGCTTTTAACATATTGTTGGCTTTGATTCTCATCCCAAGTCAGAATAGTGTTGTCAGCATTATATCTCGCACCGTTGATCTCTAGCAATCGAACGATTTATAGAGTCTCTATGCTTTACATCTGTACTCTATGGTTTATTTGTTGGTCGGTGGTGTTGCTGGACTGGATAACATTTTTAGGTTAGATGAGAAAAATTTTAAATAAATTTTTAAAATTTTAAAGAACAGTAACTAAACTTGTATAATTTTAGTGGATGTTTACGGAACTCCTGGATCCAAAACTCCCTTCGTCAAATTGTTAGACTTGTCCTACATGGATTCTGACGACGGAGTGTATGAGAGTACCAAGTTTGTATATCAGTCAGGCATGCACATTTTCTTGTCAGGGGAGGGGCCATAGGAACCCTAACTGCGAGCGCGAACCCTAACTCTTCGGGCGATCAATATGAACCCTGTTACCCTACAGTGCTGCTGGTGCTATAAACCCTGTTACCCTACAGTGCTGCTGGTGCTGGGATGTAGACCCTTGAATCTGAAGGTACAACTTATTCTCGTTATATTCCAACTTCTCTCAGAATAAGAGTGGCCTTGTGACGCTATTTAATGTCTTGACCATGTCAGTCATTCACGAGTTTTTATGAGCAGTGCACTTTTCCAGTGTGTGCTTGTGCCACTGGGGCCACCCTGTAAATCTTCTCTTGGCTTTAGTTGACTGGTGGAAACTCTACCATTGCTTACGACGGTTGTCATTAAAATCTTCTTGCACCTTTGATTTGGAATGATCTAGCAGCCTGCGCACCCTCAAAAGTTCTCAGACTTCCTGTCAAACCAAGGCTGCATTGTACATCGTCGACCTCAACCACTTCTTCACCAAACTTCATCTCTCTCGAAGTATTCCTCTGTAACTTCATCCAAGGGTCGTAGGGAAACCCATTATGATTTCCACACTCAAAAGCTAGCAAGCTTCCATCATAAATATCTCACAGCTAAGTTCTTAACAAGCTCAAGATTAATCTCACTCTTTTTTTAATCTAGAGGTGTATTTCTAAGATACAGCTATATTTCATGATGATTATTAGAGCTTTTAACAAGATCACTTTCAAAGAATGATGGAACATATGGAGAATGTTTAAATTGATTATAGAGTTTTAACAATATCATTCTTAATAATCATTATTTGTTTTTCACTTAAAATGATTTCCTGGAGTAATTGAAATATGCCACTCATCTCAAATTGAGATACAACCATACTTCACTCATCTCAAATTGAGTACAATCATGTGAGGTTCAAAGAAGACACTTTGAAGACCATCTTCAAAAAATAGTAAGTTATTTATAAAATGGTTGACTGGTTGAAGTAATTGCAATATGCAAAACACTTCACTCATGTCAAATTGAGATACAACCATGTCAAATTGAGATACAACCATGTGAGGTTCAAAGACACTTTCAATACCACTTTGAAGAAAAGGTAAGTTCTTTGTAAATGATTGGTAATTCTAATTCTTTTTGGTTTATGCAAAGTATTGCTTACATTTATGTTCATGATTAATGATAAATTGCATTATTTCATGGACCCATTGGTTAGAATGTACTTGGATGATATGTACTTTGATGAAATATTAATTAATTGAAACTTTAAGAAATATAAGTTTTCTTAACAATCTCTAGTGTATTTGGGGAATTTGAATACTCGAGAACTTAGGATTGTTCACATGAAGATGGTGGTTATTATCAACTTGTCAACTCCCATTAATGTCACTTACATAAGGACATTTATGGAAGAAACATATTATGTATTTTAATAGTAGAACAAGAAATTTAAAGAAGAAATGACATAATCAAGCAAGAATTCAAAATGAAAAGATATAATTTTATCACATCAATAGACATTGTAGATAACCAAATACTATAATAGCAATGCATTTATTATTGAAAGTAATATTCACTTGCCTCTTCAAGCAGTCAACCTCTAGATTAGCGGAACTCCAATTACAATATACAAATTCGCAATACATCTTATTACATTGCTTCCACTCTTTTATATTGTTTCTAGTGAAGGGACTTTCTAGTAGGTAGGTGGAACCTACTAGTAAGTCTTCTTACAAATATTAATTTAACTTTGTATCTACTTTATGAGACTTCTTTAATATAGATTACTTCAAATTATACATAAAAACCTATATATTTAAGGGGGTTAGGGTAGGACCCTATGTTATAACATTAATTTACTCAGTGATGCTAAAAAGCCTCCTACATTCTACTCATAAACCAAATTATGAGCAAAATCCTTTAAAAACCTCATTTTGGAATGTGTATGTGATTATTCAATTAGCAACATACATATATGCTTGTTACCCTACATACATCTCTAAAAATTTTGAATAAAAAGGAAATGAATTATCACATGTGGTTAGTGTAGTTGAAATTTTTTCTACTCTCTGTTATACCATAATCAAATCCCTAAACCACATATATCATTATATAAATACAAGCCTAAAATTGAAGGAAGATGGACCAGATAATTCTAAGAAAGCAAGTAGATGTTGGAGGAATAGAATTAGGAGTTTATGCCTCGGGATTTTTATAGCACCCTTCCCTTAGTTCTCCATATAGGTTGAGCCTTCTTGTCTTTCTAGAGTTAGTAGGGGCTACCATAGTTGATACATTTTACTCAGAGTTTGAATAAGTTTGCAGAAGAAGATATGTCAATGGTCTGAGTATAGAGGATCCAGACTAGTGATTGAGACATTTCACTAAAGATTCAAGTATAACTTGTTATTTCAATCGTCTCTTTATTAATATGAGATCGCTCTTATTTCCCTCCCCGAAACAAGTTTGATCATGATATGGTTGTTTCATGCATAATGTTTTGCGGTTTGAATTGATGTTGTTCCATGCAAGTCAATTTGCTTAGATTAATCTAGAATTCAATCATTATTTTCATTATTGTTTTCTAGGAGTTAAAAATTGCTTGACAAAGGTATTTGGTTTTCATGTCTGTAGGTGCATAGAAACTTCAATATTGATCGAAGGAGAATCTTTGGGACTATCTGTTTACAAACTATTCAACCATCTAGATCCAAGTATATACTATTGCTTCTTGGTTTAAGTTTGGGTTATCTAAGTAGGAACTTAGAGTAGGATCTCCCTATGATTTGTTGGTAGTTTGAACCCTAGCTATTAGGTGAGTATTTTCTATAACACCCTAACATACCCCCCTGCTTAAAAGAAACATTGTCCTCAAGGAAACATATGTGGAATTTCTTGAAGTATATATGTTGCTTCCCATGTAGCATCCTTAGGATAGGTATATTTCCATTGAATCAAGACCTCTTGGATGCTACAATGGTGGAGATAGTGTTTCCATTTGTCAAGGATGGCCTCGATCTACAACCAAATGGAACCTTCTTCATCCAATTTTGGAAGGCTAGTTTGAATACGAAAGTGAGGGCTAATCACTTTCTTCAAGAAGGAGACATGAAAGATGGGATGAATATTGGAGTGGATAGATGGCTCCAATTTGTAATCTATAGGGACCACACATTTGACGACCTTATAGGGCCCACAAACTTGGGAGTAAGTTTCTAGTGGTTATTGCCTTAAGTGAGGTTTTTCTATAGGGTTGTAGGTGGATAAATACCTCTTCCCCTTGGAAAAAATGGTGTAATGAATGATGTTGATAAGCCTATTTATTCATACTGTTCTAAGCCATTACCATACTATCCTTGAGAGTGTTGAGAATGTCATCTTAAGATATAAGTGTTTTGCTGATCTCTTGTAACTTAGAGATGCTTGGTAAGTAGGATAGTACTAAGAGGGGGCTTTGGCCAAAACAAATTTGAAAGGAGTCATTCAAGTGCTAATATGATAAGTTGTATTGTACCACCATTATGCTAAAGGTGTCATTGAGCCAATTGGGATTTCCACGCCATAAATACGATTCTAGAACTTTATTGATAGCTTCAATTTGACCATAAGTTTGGGGGGGGGGTAGGTGGTGTTGAGATTCACTTGAGCTCCTTGGAGCCAAAACATTTATTGCCAAAAATTGCTAATGAAGGTGGGGTCATGGTATGTGACAATGACATACCATGGAGTTTGAAAATATTGTCCATAAAGACTTGATCTATCGTAGAGGCCTTGAAAGGGTGTTGTAGGTCACAAAAATGATAATATTTGGAAAGGAAAACAACCACAACCATGATTACATACTTATTGCTATATTTTGGTAACCCCACAATGAAATCCATAGAAATTTCAATCTAGACTATGGTATACCATGGAGTTTGAAATTATTATCCATGAAGACTTGAGCTACCATAGAGTCCTTGAAAGGGTGTTGTATGGCACAAAAATGAGGAAATTTGGAAAGGGGATCAACCACAACCATGATTACATAATTATTGCTAGATTTTGGTAACCCCAAAATGAAATCCATAGAAATTCCAGTCCATACTACAATTGGAATTATAAGTGGTTGAAGTTCACTTGGAAGATTCAATGTCTCACCTTTATGTATTTGGAAAGTGTCACATTCTACCATAAATGTATGGATGTTCTTCTCCATTCCTTTCTAGAAAAAAAAATTGTAAATAACCCTTTCATAAGTAAATTATGAAATCGCTAATGACTGGCCATGGGGATGTAGCTTAGATAATAATCATGATTTCGATGTTGATTTCTTGTGCAAATATAGATGTGATTTATAATGAATCTCATCATTGTGCCAAGTGTAGCAAGGATATGCATGGGGTTCCTATTGGATTTGTTGGATCATGGTTGCAAGTGTGGGATCTATGAACCATTCATTACATATGTCATTCAACTAGTCTGTGATAATGAAGGAGAGGGAAAAGAGGAAACCTTCTTCTTCAAACAATCAAGAGAGAGCATATGATACCACATTCTCCTTTCCCTTTCAATACAATATCTCATAGTCATGACCCATTTTTGTTTCTCAAGGGAGGAATTTATTTGTTCTAGAATTCAAGCTGCAATGGTTGGTTTTGATCTAGAAATGTTTCCCAAGTAGGTATGGATGCTATATGTCCACATAATGTAATATGGCCATAAAAATATTTTTCATAATTTGATTTTCCCAAGTGCCGATCATAGAGTTATTTACTAGTAAAATCCAACATTTTACCTTCTTGCATGCAGACTACTATAAGGCCTTTAACTAAGGAATCACATTCTAGGACAAAGGTTTTAGTGAAATCGATCAAAGAAAGTATCAAAATGGTAAAGATAGCTTCCTTTAAGTCCTAGAGATATGTTTTTGTTGCATCATTCCAATTGAAATAACTTTTTTAGCAAAGTTATGAGTGAGGATGCAATCTTACCATAGTTCCAGATGAAATTTTTGTAATACCCAACGAGACCCATAAAATCTCTGAGGATTTTAATTTTTTAAAGATGAGGCTAATATTTAATTACCGAAATTTCCTTTGAGGCCACATGCACACCCTCCCAAATGATAATATGGCCCAAGTATTACACTTAAAATATACCAAAGGCACTCTTGGAACTTTAAGAAAGAGTTAATGATGCTCAAGTAGTTCAATGACCTAATCCACATGGTCTAGACGGGCTTGCTAAGTTTTATTGTAGATATGATGTCATTAATAAATACAAGGACAAATTTATGCCAAGAGGGTTTAAATATGGTTTTCATGAGATTTTTGAAGGTGGAGGGTGCATTGAAAATGAAAAACTACATCATCAAGAAATCATAATGGCCTTCATGAATGTGAAATTAGTCTTGGAAATATCCACCTCCATGTGAATTTAACGATAGCCTGAGAAGAGATCAAGTTTGGTGAGGAATTAAGCACCCTTGAGATGAACTAAAAGATCATCAATGGCATGAATGGAAAACCTATCCTTCATGGTCAACTTGTTTAAAGCACAAAATTTAGGACACATGCACTAAGCACCTTCTTTCTTGACGACCATAACAATTGGGGAATAATATGGATTGGTACTAGGGTGGATGATACTAGCATCTACGAATTCTTGAATGATATTTTCAATTTAATTTATCTAGGGAAATGGATGGTTATATGGGTGTACATTGGGTGGAAGGATAGTAGGTATAAGTGGAATGGAATGATCATGCTCACCATAGAAAGGGAGTAGTCGTTTGGGAGTGTCAAAGATAGATTGATATTTTTCCAAGACTAACTAGATGCCAGAAGGAATGGATTGAGAAGGGGTATCAGAATCTTGAACTGCATGGAATTGAGACACAATACCTAAATGGGATTTTTTAAGAATATTTTCCATATGGCACAAACTAATAATCTTTGTATATTTGGTTGTAATTCATTTGAGAGTGTAGTTAAGACATGCTTGTTGGAAACTCATGTTTAAGGCACTAAAAAAACATGGTGATAGGGCCTAATGTTCTTAACCATTCAACACCCAATATAATATCACAACCGACCATGCCAATATCAAACATGTGTGTTTTGAGGGAATAATCACCCATTTGAATCCGAACATTTTCATAACAACCACCACCATTTATAGCTCCTCCATTTGTAATCATGATTTGTGATTTGTTCACAACTTGGATATAATAGTGTGTTTCTTGGGCTACCCGACAATGAATAAAATTATGCATGATACCACTGTCAATTAAGATGATGACCTTGTGATTTTTTAGGTAGCCACTCAATTTGATAGTTTGGGGAGAAAAAAGACTAGTCAAGTTATGCAAATAGATCTAGGGTTCCTTCTCTAGTAGATTAGGCTAGGGAATGTCTTCCATAGGTGGATGAGAGACTTCATGGGTGCTAGAATCAAATTCCTCATGAAAAATGTCCTTTGAAATGGCCATAAAGAGTTTTTTTCTTATATTATGTCTAGGGGGGGTATTTTTCATCAAATTTGTAGTAGAGACCTTTAAGTTGGCACTCTACCATTTCAGCTCAGGTTAAATTTTAGATATTGAGAGGTAAAGAGGATAGGGAGGGATTAATGGAAGGGAAGGTAGGTGTATAGGGAGTCGGGACGATGAGTAAATGGGGTCTTTTTTATTTGAACATTCATAACCTTTTGGGATTTTGTATCTCTTTTACTGGAATCCAAACAAGTAGTAGGAAGATCTATTAAGATCTGTGCACAAAAATCTTATTTTGAACCATTGATGAAACATTCATTGTAGAAAGTGTCAGACATGCCTTCAGTACGGATGGCTATCTACTCAAAAGATGAGATGAAATCTTCAACTATGCATCATTGTTTGAGCTTGGTTGATTCCCTAAACAATGAATGTTTATTTCAAAATGTTCATAGCAAAATAAATCACATTATGTCCAAGAAATATAATCATTGTAGGATTTCTTGTGCCATTGCCACCATTGCCAATATTCAGGATCTAAATATAATACACCCACTCTAAGTTTCGTCATATCATCTATGATTCAATGCAAGGAAAATTAATCTTTTATTTGAGTGACCCATCCAGTGGGGTTTGACCCATTGAATTTGGCGATGTCAACTTTAGGAATTCTATGCCGCATATTAGTCATTGGATCACAAATAAGTGGAGTGAAATCAAGTTTATTGGGATTGGATGATTCAATCCCTTCCTTGTGGGAATGTTGGTCTAGCTCAAGGTAACTTAAAGATGATGAAGGGAACTTGAGTGATGATGTGGGTTATTTGGTTAAAAAGTGATTCTAATTTGGTAATCTTGCCACATATGTCATCAAGATTTTGCTGAGTAGAGGAGTGGTTGCATTCTAAATTGTGTTGCTACTCATCATAAAGTGTTTCCAGTTGGAAAAATTTTGTAGGAGAGATCATCTACTTGAGTGTTATCCATAGGGGAAATGCGTCTACAAAAAGGGGTACTTATCGTACCATTGTGATCAACTAGGTGCAATGATTCTATTGACATGGGTTGGAAATAAGGGCCTGATGATGTGGGTCCACTGGAAACGTTATTGGAGAGTGGTTCCAATATGATCAACACATCATAATAATTGTGGTCAGATAGATATATAATAAAGGTGTGGACAAGAACCAATTTTTTTATTATTTTTTTTCTACTCTTAGTGGAGTTGTGCTCCTACCTGAATATTACTACATTAAAAGAAATGCCAAAGTCTTAATACTACAATTTATGTAGGAATTTCATGGACTGGTTACAAAGGGTAGGGATTCCAGTGTGTTAAGGGTAAGGGAGTGTTAGGTGTTAAAGCTCTATGGCATACTTGTAGGGTCCAACAATAGTACTCCACCCAATCTCTTAGATCAATAACTAAGGATGCTCAACAATGCCCTTAGCCATACTACTCTACTACATAGGTACTATAGGGTAATATTTCCAAGTATTGTGTTTGGTGCCACTATAAAAGGAAGATGATCGATCGAATTATCTAAATATGGCTTTAGGTCACCTAAGGGAATTTTGGTATACTCGAGGGTATGTGGATGCAAAATTATATATATATATATATAAGTATTGTTTAATGTGGTACTACTCGAAAGGGTACCAACGAGGGTGATAAAGGTGTCCAACCAGGTGAAAAATCTTGTATTATCTATGTGTGGTCTTCCTTAACTATAGGTTTACCCATTGAAATACATAACATTTTGTTATTTATAGACACTAGAACACCTCTCTAGCCTAAATAAAAAATGAAAAATTTCCAGCTCAGAAAAGTGTTATGATACTAGATGAACTATTTACGTTAATAACATAACATGAAATTCAAAGAAGAAATAACATAATAAAATAAGGTTTCTGTCATGTCCCAAATTTGGAATTGGGTCACAATGGCCTAATCACATTATCCATATTTATTAGAGTTTGTAAAATTGATGTTAAGGGTCAAATAATTGCCAAGGAGGAAAATTACTAGTTTCCTAGGTTTGGGGTGGAAGCTTTGGGATTTGGAATAAGGGGGATAATAAATGATGTTTAGACATTAGAAGGGTTCAAGTATTTAATAAATAGAGTGAATAAAGAAATTCAAGAGAAATCCTAGGTGACAAATGGTTTTGGAGACATATGGAGGATGTGGGACCCACACTAGCTTGATTTTTCATAATACATGGTATCTCTCTTTTGCAAATTCGAATTAATGGGAATGTGAACACTCTTGGGTGAGTTGGTAAGTCATAACACATGTCATTGAGCATCTTAGGTCGAATTGGGAAGGATTGGTAACCTCCATGGAAGATAAAGAGTCAAAGTGGAAGTTTGTGGACACTTGGGCTAGATTCCCTAGCCCCTATGACACCAATGATGGAGCATCTATGACAACTATGAAAAATTGCAGACCTGACCTCTGACATCTGACCACTATGACATGTCAGCCCCAAAAATAGGCTCAAGGAAGTCGAATTTGGGAGTTGGAGAAGCCAAAGAGACTCAAAATCGAATTTGGGAGAAGATGGAAGGTTGGAACTAGGAGACAAGTGGCAAATGTGGAATATTTCCTAAATGGAAATCTATTGTATCTATTGAGAGGATTTCGACCCTTAGAAGGATAATGTTGGTTATAAAATGTAGAAATGAAGTATGAGAATAGATTTTGATCATTTGTAGAATTTGCAATTGCAATTGTGAAGAGGGAGAGCTAGTGGATGACTAGTTTCTTGCCTTAGCCAATTTCGAGGGTGAAAGATTCCCATCCAAGTTGGAAATTGGAAAGGCCATTCAGACCTTTCATTTGGAGCTTTAATGGAGTCTTTATTTGCAGGTGTAAGCTACAGGGCAGCTCATGGTTTCTTCTATTGCAGCTCGCTCCTTCAACCATTTCCCGTTTTGATGGCATATTCTTGATCCTTGAGGGAGGGCGTTTTTGGTGAGCTATTGTACTCTTTGGGGGAGCTTCTAATGCCCCATTTCTTTTGTAATATGAATTAAATACTCTTTTTTTCATCTCCAGAAAGTTTCAGGTCGAAATTCCAAGTAGAAATGTATAAATCTCATTTTTAATGGAAGAACAATGCCATTTCCCCACTACCTTGTTGTGAGCCAATGTATTGATGATAATTTTGAATGAATGGATGATTCTCTGATATATTTGTGATAAATATACTGCCATGGATGTCTTATACAATTTTCATGTACTGTACTTGAGAATTTGAAGCATTTTTACTCAATTTAATTGCATTGGGAGAAGAAATAGTGCCATTTCCCCAAGGGTCGAATTGGGGATTTTTGCAGTTGAATGGGAGAGGGTGAGAACAGTTGTAATAAACCATTAATGGTGCATATGAGACCTTAATAACATACTTAACACATAATTACCTCTGTTCATAAATTTGAGTGGGTTTGGAGGCATTTGGGAAGCCATTTTCAGTACTTACCTTAGGGGAATTTGAACCCCAAATTACTCGTAAAATTGCATACTTGGTCCAGAATCTTAAGAGAGTTTGCAGAGGTCTTTTGGTGTCCATATGTTATCCCTGAACATCATATTCAATTCCTAATATCATTCATAAACCTTCCTTGAATATTTGAAGGCATTTGGAGTCAATTTGAGACCTAGAGACCAATACTAGTCAAAGGGGAATCACTAGTAAAGTTACCTACATTGACCAGAATTGAAAGAGTATTTGAAGAAGTGTTTTAAAGGTACAAAGGCATCCCTGAAACACATATTTATGTTCTAATATCATTCATATACCTTCTCATAATATTTGGGATCATTTGGGGCAAATTTGGGACCTAGAGATCGAAACTAGTCAAAGGTCGAACTAGGGAAAAAAGTGGAAAATTGCCATTTTAATAAAATTCCTAACAAGGGACATTACAGTGGTATCAGAGCATGGTCCTTGCACCTGTGTATTAGGTACATACATTCAAGAATAATTGGCAGCCATGTCTTACTATTATGATGAATCCTATGAGTACAATTCTTATGAGGAATATGCAGATGCTTATGAGCAATATGAAGTAGAATGTGAATGGTATGAGGAAGAGGTGCCATCATGCAACACTTCTTATAATTTAAAGAGAAATGAAGATTATTCTTATGAATTTAAATCTGATGAATATGAGTGGGTCACACCAACCAAGGATAATTCTATGAGTGAGTTCCAAAGATGGAGAGCAAAATATAAAACCTTGCCCCAACAATATCAAAAATATCAAGAATATCTTGCTTTTAGCAAAAATACACAAAATGCCATGTCTATTGAGTACTATGCTGAACATGTTTTTGAAAATAGGCCCAAAAATGAAGATGTGGAGTTAGTGAAGAAAGGTTTATGCCCTTCTTGTAAAAACCCTTGGAGCGAGTATCATATATGTGTGCATGAAATGATGTCCTCCTTGAGGAGAGCTTTTGAGATTTATTCAAGAAGAGATTCCAAATATATTGATCCTAAGGAAAACAAGGGGCAAAATGCATCATCTTTATTTAATGAGCAAAAGGAAGAGACATCACAAGAGCATGAAGAAGATTCTATTGAAAATATGGAAGATCATTTCGAGACACCTTCTAGCTTAGACATGAACCAAAGAGCATCTACTGATGGATGCTTAAACTATGAAGGAGTACCTACTGATGGGTGCTCACACCTCTATGTTGGTGACATAGAGATCACTTTTGAAAGTGTTTCTACAAGTACAAGTTTCATTAAGCATGATAATGAAGACCTTGTAGCAGTTGAAGAAGAACCAAGATCAACTTCCCCATCACCACTTGAGCTTCATGAAGTTGGTCCAAGCAACATTGAAGAAGATGAGGAGGTTCATTTGCAAGAGCCTCATTTTCTTGAAGGGTCCTTAAAGATGAATGAAAATAAGATCCAAGAGTCCCTCAGCATTCTCCATGACACTCAAGCATTGGTGTCAAATTCTTGTTGGAGAGCTACTTCATTGGAGGAAACATCCTTCCTTGAAGACATGGAGAAGATTCAAAGAGCAATGTGCCACATCAAAGGTAATTTCATGTCTTTGTTTTTTGATAGAAACCATTTTTTTGAGCTTAATGAATTGTTACATGATGCATACTTGAAGAATAATGAGGATATTCATAAGCTCACCATTCAAAATGAGCAACTTCTTGAAAAGTTGCAAGATACTTGTTTTTCCTCCTATGTTTCAGATTGTCAAATGGTAGATTGTTTGGAGGATTCCCATGACATGGTGGATCATGAGAAATGTGAAAATTTGAATGTTCTTGATGTGTTTGAAGATTAACTTGAAGAGATCCAAACACTTGATGTGGTGGAAGAGGAATTTGAATTGCCTCTTGATGAGGGTTATGCAATTTTTAAAGAAGAGCATGATTCCTCTACATTGGAACCAAACTATGACAAAGAGTTCACACTTTTGAAGGAGATGCATGATACTACCCACATGGATCCTTCCCATGATGAAACTTTTGCACTTTTTTATCATTTGGGTGAGTTAGTTCATTCTCCTACATCCTACAATTCCATGTGTTGCAACATTAGTCTCAATGAAGTATGGGTGAAAGGGTTCTTTTTGATGGTGCCACATGAGGAGTATGGAACTCCTAGATTTAACTTTTATGATGACATGGTTGGAGCACATTCTTATTCACATTTGCAGCAGCATCATTTGTCACTTTATGATGATTCACATCTACATGGATGCACCTATGATATGGATTTGAGTAACTTGAAGACTCATGGTTTTTCTTGCTCAACACTGGGTTCATTTGATGTTAGAGGAACTTCATCCAACACTTGGGTGAATAGATTTATGATGGGAGAACATTTTTGTTGGCAGCCACATACTTTTTTAGATCTTTATGATTCTCACATTCATGGATGTATGGGTGAGACTTCTTTGAGTCATTTGAAGTCTCCTTGTTTTTTCTGTTCATTATTTGGTTCAGATTCTAGTGGAGATTCTTCATTCAATTCTTGGATGAAAGAATACATGGCTGAATATTTTGATGCATATCACATCCTTTTGGAGCAGCATTATAGGACATGGGATCCTCACCTATGTCATTGGAGCATATTTTATTGGTCACTTGAAGCTTGTATGCACTTGGAAAATGGTGGTCTACTTGCTTGGAGGTATAAGCACTTTCATGACTCTTTGATGAAGCATATCCTTGATGTACATTTTGATTATGTTGCTATGTACTTTGATGATATATATTTGGTACTCATGATGTGTGGAAGAATGCATACAAGAAAATGGGATCCAGGAATCCTCTTATCTAATGGTGTAGGTTGGAGAGCACTCTTAATTGTTGGGGTGCAATACAAGCAATGGGACCGTGGAATAATTTTTGTCTCATTGGTTTCATTTTTTTGGGGGGAAGAAAGCAGTATGGGAGATGGATTCCCCACTTAATAAAGTGATTTTAATCAGAGTAGTGCAGCAGCAAGCATGGTGGTTCCCCTCTAAAATATTCATGGAAACTCAAAGATTCAAGGTTTGGCAATTCAATGGCAACTTCAAAGAATTATACAGAAAGCAGGTTATTCAACACCCATGTTTGAAATTGCTTGAGGACAAGCAATATTGGGAAGAGAGGATTTGTCATGTCCCAAATTTGGAATTGGGTCACAATGACCTAATCACGTTAGCCATATTCATTAGAGTTTGTAAAATTGATGTTAAGGGTCAAATAATTGCCAAGGAGGAAAATTACTAGTTTCCTAGGTTTGGGGTGGAAGCTTTGGGATTTGGAATAAGGGGGATAATAAATGATGTTTAGACATTAGAAGGGTTCAAGTATTTAATAAATAGATTGAATAAAGAAATTCAAGAGAAATCCTAGGTGACAAATGGTTTTGGAGACATATGGAGGATGTGGGACCCAAACTAGCTTGATTTTTCATAATACATGGTATCTCTCTTTTGCAAATTCGAATTAATGGGAATGTGAACACTCTTGGGTGAGTTGGTAAGTCATAACACATGTCATTGAGCATCTTAGGTCGAATTGGGAAGGATTGGTAACCTCCATGGAAGATAAAGAGTCAAAGTGGAAGTTTGTGGACACTTGGGCTAGATTCCCTAGCCCCTATCACACCAATGATGGAGCATCTATGACAACTATGACAAATTGCAGACCTGACCTCTGACATCTGACCACTATGACATGTAAGCCCCAAAAATAGGCTCAAGGAAGTCGAATTTGGGAGTTGGAGAAGCCAAAGAGACTCAAAATCGAATTTGGGAGAAGATGGAAGGTTGGAACTAGGAGACAAGTGGAAAATGTGGAATATTTCCTAAATGGAAATCTATTGAATCTATTGAGAGGATTTCGACCCTTAGAAGGCTAATGTTGGTTATAAAATGTAGAAATGAAGTATGAGAATAGCTTTTGATCATTTGTAGAATTTGCAATTGCAATTGTGAAGAGGGAGAGCTAGTGGATGACTAGTTTCTTGCCTTAGCCAATTTCGAGGGTGAAATATTCCCATCCAAGTTGGCAATTGGAAAGGCCATTCAGACCTTTCATTTGGAGATTTAATGGAGTCTTTACTTGCAGGTGTAATCTACAGGGCAGCTCATGGTTTCTTCTATTGCAGCTCGCTCCTTCAACCATTTCCCGTTTTGATGGCATATTCTTGATCCTTGAGGGAGGGCGTTTTTGGTGAGCTATTGTACTCTTTGGGGGAGATTCTAATGCCCCATTTCTTTTGTAATATGAATTAAATACTATTTTCTTCATCTCCAAAAAGTTTCAGGTCGAAATTCCAAGTAGAAATGTATAAATCTCATTTTTAATGGAAGAACAATGCCATTTCCCCACTACCTTGTTGTGAGCCAATGTATTGATGATGATTTCGAATGAATGGATGATTCTATGATATATTTGTGATAAATATACTGTCATGGATGTCTTATACAAGTTTCATGTACTGTACTTGAGCATTTGAAGCATTTTTACTCAATTTAATTGCATTGGGAGAAGAAATAGTGCCATTTCCCCAAGGGTCGAATTGGGGATTTTTGCAGTTGAATGGGAGAGGGTGAGAACAGTTGTAATAAACCATTAATGGTGCATATGAGACCTTAATAACATACTTAACACATTACTTACGTCTGTTCATAAATTTGAGTGGGTTTGGAGGCATTTGGGAAGCCATTTTCAGTACTTACCTTAGGGGAATTTGAACCCCAAATTACTCGTAAAATTGCATACTTGGTCCAGAATCTTAAGAGAGTTTGCAGAGGTCTTTTGGTGGCCATATGTTATCCCTGAACATCATATTCAATTCCTAATATCATTCATAAACCTTCCTTGAATATTTTAAGGCATTTGGAGTCAATTTGAGATCTAGAGACCAATACTAGTCAAAGGGGAATCACTAGTAAAGTTACCTACATTGACCAGAATTGAAAGAGTATTTGCAGAAGTGTTTTAAAGGTACAAAGGCATCCCTGAAACACATATTTATGTTCTAATATCATTCATATACCTTCTCAGAAGATTTGGGATCATTTGGGGCAAATTTGGGACCTAGAGATCGAAACTAGTCAAAGGTCGAACTAGGGAAAAAAAGTGGAAAATTGCCATTTTAATAAAATTCCTAACAAGGGACATTACAGTTTCATAATTAAAGGATATAATTACCACAATATTAGATAATTATAAATAACCAAATACCATAATAGCAATTCCTTTATTTATGCGAGAAATGTTCACTTTCCTCTTTGAGGGGGAAAATTCCAAATGCACATAGCTGTTGGAATATTCTCAGCATCCTATCTTGGTCTTGAATGCTTAGCATGCATTCCATGCATCCATGCATTAGCAATTGAGTCTCCTAGCACATAGTCCTTACTTCCCCTCCCCGGAACTTGTTTTTGGCCATCATTATCCCTCCTATCCACTCAGAGCGCCTTGTTTACATCATTGGATTTCCAATGTGCCCTCATGCACAAATTTAGGAGACTACATAGTCAGTTCCATGATTTGGGGCACCTTGTCCCCTTAATTGCTTAGTTAACTGACTGCAGCTCCTAGTTTGAATGCTACCGAGTATAGGAGCGCCCTCTTTGACGATTGACAATTAGTTATGTGCCTCCTTGGAGTCTCCTCCCCTATTTTGGTGCCCATGTGATTCAACTATGCTCAGTTCTACCTCAGTTAACTGATTATTCATCATCAATGGCCACTGAACCTTATCGGGAGATGGTTCCAATGAGAACTAAGCCTAGACTTGAGGTGAATTCGAATCCTCCTACGTGTATCAAATTCATTCCATTGTAACACTTTTTTATTTCCAACTTACAACTGACTAATGTATCAACAACATTTTTTCATGCGCGTTTCAGTTTTATAAGTGAATTGATCCATGTGTTTGTCTAATTCTTCTTAGTAATTACATTGTGAAATTGTGAGGTTTGTTCAAGCTTAGTGATCCACCCCTATGGAATTTCACATGGTATCAGAGCTTGTGAGAGCTATTGAGTTGCAATAGTTGTAGCAGTTCCAACAGTATATTGAGAAACTACTTTCAGTAGAGCACCAGAAGCCTCTGGATTTCCACAACAAATCTTGGTGCTATTGCATTGAATTCATTGGAGAAATCCTCCGAGGTATAGATAGGTGTGAAGGATCTGGATAAAAGTTCCTATTTTCCTAAAGAAGTGTTTAGTCGATTCAGAAACAATCCTCCAAATAAATTTCCATTGTTTTTGCGAGTTATTCCATCATAAACAGCGCATTCAATCAACTACTATGGATCTAACTTTGATTCCCAAGATCAATCCTTTCAATTTCTTTGAATGGAAGGAACAAATGCAAATATTCATGCGCAACGAAAGTCTCTATAGAGTGTTACAGGGCATTGAGGTCGAACCAAATGGTTCCATAGAGAAGGACAAGTGTCTAAATAAGCTTGATGAAGCATATGGATTGCTATGCCTCAGCATTTCCAATGATCTAATCTTTCATCTCTCTGGTCTGAAAAAATCCCAAGGAGATTTGGACAAAGCTCAAATCCTTATTCAGAAACAATCCTCCAAACGAGTGTTCAGTCGATTCAGAAACAATCCTCCAAATAAATTTCCATTGTTTTTGCGGGTTATTCCATCATAAACAGCGCATTTAATCAGCTACTATGGATCTAACTTTGATTCCCAAGATCAATCCTTTCAATTTCTTTGAATGGAAGGAACAAATGCAAATATTCATGCACAGCGAAAGTCTCTACAGAGTGTTATAGGAAATTGAGGTCGAACCAAATGGTGCTACAGAGAAGGACAAGTATCTAAACAAGCTTGATGAAGCATATGGATTTCTATGCCTCAGCATTTCCAATGATCTAATCTTTCATCTCTCCAGTCTGAAAAAATCCCAAGGATATTTGGACAAATCTCAAATCCTTATTTGGGAAATAGGATGATTTGAGAGGACAACAATTGGAAAATGAGTTGATCTCACTGATCCCCAATAGTTTCAAATCCATTACAGATTTCTTCACAAGATTCAAGAACTTGGTTGTGTAGCTAAAACTATGTGGAATTGAGAAGGAAGACAAGCAGTTGATCCTTGTTATTATTTCAAAATTGGGATCAAACTATTCTGTGTTTTTTTCCACCTTCCAAACAATAAATCTTTCCATCCCAAACTGGAAAATTACCACTATAGATGCATTCATCCTCTCTCTCTCAGAAAGGAGTAGGACAAATTGGTGCATATGAAGTAATAAAACCAAAGAGGAATCAAGATCTTGCTGCAGGAGAAGAAAATAATGCGAATGGTAAAGGAAAGCAAAAGGGTAAGGAAAATAAACCTTATGAGCAGAAGTCAAGGGAGACTCCCAAACAGTAAGAGGGAACCTCGAATCCAAAGAGAGGAAAGAAAAACCAAAAAGAGAAGAACAAATGTCCATACTGCAACAAAGGTTTTCATCCAGAAAGTCCTTGCATGAAGAAGACCATTGATCTCATGGCCTAGCTTCTAAAGAGAAACAATCTTCCAGTACCAGCAAATGCTAGAAGAAAAGAAGTTGATCCTAAATCAGAGGACAAAGAGAGTTGTCATGCACTCATGGCTGGAACTTCGAATGCATCCTCCTTCATCATAGATTCTAGAGCCTCCAGACACATGTCTGCATCCAAGGATCTATTCTCTGAATTCGAAATCACTATTGGGCCTTCTATCTTAATGGGATATGATTTTGAAGTTTCCTCAGAAGGGATTGGAAGGATCAATCTGGATCATGGATACTTCAATGATGTGCTCTATGTGCCTACCCTGGAAACTAACCTCCTTTCAGTTTGTCAAATGAACCATACAAGAGTTCTAAAGAAAGTAATTTTTACTCCTAATGTGGTTGAAATCCAAGAGATCTCTTATGGTAAGATCATTGCACAAGGCATTGCAGGTCACCATTATAAACTCTATGAGTTCTCCCATTTATTTCCTAACTCAAAACAAAGTGCATTTCTTACTCATGCAAATGAAGTGAGAAGACTCTGGAATGAGAGGTTTGGGCATCTCAACTATAAATATTTGCAAGAACCGCACAATCAGAAAATGGTTGAAGGGCTTTCAAACATCAGATTTGCTAAGGGAACTTGTCAAGGTTGCTTGATTGGTAAGCATTTGGAGCACAAGTTTGAAAAAGGAAAGCAAAAGAGACCCTCATCTCCTCTTGAGTTGATTCGTAGTGACATATCAAGACCTCTTCCTCAACTATCTTTGAATATTGCAAGATACATCTTAACATTCATAGATGATTATTCAAGATTTATTTGAGGATATTTTCTAAAGTTGGATTCAGAAGTCTTTGAATACTTCAAATTTTTTAAATATTTTGTAGAAAAGTTCACTGATAAGAAGATCAAGGTCATTCATACTAACAATGGAGGAGAGTATGTGAAGAATGAGTTTCAGTTATTTTGTGCAGATGAAGGTATTGATATGAAACACACTATTCCTTACACACCACAACAAAATGGTGTAGCAGAGAGGAAGAACAAAACTTTGAAAGAAATGGCTACTTGCATGCTTGAGTCTAAAGCATCGGCTCCTGGAATTTGGGTAGAAGCAGTCATCTATTTTGCATACCTCTATAATAGATTTCCTCACAAATTCCTATAAGTAAAAAATCCTTTTGAAGCATGGATGGGATACAATCCAAATGTGTCTCATCTGAGAGTCTTTGGATCTATAGATTGGGAAAGGATTCCTTCCGAGAAGAGGAGAGGCTTAGAGACACAAAGCAAAGAGTGCATACTAGTTGGTTATGCATAGAATGCAAAGGCCTACAAACTACTAGATATGTCTATCATGCAGACCTTCCTTGTGAGAAGTGTCTAGTTTGAGGAGTGGCCATTGCATGATTCCCACCATGTCGAAGAAGACAGCTTGCCAACTACTCCACCACAACATATTGAACAAGATAGTGAATCATCCTCTCGTGAAAGTTCATATTTTGACTCAGAAAGTGAAGATGAGCAAATTCTAGATCTAGATCCAGAAGAACCTAAAGATATAGCACCTGAAGATCCAGCTCCTCTTCCAATATGGGATGCCAAGACCCTTGAATCTGCAGGTGATATTGTTGGAGATCCACAAGATCCAAGACAACAGATCTGAGTTACAAAATGCAAGGTTTGCACTCTCTCATATAGATCCCTTTCTTTCTGACATATATTTTCTTATGATTGGATTAGATCCAAAAAATTTCTTTAAGGCCTCCCAAGATCCAAGATGGATATCAATTATGGATGAAGAGTACCAATCTCTTCAAAGGTGTGAGACTTGGGAGCTTGTTTCTCTTCCTCCCGGAAGGAATATTTTTCAATGTAAGTGGGTATACAAAACACAGATGGGCTTAGACGGAGTCACAAACAAGTACAAGACTCGTTTAGTTGCTAAAGGGTTCTCACAAGTTCAAGGGATTGACTATTCAGAGACCTTCGCTCCTGTTGCAAAGATGGACTCCATCCGTCTTGTTTTGGCTCTTGCTGCATCCAAGCACTAGGAGGTGCATCACATGGATGTGAAGAGTGATTTTCTTCATGGAGATCTAGAGGAGGAGATCTACATGAAGAAACCTGAAGGATACATTGATGATCCTTCATTAGTGTGCAGATTGAGGAATTCCTTGTATGGGCTCAAGTAGGCTCCCCGAGCATGGTATTCTAAATTGGACTCCTTTCTAATGTCACAAGATTTTCAGAGATGCAAGTCTTATTCGATTGTCTACATGAGACATGATGGTAACTCTCTCCTCCTTATTGTACTCTATGTGGACGATTTATTGTTTACAAGGAGTCTCTCTTCATGTCTTAGATCTATCAAAACAACCTTGCACAATTCCTTCTCTATGTCAAGTTTGGGACTACTAAAGTAGTTTCTTGGTCTTGAAGTCTCTCAGAGTGATTCAAGAATCAAGATTGCACAGTCCATGTATGCATCAGATATACTTGACAGGTTTCACATGGCAGAATGCAAACCAACATCATTTCCTTTTCTTTTAGGTATCATTCTTGAGGATGGTTCTTCTTCACCTTTGGTGGATAGTACTTTGTATCGACAACTGATCGACAGTCCTTTGTTTCTTACACATGCTCGCCCTGATCTATCCTATGTAGTGAGTGTTGTCTCCATATACATGCAAGATCCTCATGAGATTCGCTAGAAGGAAACCAAAAGGATCTTGAACTATGTGCAAGGGAAGAAGACCTATGGTATTCACTATGCAATCGGGTCTCCATTGAACCTAGTTGGGTATACAGATTCAAATTGGGATGGAGACAGCTCAGATCGGAAGTCTACATCAAGTTTTGTCTTCATGATTGGATCTGGTCCTATGTTGGTCGAGCAAAAAGCAGACTGCTCTCGCTCTTTCATCAGCAGGGGCCGAGTACAGAGGTGCGGTGAATGCATCCACATAATGCATCTGGTTGCAGGGCATCTTATTAGAGTTTGGGATTCTCTATAGTACTCCACCAGTCATCTATTGTAACAATCAAAGTGTTATTGGGATTTCTACATATCTGGTTTCGAGACAAAGAACCAAACACATTGAGATACACATGCATTACATCCTAGGTTTAGTGCATGATCATACCATCACACTACTCTATTGTCCTTTAAAAGAGCATATTGCAGATATTTTCACCAAGAAATTTTTCAGTGAAAATTTTCACTCATCTCCGATTCCTTCTTGGGTGCATGCTACCTTGATTGATTAGTTTTTTATAGTCTATCTTGAAGGGGGGGTGGGGGGGTTCGCACCAGGTTTTCCCTATTTCCTCACTTTTTCTAGATTGATTGTATGAGGTGACCTTTGGTATCAGTAACCATGGACCTAATTTCCATTATTTACTTATATTTTTCCTCATAGTCAGGCTTAAGGGGGGGTGCTGGAATATTCTCACCATCTTATCTTGGTCCTGCATGCTTTTCATGCATGCATGCATTCCATGCAGCACTCCATGCATCCATGCATTAACAGTTGAGTCTCATAGCACCTAGTCCTTACTTCCCCCCCCCCCAGATCTTGTTTTTGGCCATCATTATCCCTCCTATCCACTTAGAGTGCCTTGTTTACATCGATGGAGTTCCAATGTGCCCTCATGCATAGATTTAGGAGAGTACACAATCAGTTCCATTATTTGGGGCACCTTGTCCCCTTGATTGCTCATTTAACTGACTGGAGATCTTAGTTTGACTGCTACTGAGTATAGGATCACCCTCTTTGACCAATGACAGTTAGTTATATGCATCCTTGGAGTCTCCTCCCCTATTTTGGTTCCCACATGATTCAGTTATGCTCAATTCTACCTTAGTTAACTGATTATTCATCATCGATGGCCACTGAACCTTAACAAGAGATGGTTCCAATGCAAAATAAGCCTAAATTTGAGGTGAATTCAAATCCTCATGGGTGTATTGAATTCATTCCATTGTAACACTTTTTGATTTCCAAATTACAGCTGATTAATGTATCAACATCAGTTTTTCATGTGTTTCAGTTTTATGAGTGAATTGATCCATGTTTTTTTCTAATTCTTTTCAGTAATTACAATATGAAATTGTGAGGTTTATTCAAGCTCAGTGATCTACCCCTGTGGAATTTCACAATAGTTCCAATTACAATATACTTCACAAGAAATCTTATTAAATTGCTTCTACTCCTTTGTATAGTTTCTAGTGAAGTAGTTGTATAGTGGGAAGAACGTTCTAGTATGCCTTCTTAGTGAAGGAACTTTCTAGTATGCAAAAACTTCTAGTAAGTCTTCTTGCAAATATTGATTTCACACTATATCTACTTTATGGGTCTTATTATTATAGATGGCCTCAATAGGTAACTACCTATCTATTTAAGGGTTGGGGTAAGACCATAACAAAGCCTAGTACCTTTCAAAGTTTTTAGAATCCTTTTAAGTTATGGCTATGCCACTTCAATAAAAAACAATGGAAAATGTCTCTAACATAAACATAAGACAAATCAAGCACTGGTTCTAACATTTCCCAACTTGTAAAATACCTTTGAAGTGGAGACATGCAATTGGATATTCTATGGGAGAAAAATCGATGCAAGGAGGTAAGATAATATATTATCATTAAATGAGTTGTCTCATGTAGCAACCATGGACAACCCCACATATGAGAAGAATGTTTATGCCTTGGTAAAAGTTGTATATAACTAGAAGCACTATTTAATGGGAAAGGATAGATCATCATCCATACCTATTATAATCATCATCAATACTTTTAGGATTTGAGTAAGCTTTAGCAAGCAAACACCGCAAATGGAAGGGATTTTAGTAGAGTTTTCTAGTAATTAGAAAATATAAAAGGGGTGGCACTAACAAGTTTCCAAGACCACCAAAAATCAATATCACAACTTTGGTACTTTTATGCACAAGCACCCTTTCACCCATGAAGCATACAAAGAGGAATGCATAGAAACTGAGAACTTCAAGGAGACATCTCAATAATTGGAAGTCCAAGCTCAAGAAGAAGAAGAAGACTAATATCTTCAATATGTGTTACTTTAGAAGTTGGAAATTTGTGTGTGATCCTAAAATAAAACTAAGTAACTTATTAAAGAAGCTCATATTTCCAAAGTTTACAATCAATTTGATGTTGGAAAAGTGCAAGAAAATGAAGTTTTTGAGAAGAGGCAATATTGAACAAAATCAAAGACCAAGAAGATCAACAAAGTTGAACCCATGACCTAGTCTACTTTGAGAAGAGAATAAGTTTAGCCCATAATCACTTGAGCTAATTCATGGAGTTAAAACACCTTTTACACATATATATATTCCATATAACCATATTAATGAACGCATTTTCTATATATTATATGAACACATTTTCTATATATTATATGAACACATTTTCTAACTTATTGGGAATAATACGATTATTCAAAATTATTATAGAATAATATTATAATGAGTGTACCTAAATAGGTGCACTCATTGAAAAGTCCAAATTATACAAATTTTCATAATCATCTTAAGATATTTAGTAATCTACACGATTAAATAATCCAAATAGCGAAATAGCAATATAATAATAATATTGTTGGGCCGATCCACCAAGGATTTGGGACAATATTAGCCCACTTTGGACTTTGGTAAATTTTCTTTGTATTTAAATAAATGCTTTTATCAAATCATAAGGTAATTTTATATGTTTTTTTGTTGGTAATTTTGTATGTTTTTTTGTTTTTTATGTTTTTAATAGGGAAATTGACAATTAGGATGGGGTTAATACGTAAAGTGACATAGAATTAGGGTCGAGTCCAATTTAGTCCGTTACTACTATTCAATCTCTTACAAAGCTTAAACAAAAACTTTCAGACTTACATCCTTACAAACAATATTATTTTTATTTTTAATAATTCTAATAAATAAATATTCACTTGGATAAACATAATTGCTGTTATTTTTAATAACAATGATGTAAAAAAAATTAATATTTAATTTAAAAGTTTCGATTTTTGTTTAATATAACTGAACATCGAATAAAATGGGATTTAGATGATAAAGACATTAAGAGTAAAGTTGAGTTAAAAAGGATATCGACTTTTTCAATTACCAACTTAAAAATAAACTTTAATTAATTTTATAATATATATTATACATATCTATTCATATTAGAATATTGTTTTATAATAATTAATGTTTTATATATCTTTATATTAAAATATAGTTCTATCTTTTATTTATACATATAAATTATATTTAAATTTTAGAGTAAGATTTAAAATTGACTTTGATTGATCCTCGTTTTAGGAGGAGGTAAGTAAAAATATAGGTTAATAATCAAAGCATAAGGAATATGGCACGAGCATGTGGTAGGAGTAGAGGTTAAGGACCACCAACACTTTATCTCAGGTGACATGATAAGTTAATTGACATTTAGTTAATGATGACTGTCCCACTATGAAGAGGTTGACAACTGAACTACCATAAATTTACCATAACGCACACACATTTTTTTTCCGAAAAACATATTTTTTGTTTGAATGGTTATTTTGACATAGGAAATATAGATTCTTGATATTCACTAAAAAATAAAAAAATAAAAATCTTCAATACATAGTAAGATTTAAATTCTATATTTTCTGCTGGAAAAGATTTAAATTCTATATCATTCAAAAAATTTTAAATTTCGTTCAAAATCTCCTCAACATAGTGACCATTCGGAATAATATGCCATGCAGCAATTTTTTATTTAAGCCAAATTTTCAGGTAACTACAACTTAGAATATGTTTAGTTTAAAAGTTTTACTATTTTAAAAAGAAAATTTGATTTTTGAAACATAATTTCGAAGAGACGGAAATTTTTAAGAATCTTAGTTACAATTTTTAAATTTTGGGTGTTTCATGGATTTTTGTGATGCTGAATTTGTTTCTAACATTAACTGTTTTTAAGATCAAAATTGCCATTAAAACACAGTTAAATTCAAATTTTACAAAATATAAAATACCAAATTCCAATGAAAAACCTCATCTAAACCAAATCATCAAATTTTTAAACAAGTACTAATATGAATACTGATACACATGAATACTGATACACATATATACTTCCCAACTTACGTTGATCCAGTAATACAAACCTCCGTCATTTCCAGACAAAGCACACTACTAAACTCGCTTATTTGCATATATATACATATGTGCACGCTATTTATATAATACTTTCTGCTTAGATTAATCTGACATATATAATCTTTTATGTATGGAAGAGGAGAAATCAGTGGATTATGTTTACAATCAGCACTGGTTGCGAGCGAAACCAACGAGTGAGTTGACGGAATCGAAGGAGACACGAATGCCCTGCTGCTGAATATTCCCCATGATTGAAAGATGGGAGGCGGCCGGCGCAAAGGCAAAGCAAAATGTCCCCATGATATCCACAGGTATCATATAATTTTTAGCCGGGAGAATTAAGCTCGCTCCGTTGGAAAAATAGAACCCCACAGTCGGAACCATCACCAATTGTCGGCCCGACAGATCGTAGCACGTGTCGAAGATGGAGATCCCTTCGGTTCTTGGAAGTTGTTGAGTGCCCGCAATGAAGGCGTCCCTCACGGCATCGTAGGCGGTTGTCTGGAGGCGCGTGACGGCTGTGCCACAGTCGACGACGACCCCACCGCGGCCCGACGTCTGATCGAAGTGGAAGACTTCGGGCGGGATGGAGTCGAGGAGAACGCCGCCGACGCTGATGGCGGTAAGGGAGAGATAGTAGAAGGTGGGCAGATATGGATTCGTCTGCAGAGGGGTTAAGATCGAGTCGGCGGGGACAGACTCCGGTCCGAATTCAAGGGTGCCGGAGGACTCCGACAGGCGGTCGACAAGGCAGTAGGAGAAGGTGTGGCCCGTCTGCGTGCCTATCTGCATAGGGAAAGAAGGCGTCCCAGCCCCGAGGCCCAGTAGCCCAGCGGCCCCTACGAAGAGGCCAACGTTGTCATGGCCGCAGCCGATGGCCACGTTGCGGACGGACGTCATGCCGAACGTCAGTGTTTCGGTGGCGAACCTCCCGGCCGAGTAGGAACCGTCGCCGTAAGAGGCCTCGTAGAGGCAATCCCCGTTGTGGCAATGGTAGGCGTCGAGCTGATTGCAGACGGCGGAGTCACAACCGACGGTGGAGAAGGAAGCGGAGAAAGAGGGGTTGAAGATGGGATCCAACTGCGAGTAGCATTTGCGGCACGGCTCGCACTGAATCCAGACCACGTCGCTGCCCGTGTCAAGCACCATGTATTGCTCACTCATCGGAGTTCCAACGCCTACCCGCGTGAAGTACTCGCCGCTCCCCTGCTCCATTCCCGACACGACCTCGCCCCCCAACTCGGCAGCGATCTCTGCCACTTTTTCGTAGCTGTTCGCCGGCTCCTTCAATCTGAGTCTCCTCTCTATCCGGCACTCAAGCCCGCGAACCCGTGCGGCATCACGCCTCAGTTTTTCCTCCAACCGGCGCTCGTAGGACGCCGTAGCATTGGCAGCCTTCTTGACCAAAAGAGTATCTCTGTGCACTACTTGCACGCTCCAGGCCGTCCGTTTCAGCTTCGTTTCTCTATTATATTCAACACCGCCGGGCGCGGTGTCGGTCTCTCTAAGCAAAGCTGCGACATCCAGAGCTTGATAGGCCGGCACCTCGGGGGAAGAGATCGATCTGGACTGCACAGATTGCAGAAACAGAAGCATCCCAACACACAGCACGACCGAAAACGGAACGATGCGAACAGTGAACAGTTGGTGCTCCATCTCCTCCTAGTTCAGGCAGAACGTCAGGCTGAGTGTATTAGACTGGCAACTGGCAAGCTATGAAGGCCCGGGCCAACCGATCATCGGGTAGCGTATCAGATGTATGATTGCTGAATAAACTATGGGAATGCATTTAATGCAGTGAGCGAGAGAAACGAGACATGGGGAACATCCAAAAAGCGTTCTGCCACTTTACTGTCCTACTCTATACCTTCACGGCGTCAGATTTCTAGTGAACAGCCTAATTCAATTTTTTTTTTAACAAACCAGGTTTTTTTCACAACAGGGAAACCTGCTCCTTAAACTTTTTTTTTAACAACAGGGAAACCTGCTCCTTGAACTTAAGCGGAGTTAGAGTTTGAGTCGATAATTGAGTCTAGTTTTTGGAACAGTATCACATATTAAAAATAAAAAGCAACTTCTTTTTCAATCATAAAAATAGCTATATTTTCATTATAAAAATTATATAAATGGTTCATTACTTCAAATCAGGAAAAAGCCAATACAATGGGGCCAATATCCAGCCAACATCCAACCTAAGTCTAGAGAATCCATAGACAACCAAAGATACCCACACTAGGGCCCATAGATACCCATAATCAATCATGGACAAGGCCCATGAGCCTAAGAACACTATCAAAGGGAACAAAAGGAAAAGAAATGTACATATCGAAGACACAAAAGATAATAGAATATGTACAAGAAGTATAGACTTCTGCCAAGAAAACAAAAAAGATCGCCAAAAAATAATAAAGCCTGTCACCGACATGAAGACGATGACAAGAGAAAATGCCCAATGGAGTGTAGCGCAAAATGAGACCAAAACTTGAAGTGAACAAAGCCTCCAACAGCCGAGAGAGCCAACTTCGACAAAAGATCAGGTTGAGCATTATGCTCACGATAGATATGATTAATAGAAAGGTGACAATGGGAAGTCCAAAAGTAATAAGTCCACCATTGCCATCCATGGGGAGAGAGCCAACGAGAGAAGGCATCCGCGACCGCAAGCCCACTCGACAATTGAACGTGAATCACCAACAATATGTTGGAGAATGATACCCTTTTTCTTGGCAAAAAACAGATCCAGCCAGAGCGTCAATACTTCTCCCTGGATATTAGAACCTATTCCACCATTCATCCAAACATTGTAATAATGACACTGGTCAATTATGATGACAAGTCCAACTCGACAAGAAGACCCCGTGTTGGGAAGCTCCATAAAAAAAGACCATGAAGTCATGCCTCTTAAATCGAGTGCACCTATGAATATCAATACAACCTATGTCAATGACAAAAAAAAAGCCAAAAAAACAACAACCTCCCTAAGAAGAAAGAACTACAAATCCTCTCAAGAATTTAAATCTTATTAGAATCCACCATAAAACCTCACGAGTGACTCAAACCCTTAACATAATTCACACATAAAAATATTACCTTTCCAATCATAATTGTGACTCAAACCCTTAACCTAATTCACACATAAAAATATTACCTTTCCAACAATAATTGTAACATGTTCATTTAAGTCAACAATAATTGCAAAAGTTCATTAAGTCATGTTTGGAAAATCTTTAGGATTATTTTGATAATTACTTCCACATCAATATAGTCTCTAATCATGGAAAAAAAATTTTGGGCAGGTGAAGTAATTTACTCGAGGCTATGTTAAGAAGCTGTAATTCCAAAAAGTAAGATAGTATGTCCTTGCAAGAGGATTGACATGTTACCTAAAGCCGAGACTTAAAATTGAGTCTCCTTTATTTTATTCTCACGGCTAAATGAATGTGAAAGTTGCACAAGTACATTTAAAGAAAAGGGGACTTCGAAGATGCTTTCCAAATAATAAGCGGCTGCTTAACTCTAGGTCATATATAAGTGTGAAAAAAAATAAAATCAAATGGTCACTTAGCACTTCTATAAGTGTAAAATTAAGAAGTATTATAAGTGTAAAATTAAGAAGTATTGCTTTAACTCTAGGTCATATATGCAATCAGAGTGGTTATTTATATTTGGCAATGGAGTAACTTAAAAAGTGGTTAAATTTTAATTTTTCCTATTAGAAAATTCACACTAAGAATTTTATTAGTTATTAACACTATTTTTATAATATGACCCTTTACCAAATGTACATTTTTATCTTTTCATTATTATTTTTTAGAAGGTGGATAGGGGTATTTTTTAGACGCATTTTTTGGTCACAAAGATAATTTTCTTATTAAATATATATTTTTTGGGTCACAATGAACAACAAAGATAATTTTCTTATTAAATATATTTTTTTGGGTCACAATGAACATGGGTATTTTATAATAAGGTGGTTTAAAAAAAATTATGATCATGAAAAATAGGAGAAAATGTGCATTTGTGAGGATTGAGGGTTGTTGGAAGTTATAAATATCTATTTTCATCTTCTAACTATACACACCTTCATTTTTTATTACTATCTTCTTTATAAGGATAGAGATGATAGTAAAGATGTACTTTTGTCATAAATATAGTATGTCCTTTCACTTTGAGATAAGAAGAAAGTAATTTTTGAGATTCTCCTCATTCTTGTTATTTTATATGGATATGAATTTTGGGGTTGTACTATCATTGCAAAATATTGAAGAATGTTAGAAAAAATCCAAAAACACTTTATAACATATAATCTCAAAATAAAAGAAAATACACTATATCCTGATATCCTTTGTCTCCATTAAGAGCATGACTATGCCTAGGTACTTGATGTACAAGAATATGATAAACAACATGGGAGACAAGGTGCTTCCTAAGATTGCTTCATACTTTAGTCAAAACAACCTACAACTTAAGTGAGTCTAAAGGTGTGTTATTCTTGGCTAAATCATTGGGGAGTCGAGCTTCTTGATGGTACAGAGTGTTTGGCAATTCCTAAAACATTGAGGGTTGAAAACATTGATCATCTTTATGATACTAAGTCGGTTGATGATGAAAATCATTTTCTCATAGAATGGCATGTGTGTACACCCAAGTTAGTGTGCAATTTCAAAATAATTTTCTACAATACTAAGCTTCCTAACCTTTTAATTCATCATAACTATGGTGATCTAGGACTACTCTTAAAGCTTTCCAGTCACATAAATAGAATTCTAAAGAAAACCAAGAAAACCAAGTGATTCCTTTATCTTCTTAAAATAGAATACACCAAAGTTCGTCTTAGTAAACGTTAATAACCACCACCACTATCACCATCATCATATAGATTCATTTCTTTCTAAAATTGAAAATTATCAAAAAAATATATATATTAATATAAATATATAATTTCACCCAACCATCTTTACTTTAAACATTATATATTTTTCAAATAAAATGTATATTGGTTATAAATGTACTACTTCATTTCTTATTTCATTTTACTAGTAATTAGTGAAATATAATTACAAATCCACCCCCACATGATTAAAGTAATAAAATATCCAATACGATTTAACCCATCAAAGCTGTTTTCAAATTCTTACCTTGCTTCCGTCTAAAAATGGAAATAACAATGAAAATATATATTAGTTAGAAATGTATACTTTCACTTCAAGCGTTTGCACTTTAAATTTTCAAATACAAAATCTAGAAAATCATATTTAATATCTAAACATCACTTGTAAATTGACAATTCATACACATTGTACATTCATTTTATAAGGTTGCATTTATTTTGATTCTCTTTGAAAATCTTGAATGCATTTTGTAAATAGTTAAAGTTCACTTAAAACAATAGTCGACATCTAATCGAAAACGACAATACATATATGGAATATATTTGTAAAAGTTAAAAGTTATTTGCCCAAAGTTTGCTTACTAATCATTTTTGTATAATGGGACTCTATGTACACGCGTCATTTTTATAATATTGTGTGTATTTTGTTTTGTTTAAGAATATTAAAAGTAATATTTAAATAGTTAAAGTTATGATTGCCTACAATAGGCTTAAAAATGATATAATATAATTTTTTTAATTATATATAAATATAATAAATTAAAAAGTTTGTATTAAATAAAATTAAAATGATATTATGATATTTATAATATTAAAAATATTATTAAAAAATTTATTGGATGTAGTTTGGGTGGTTGAGAGGAATGATTCTTACTCTCCCCACCCAGGTTCAATTCTTGTAAGTGATATGATGCTCTTGTTGAGTTCTATAGATTGACTATGTAATGATTGAGTGGATTATGTAATTATGGGACCAAAAGTATCTCTCTATCTTAGCTAGCTCGAAGAAAAAAACTAATATAGACAAAATAAGAATGAATTCTCATTAGTTCCCTACGTACAACCACATTAGATCGTAGTCCTCAACACACTTCTTTCTAAGCTTTTTGAACATAGGAATAAAATTTTATAAAAACCAAGTAATTTCTTTCTTTCTCCTAAAGGTTCAATAAACTAAAGTTGGTCTCAGTGGATGTTAACTATCATCATCATCATCATCAATAATACATTTTAATTATGAAATAAATAATAAATTATGATGAGGATTACGATAACTTCTATTAAAATTAATTTTAGTTTATCTGATTATTAAAAAGGTAAGGAATCATTTTCTTTTTTATTTTTATTTTGTGTTTGAAACTAGGAGGGTTGAAGATGAAAATCACTTTCTCCTAGAATGTGTGAGGTACACCCACATTAAAGTGCAATTTTAAGAGAAACATTCTTAAATCACCATACATGTGATGAGTTAAAAGGTTAGTGCTATAACAAATATTTTGAAATTGCACTTTAATGTGGGTGTACCTCAGACATTCTGGGAGAAAGTGGTTTTTATCTTCAACCCTCCTAATGTCACAAAGGATGATAAATTTTTTTGTTTCACAACCTTTCAGGAGTTTTCCAATACCTTGCTTTAATATAAAGCTCATGAGAGATTGTTTATTTATTTATTTTACCTATGTAAAGGAATGACGAAAGGAAAAAGAAACAAAAAGTAAAGTAGATGTGATGAAGTGAAAAAGAGAGCAGTAAAAGAGATGTCCTCCTAATCATCAAAATGCCCCTTTCTCATTTGATAAAGCATCATGGACAATACATACGAAAGCAAAAATTGAAGTGAATTTGGAATTTCTAAAAAATATAAAAACAAACAATGAAAACACTACAAAGCAATATTAACTATAGCATTTTAGACCTATTGTTTCAAAAAAACATAAAATTTTCTTGAGAACAACATTATTTTAGTCCTTTTGCTAGACTTTTCTAACAAAAATAAAAAAAGTGATTAAATATTGAGGATCCCAAGCTAAAGGGAAATGCAATAAAGACATCCATCCATCAAAATATATGTTGAAACTGAAGTGATATGAGCTTATCCTAGAGGGGTGGCATGTCAGTAATCTGAAGATCGAATACATAACTAAAACTAAACTCTTGAGCATGTATGTACTAGAAAAACTGCACTGGACAATTATAAAACACAAAACGTTTGAATGAGAACTATTACATACTTTAAGCATGACCCTGCAATACAACATGATTAACAACATTCTAAAGATGTCAAAAGAAAAAATAATAATGTAAATTAAAGTATATATGATGAATTGAAAATAGAGCGGTGAAATATATGTTATGAAGAGCTTCCTCCTCATCATTGTAACATCCCGATTTTCATAAAAAAATAAATTTTTTGAAAAAGATATTTAAAGTACAAAAGATATAATTGCGGAAATAATAATAATTATTAGATACAACAGAAATGATAAAAAGGTCGTTAAGTTCTAAACATAAATTAATCTATGTGTTAGCAGCATTGTAATAATGACAACTTTAACACACAAATGATAAACGTGATTAATGTAATAATATACTGACAGGTCAGAAACATGATATGATACTTTTTCTTTTGAGATGATACTGATAGTTTGCTTTTTGATGACCAAGGGTGTCCTACGAGGGCCCCGGAGCTTACTTAGCTGCAACGCTAAAGCATTTGAACCTGTTACTATGTGCAGACAACAGGTAAGAAATTTCATGATTGCGTAAATTCAAGTACGTGTAAAGTTCAGAATCATCGTCGTAAATAAAATAGAATGTTTAGAAACCGTTGCGACTCACAAAAGTATACAAGTATGATTTACACGCTTACAAATCTGCTTTCCACGGTTGTCTTACAACTTAGTACTAATCAAATAAAGTTTAACTGTTAAGAAACATCAAGTTGATAGTATCGTCACTGCAGTCGTCGTTGTAATAGTTGGATCTATTGTCGTTGTTGTCATGATAGTATCAATGTAGTACAACTCCACCGTAAACACATTAATAGTTGCAAAAAGGCACATAGCATTGAATAGTTTTAATGCTAACATTTATCATTGCAGTCATTTTAAAGAAGTCTACAATATCAACTACTTATTCTTATTATTACAATGAATAAAAATTATAAGAAACTTATAGACAGAAAATCGAAAATACAAAGTTAACATTTGATTTCCTATGCTAAATTATAATTTAACTATATGTGATACTTTATAAGCTTTAAGAGCTTTATGTATATAGTATTGTTCACTATATTACTTACATATAAATGAAAAACTATATTAATCCTTGTGATTAATGTCACCTTTCAACCACTTTAGTATTAAGTCTTATGAAACAATATAAAACTATCCTAGGACTATACAAATGTAACATAATATTGAAAAAAAAAAACATAACATAGTGCTTTTATGGTGCGACCGAGGCTTTGAACTACATAAAAAATTAAACATTGAATAATACATAACACAAACACAATAATATGTGTCGTGATCATAGTTCTGAGACCATATAAAATCATTGGGATTATGGTCAACACAATACGTAATAATTATGAGTCGAAAACTTGGCAATAATATGACGATTGTAACATAACTTAAACAATGAAATTTACGTTTTAATGTTGTAACTCAAAAGTAAAGAAATCTCGTCGATGCAATAAATGGTGTACTGACATGCAATAACTCGTTGATGGACAGGTTGATCGCTGGCATGTGTTACGAGCCGGCATTGGTGTTTGTGTTGTAGACCTGTAATAATGGCCAACTACATGAGCTGTGGTGAAGGGGATAAAAACATACTTCCATGTGATGTAACTCGAGGCAAAACGTGACTGTAATGGTTGTTACTTAAACCTTGCCTTTGATAAATCAACGAGATGGCCGTCTCACTGTCCACCGTGTGCAGGAGCTGGCATAGTCGTGCTACGACAATGAATGAGTAATTAATGTAAAAGTTGTTTTACTCCAATGCTATTTCGTTGGCAAGCTTACAGTCGTTGATCCAAGTTGATCCTGATCATTGGATCTAATCCTAACATTGCGTCGAGTAAAGAGTTGAAATGTGTTTAATGTTTTACTATTGTTTCGGCCGTGAGGGCCGACAGGCCGCTGGTTTGTAGAGCTGAAGAAATGTAACAGGTTTCAAACTCGTGACCTACAGGCAAGGTTAAAAGTTGTAGGTTTCGCCATGGCTAGAGGAGTATGAACCTTCACTGTAAATAGGGTTTGCAAAAACTGTGGAGTTTGATAGTTTTATAATTTCTTTTCTGCGTTTGAGTGATAGATAGCTTTCTGCAACAAACTTGTGTTACCCTGGTCTCGTTCAACAAGAAGCTCGGCATTTGGGGGTGTTTGTTCAAAGTTCGGCTGTTTACTATCGAAGGTAAGTGATCTTCGTAACAAAAAGAAAAAGCTTGCTAACGTTTTGGTTGCAATTTTAAGAGTATCAAGTCTAACTTCCACTGTTTAAAATGGCAAGCACTGAGCAAAAAGGAAACGGGTTCGAACGAGGGTCTTGGGAATGGATGCAAACTCCAATCCTTGTAAGCTTTGGGTCCAAAACCCTCGTAGGTGCCTATCGTCTTGGTTGTGTTTCAACGCGATGATGAATGAAGTTCCATCATTCTTTTGGTGTTTTGACGAGAAGTAGGTTTCTTGATGGGATTTCTATGTTGAAAAGCAAGGGTTAAAACCGTCGTCTGGTTAATAGTCTCATGGCTAGGTTTAAGATTTTGGCTTGTGAAAGTCAGGGTTTTTCAAACTCGCTTTTAAAATGTAAGGGTAAGGGATGAACCTTGTGCGTGTTTATTTGGAGTTGTAATGTAAAACTCGTTTTCTGGGAAGCGTTTATTTGTTCTTTTGAAAAGGGACTTGTAATGGTTAAAATGTTTGAATCCACCACCTGTTGACTTAAGTTATGTGGAAGGAAATGAGCCAAAGCTCATCTAGCTTGTGGATAAACCTCTGTTTCTCAGCAATGATAAAATGTTGTTTATTTTGATACTAAATGATTTGTTATCTATAAAAAAAAACAATAGTATCTGTTGCTTGTGCTACGGTGTGCAAAAGAAAACTATGATTAAGAGTATGAGTAGATCGTAGAAATAATATAACAGGTTTTTGTTTTTTATATAAGAAAAGTGACGGGCTAAGCCCACTGTAGATTCTCGTTTCTGTTTGCAAGAATGGTTTTCATTCTGCAACTTTTGAACATGAATATGTAATCTTGTTTTGGTAAATCCGTTCGGTTGTTGTAACAATTTTGGGAAACAAAAAAAAAAAAAAAAAACCTAGGGTTTTGAGAGTGATACGAAACTATACTTGGAATTCATGTACAGTTTATAAATAAAAGAAATGAAATACGATACAGTGATTCGAAAAACAGAATAGAGATTATGTTATTTTTATCAACAATTCTAGAAATTACTAAAATGATTTAATTGTGAATATTCTATCAGTGAACAATGTGAAGAAAAACACAGAGTGTGTGTTAAAGAAATGACTGTGCAATTTGTTTGCAATTACCGCACATGATAGATGATAGTAATACTATTTCTTTGAAAACTATGATATAAAATAGTTCAGTTTACATTTGTTTACTATGTAAATGAATAGGATAAGCAAACCATAATATATTATTATAAAGAAGAAAACAATACTTATATATTGTGAAACAATATAATAATTTATGGCATTCTAGATTTTATACAGTAAATTCTACTACTGTTAAATATAGAGCAGAATGATGAAAACATAAATCATTCACTGTACTGATCTATCGAATCAGTGGCAAATTGCCTATCTTCTCATCTATTCTTAATTTGCTTATCTACACTCGAGTACGATGCATAAAACAACATGCGGAAAAATGTAGATAATGGTTTATCAATTCAAATCATCTTTGAAACTTTAACATGCAGACTTTTAAACAACATCGGAACACATTTCTTCTTCAAACGGAGATTATAAAAAAAAATACTAAACAGAGTTAATAAACAAAATAAACTAGGAAACAATGAAACCTAGAATAATTTTGTAGGGAAACAAACATCCCAAGAAGACTGTTCCACCCAACCAATTCCTGAAGATAGTCAAGTACTTTCCTTAGGACCCCCGAGCCTATTCCCTGAACCACCAGGAGGAAGAAACTCTAGGAATTAGAATCTCTACTTGCAGTAGCACTAACTGTTGAATTTTCAAGAACTAGCAGTCCAATAGAACTGCACCAGCATCTTTGGTTCTTCTCAGCAATATGAAGACTTAAGATTGCACTCACAACTAGCCTCCTTATTCGAATCTCTCAGTGATCACCTGATGCACATGAGAAAATATTTCTGCAGAAAGTATTGTGTAAGAGCTGCCTGCTCAATTCAAATTTGCCTTATGTAGGTTGCCTAGGCCTTTTCAGTTGTTACTGGGTCATTAAATGAGCTTCCTTCTCACTCCCTCCACCTAGGGGATAATGCCACATTTTTAGGGGTAGTTGTCCCATAACCAACAGCTAGTGGTGTGATGCAATTGCTACCATCTGTCCCATACCTTCCAACAACTTCCATTCCTCCTAGTGGGTCAGTGAACACTCATTTAACAGTCCCCTTGGGTGTTTGTCTCCTAATTAATTTATTTAAATAATAATAATCAGTAATTACATTCATCCTTGATCAGAATTGATCATAATTACAAAACTTTGTAATTAAATTTAACATAAAGTATTTTGAAATAAAATAATAATTTTCAGAAATTTGGGTAGGTGACATACACCCCCCCTTAAGTCTCAACATCGTCCTCGATGTTGGTTAATCACTCCTTGAGTGTTCCTGAAACAGAGTTGGGTATGCTACCTGCATACTACTCTCCAAATCCCAGGTTGCCTCTTCTGGGCTAAGGTGCTTCCACTGCAACTTCACTTGCCCAATGGTGTGATTCCGAAGAATAGTTTCCCTCCTTCCGAGAATACAGTTCGGTTCCACTGGAAAATCTCTGTCTTGTCCCACCTGTACATCATTCCAGTTTACAACATGAGTAGTATCGTGTACATATTTCTTTAAAAACAATATATGAAAAACATTATGTATTTTTAAGTTTGGTGGCAAAGCCAAACGGTATGCCACTGCTCCAACCTTAGATAATATTTCAAAAGGACCACAATACTTGGGTGCCAACTTGGCACAACTTCCCAATTTCAATGAACTCTTTTCCGGTCTTACCTTGAGGAATACATGTTCACCAACCTGGAACTCTGTATGAGTCCTTTTTAAATCTGCTCGACTCTTTTGCCTATCTTGGGCAGCTTTTAAATGTCCTTGTACCTGTTTCACAATTAGTTCTAACTCCTGCAATAATTCAGGTCCTAAAACAACTCTATTTACTGGATCATTCCATGAAACAGGTGTATCACATTTTCTACCATAAAGAATTTCAAAAGGACTAAGTCTGGCCGATGCATGATAATGATTATTATAAGCAAATTCTCTTAAGTGCAAGTAGTCTTCCCACTTACCAGGCTGATCCTTAACATACATTCTTAATAAATCTTCTAAAACTTGATTTACCCTTTATGTCTGTCCATCCGTTTGTGGATGAAATGCTGTACTGAAATTTAAGGTTGTATTCAACCCCTTAAACAGTGACCTCCAGAAGTTTCCGGTAAACTTAGAGTTGCGATCTGAAATTATTACTTTCGGTATCCCATCTAGTCGAAAAATCTGTTTCATAAAGATTTCTGCAATGTATGGAGCTTTATGAGTAGTCTTTATAGGTATAAAATGTGCTGCCTTGCTGAGTTTGTCCACTACCACCATGATAGAATCATGTTGTTTTTTATTTTTAGGTAATCCAGTGATAAAGTCTATGCTGATCACTTCCCATTTCCAACTTGGTATCAGTAACGGTTGCAACAATCCAACAGGATGTTGGTGTTCAACCTTCACTTTTTGACAATCTAAACATTTAGCTATGTACTCTGCTACTTCATCCTTCATCCTGGGCCAATAGTATTCTTTTCTTAACATAGTAATGGTCTTTTGATAACCTAGATAACCAGAATAATGACTTTTATGCATCTCATTTAATATCAGAAATTTTATTTCTGGTATGTCTAGTACATACAATCTGTTTTTATATAGTAATAATCCATTATCCTTCATGCTGTAATCTGTCATAAAATTTTTAGAACTATTGTTTGTTGTCTTTTCCTTCATTTTTCTGTATTCTTCATCTGTTTCACTCCTTTCAAGAATCTGATTTTCTAAATCAGTTGAATAAGTACTGATGGCTGAAATAAAATTCAGTTTTGCCTTACGACTCAAAGCATCTGCAACCTTGTTCTCCTTTCCTTTAATATGCTGAATTTTGAAATCATACTCACTTAAGAAAGTCAACCATCTAGCTTGTCTAGCATTCAGGTTTGTTCGATCTAATAAATATTTCAGACCCATGTTATCTGTTAATAACGTAAATTTTCTGCCAATAAGGTGATGACGCCACATTTTTAAGGCATGAATTACTGCCAATAACTCTAAATCATAGGTAGAGTAGTTCTTTTCATGTACTTTCAGCTTTCTAGATTCATATGCTATCGTATGCCCTTCCTATGTTAGGACCCCACCGAGTCCGTCATTGCATGCGTCTGTACAAACTACAAAATCCTTGTTAGGCTCTGCTATCCTCAAGATTGGTGCTGTAGTCAATAATTCTTTTAACTTCTTGAAACTGTCCGAACATTTCTGATCCCACACAAATTTTTTCCCCTTCTTCTACAAAGAAGTTATGGGGTTGGTAATTTTTGAAAAATTCTCTATAAACTTTCCGTAATACCCAGTAATGCCCATAAATGATCTTACATTCGACACATCCTTAGGAACCGTCCAGTCATTAATGACCCTTATCTTGTCAGGGTCAACCGAGATTCCTTCTTTCAAAATTATGTTTCCTAGATACTGAATTTTGTCTTTGTGAAAGTCGCACTTACTAAAATTAGCATAGAGTTGATGATCTCTCAGAATTTGCAAGATAATCCATAAATGTTCATCATGCTCTTCTTTACTTTTTGAATACACTAAAATGTCATATATGAACACAACAAAAAACTTGTCTAAGTATTTATGCAGAATATTATTCATCAAACACATAAATACAGTCGGGGCATTAGTCAAGCCAAATGGCATGACTACGAACTCGTAATGTCCATACCGAGTTCTGAAAGCTATTTTGAAAATATCTTCATCCTTAACCCGTACTTGATGATATCCCGATCTTAGATCAATTTTTGAAAATATCGTTGCTCCACGTAGCTAATCAAATAGATCGTCTATGCAGGGCAACAGATACCGATTCTTGGTCGCATCTTATTAAGCTGACAATAATCTATACACAGCCTTAAGGTTCCATATTTCTTCTTAACAAAGATGACAGGTGCTCCCCAAGGAGACACACTAGGTCTAATATACTTCTTATCAATAAGCTCCTTCAGCTGTGATTTCAATTCGTTTAATTCCAGTATGTTCATTCTGTATGGAGATTTTGAATTTGGTACTGCTTCTGGTATTAATTCGATGGTAAAGTCTAAATCTCTTTTAGGAGGTAATCCTGGAATCTCCTCAGGAAATACATCCTTAAAATCCTTTAGGATAGGTATGTCCTCTAATTTCAGTTTGTCCTCTTTACCAATAAACTCATCATTTACTACGTTTACTGCAAACATCTAGCATCCTTTCCTAACTGCCCTCTTAACTTGCATGGCTGAAATCTGTCTAAGGGTTACCTTCCTTGGGATGCCTTTTATTTCTACAGTTTTTTCTTCATCATTTAAACATGCAAAACTTTTTCCGTAATAGTCCAGAATGACATGATGGGCTTCTAACCAGTCCATCCCAACTATAATATCATAAGAACCTAAAGGTAGAATATTCAACTTGATTTGTGTTTGTAAATGATTCATGGATAAAACAAAATTTTCTATAAAATATGATACTTTTCTCTTTGTTCCAGTTGCTAGTCTAACTAGCCAACATTTACTAAACTTTTCAGTTTTCAATTTAATAATTTCCACAATGTCTGGTGATATATAACTTAAGCTAGCACCTGGGTCAATTAAAACAGTAACATGATGTTTTTGTATCATACCTTCAATCTCCACCATAGAGATTTGATGATCTGCTTGCCTGTTGTTGAGTGCTGCATTAATTCTGGGCATCTCCCTCGCCACGTCTCCAACAGTAGGTTCACTCTGAATAGAGTTGATGTTGCTTGCTTTCTGCTTCCTCAAGGGACATTCTGATGCGTAATGGGGGCCTTGACATTCAAAAAAATTGATAGGTGTCCTTGGCTCACTGGTTCTCGTATTATTAGGTGCATTTCTGGGTGCTGTAGAATTCTGCTGTGAATTGTTTCTGGAATTATTTCCTTGGAAATTATGATTCTGAAAATTCTTCCTTTGGAATCGGAATTTCCACTAAATCTGAAATTTTTCTTTTTCTGTTCAAAATTGTTGGGCTTATGATTTTTCCAGTTTGACATTCCTTCTCTTTTCCGATTTGTGTCATAACAGAAAAATGCCTTTCTTATAGCCTCTTCCAAGGTTTTAGGACTATCATACTCGATTCTGTCCTTAATGTTGAAAGGTAAACAACTCAAGTATCTTTGAATTTTGGGTTTTTCTTCTATGAGGTATGGAACATATCTCAGTAAGTTCAGAAATTTACTGTTCATTTCCTTCGTGTTCATACCTCCTAACTTCAAATCGTAGATCTCTTTGGATTTTTATTCATAGTACTGTTCAAATAAATACTTCTTTTTAAAATATCGTTTAAAAGCACTCTAGATTACATCTTTATCTTTGATTCCTTTTACTCTTTTGATGTCCTGCCACCAAATCATCCACTTTTCTGGTCAAGTTATATATAGCCATTTTTGCCTTCAAGAACTCTGAATAGTTATAGATCTGGAAGTATTTCTTCATACCAGACAACCAAGCTTCAGCTGTCTCGCCCTTCTCAGTTTCTCCATTGAAAGTTGGAGGTCTAATCCTTTTGAACTCCCCAGGAAATCTGCTCATATTCCTTATGATTTTTTCTCCTGGGTTTGAAATCTCCTTCATTGCTATCACTAGTGTAGTTACGTTTCTTTCTGCGTGTTTCAATAGCATCTCCTGATGAGGTTGAGCTGTATTTTACCTCATTGATTTTCATGTTCTGATTTTTATTAGCATTAGACAGATCCTCAACTTTGGAGATAATTTCATTATCTTTTTCTTGCTCCTCAGTTGGGCACTGTTCAAACAGCACTTGATTTAATTGTTCTTGTGCCTGTAGAATTCTTTCATTGTCTTGTTTCACAGATTTGATTTCTGCCTTTAATTCATGAAAAGCACATAACAATTCCGACGAACTGTTATTTAGTTCACCATGACCTTCTTCTACGTAGTGCTGTCCCGAACTGTGGTTGTTTGGTTGAAATCTGTCGTCTATATGATCAGCTGAATTCTCCATACCTGTAGCTTAAAATAATTTCTGGATAAAATTAAAATTCAAATTAGTAAAGTTTTTCTACTATATAAAATTTTCTGCTGCGTGTTCTTGCACCTTTTTCAGGCCTAGAGTTCGAACATGAGCTCTGATACCACATGTAACATCCCGATTTTAACAAAAAATTAAAATTTTCGAAAAAGATATTTAAAGTACAAAAGATATAATTGCGGAAATAATAATAATTATTAGATACAACATAAATGATAAAAAGGTCGTTAAGTTCTAAACATAAATTAATTTCTGTGTTAGCAGCATTGTAATAATGACAACTTTAACACACAAATAATAAACGTGATTAATGTAATAATATACTGACAGGTCAGAAACATGATATGATACTTTTTCTTTTGAGATGATACTGACAATTTGCTTTTTGATGACCAAGGGTGTCCTATGAGTGCCCCGGAGCTTACTTAGCTGCAACGCTAAAGCATTTGACCTTGTTACTATGTGCAGACGATAGGTAAGAAGTTTCATGATTGCGTAAATTCAAGTATGTGTAAAGTTCAGAATCATCGTCGTAAATAAAATAGAATGTTTAGAAACTATTGCGACTCACAAAAGTATACAGGTATGATTTACACGCTTACAAATCTGCTTTCCACGGTTGTCTTACAGCTTAGTATTAATCAAATAAATTTTAACTATTAAGAAACATCAAGTTGATAGTATCGTCACTGTAGTCGTCGTTGTAATAGTTGGATTTATTGTCGTTGTTGTCATGGTAGTATCAATGTATTACAACTCCACCGTAAACACATTAATAGTTGCAAAAACGTACATAGCATTGAATAGTTTTAATGCTAACATTTATCATTGGAGTCATTTTAAAGAAGTCTACAATATAAACTACTTATTCTTATTATTACAATAAATAAAAATTATAAGAAACTTATAGACAAAAAATCGAAAATACAAAGTTAACATTTGATTTCCTATGCTAAATTATAATTTAACTATATGTGATACTTTATAAGCTTTAAGAGCTTTATGTATATAGTATTGTTCACTATATTACTTACATATAAATGAAAAACTATATTAATCCTTGGGATTAATGTCACCTATCAACCACTATAATATTAAGTCTTATGAAACAATATAAAACTATCCTAGGACTAAACAAATGTAACATAATATTGAAAAAAAAAAAAACATAACATAGTGCTTTTATGGTGCGACCGAGGCTTTGAACTATATACAAAATTAAACATTGAATAATACATAACACAAACACAATAATATGTGTCGTGATCATAGTTCTGAGACCATATAAAATCATTGGGATTATGGTCAACACAATACGTAATAATTATGAATCGAAAACTTGGCAATAATATGACGATTGTAACATAACTTAAATAATGAAATTTACATTTTAATGTTGTAACTCAAAAGTAAAGAAATCTCATCGATGCAATAAATGGTGTACTGACATGCAATAACTCGTTGATGGACAAGTTGATCACTGGCATGTGTTACGAGCCGGCGTTGGCATTTATGTTGCAGACCTGTAATAATGGCCAACTACAAGAGCTGTGGTGACGAGGATAAAAACATACTTCCATGTGATGTAACTCAAGGCAAAACGTGACTGTAATGGTTGTTACTTAAACCTTTCCTTTGATAAATCGACGAGATGGCCGTCTCACTGTCCACCGTGTGCAGGAGCTGACACAGTCGTGCTACGGCAATGAATGAGTAATTAATGTAAAAGTTGTTTTACTCCAATGCTATTTCGTTGGCAAGCTTACAGTCATTGATCCAAGTTGATCCTGATCGTTGGATCTAATCCTAACATTGCATCGAGTAAAGAGTTGAAATCTGTTTAATGTTTTGCTATTGTTTCGGTCGTGAGGGCCGACAGGCCGTTGGTTTGTAGAGCTGAAGAAATGTAACAGGTTTCGAACTCGTGACCTACAGACAAGGTTAAAAGTTGAAGGTTTCGCCATGGCTGGAGCAGTATGAACCTTCGCTGTAAATAAGGTTTGCAAAAATTGTGGAGTTTGATAGTTTTATCATTTACTTTCTGCGTTTGAGTGATAGATAGCTTTCTGCAACAAACTTGTGTTACCCTGGTCTCGTTGGACAAGAAGCTCGGCGTTTGAAGGTGTTTGTTCATAGTTCGGCCGTTTACTATCCAAGGTAAGTGATCTTCGAAACAAAAAGAAAAAGCTTGGTAATGTTTTGGTTGCAATTTTAAGAGTATCAAGTCTAACTTCTACTGTTTAAAATGGCAGGCACCAAGCAAAAAGGAAACGGGTTTGAACCAAGGTCTTAGGAATGGATGCCAACTCCAATCCTAGTAAGCTTCGGGTCCAAAACCCTCGTAGGTGCCTATCATCTTGGTTGTGTTTCAACGTGATGAGGAACAAAGTTCCATCATTCTTTTGGTGTTTTGACGAGAAGTAGGTTTCTTGATGGGATTTCTATGTTGAAAAGCAAGGTTTAAAACCCTCATCTGGTTAATAGTCTCACGGCTAGGTTTAAGATTTTGGCTCATGAAAGTCAGGGTTTTTCGAACTTGCTTTTAAAATGTAAGGGTAAGGGATGAACCTTGTGCGTGTTTATTTGGAGTTGTAATGTAAAACTCATTTTCTGGGAAGCGTTGATTTATTCTTTTGAAAAGGGACTTGTAATGGTTAAAACGTTTGAATCCACCACCTGTTGACTTAAGTTATGTGGAACGAAATGAGCCGAAGCTCATCTAGCTTGTGGATAAACCTCTGTTTCTCATCAATGATAAAATGTTGTTTATTTTGATACTAAATGATTTGTTTTCTATAAATAAAAAAATAGTATCTGTTGCTTGTGCTACCGTGTTCAAAAGAAAACTATGATTAAGAGTCTGAGTAGATCGTAGAAATAATATAGCAGGTTTTTGTTTTTGATATAAGAAAAGTGACGGGCTAAGCCCACTGTAGATTCTCGTTTTTGTTTGCAAGAATGGTTTTCATTCTGCAACTTTTGAACATGAATATGTAATCTCATTTTGGTAAATCTGTTCGGTTGTTGTAACAGTTTTGGGAAAAAAAAAAAAACCTAGTGTTTTGAGAATGATATGAAACTATACTTGGAATCTATGTATAGTTTATAAATAAAAGAAATGAAATATGATACAGTGATTTGAAAAACAAAATAGAGATTATGTTATTTTTATCAACAATTCTGGAAATTACTGAAATGATTTAATTGTGAATATTCTATCAGTGAACAGTGTGAAGAAAAACACAGTGTGTGTGTTAAAGAAATGACTGTGCAATTTGTTTGCAATTACCGCATATGATAGATGATAGTAATACTATTTCTTTGAAAACTATGATATAAAATAGTTCAGGTTACATTTGTTTACTATGTAAATGAATATGATAAGCAAACCATAATATATTATTATAAATAAGAAAACAATACTTATATATTATGAAAGTATAATAATTTATGGCATTCTAGATTTTATACAGTAAATTCTACTGCTGTTAAATATAGAGTAGAATGATGAAAAGATAAATTATTCGCTATACTGATCTATCGAATCAATGGCAAATTGCCTATCTTCTCATTTATTCTTAATTTTCTTATCTACACTAGAGTACGATGCATAAAACAGCACGTGGAAACATGTAGATAATGGTTTATCAATTCAAACCATCTTTGAAACTTTAACATGCATACTTTTAAACATCATCGGAACACATTTCTTCTTCAAATAGAGATTATAAAAAAAAATACTAAACAGACTTAATAAACAAAATAAAGTAGGAAACAATGAAACCTGGAATAATTCTGTAGGGAAACAAACAGCCCAAGAAGACTATTCTACCCAACCAATTCCTGAAGACAGTCAAGTACTTGGCTTAGGACCCCTGAGCCTGTTCACTGAACTACCAAGAGGAAGAAACTCTAGGAATTAGGATCTCCACTTGCAGTAGCACTAACTGTTGAATTTTCAAGAACTAGCAGTCCAATAGACCTGCACCAGCATCTCTGGTTCTTCTCAGCAATATGCATATTTAAGATTGCACTCACAACTAGCCTCCCTATTCGACTCTCTCAGTGATCACCTGATGCACATGAGGAAATATTTCTGCAGAAAATATTGTGTAAGAGCTACCTTTTCAATTTGAATTTGCCTTATGTAGGCTGCCTAGGCCTTTTCGGTTTTTACTGGGTCATTAAATGAGCTACCTGCTCACTCCCTCCACCCGGGGGATAATGCCACATTTTTAGGGGTAGTTGTCCCATAACCAACAGCTAGTGGTGTGATGCAATTGCTGCCATTTGTCCCATACATTCCAACAGCTTCTATTCCTCCTAGTGGGTCAGTGAACACTCATTTAACAGTCCCCTTGGGTGTTTGTCTCCTAATTAATTTATTTAAATAATAATAATCAATAATTACATTCATCCTTGATCAGAATTGATCATAATTATAAAACTTTGTAATTAAATTTAACATAAAGTATTTTGAAATAAAATAATAATTTTCAAAAATTTGGGTAGGTGACAATCATAAAAATGTTATTTTTTATTTGCGAAAGCATCATAAAAACTACATAAAAAAACAACTAAAATTAAAATGAGTTTGGAAATTTCTAGAAAAATGTACAAACACCCAAAACAATATAAAGTAACATTAACTATAACAATGTAGACCTATAACTTCAAAAGAATGTACAATTTATCATTTTCTATTATTTAAATATTGAAGAAAATACAATTATTCAACCAACCTTAGAAATGTCTAGTTTAGTTTAAAATTCAATGAGTGTATTGGGTGTTTTTGAGGATTCCATAGTGGTCATGATCCCTGAGACAAAAAGTAAACACGTTTTCTTAGATTATCGTATAAGAGGGTTTGACCGTTAAAGCCAATGAGAAGTTCCATTAAACTTTTCAAGAATCATTTTCAACAATAGTTTACATAATATTGATCCAATAATATTTTTTTTAATAATTTTTTCTATGAAAGTAAATAATTCATATCTTGTAGTAAATATTTTTTTGTCATACATATAATAAAATTTAAGTTTAAGTTCATATTTATCATGATTTTAACTTTGTGCATGGTAAAAAATATATCTTCAATAATTATTTTTTTGAAAGTTCATTACAATATCAAATGGATGAAAAGTCTAATATTTTATATCATCAAATTCTAAATTTTTAAATTCAAAAAGCATCCATAAAATATGAAGGGCCAATGGAATCAATATCACTAAGCATACCACCTTTCCAAAAAAATTTGATTGTAAAGGAGATGATGCATAATGTCCCGTACAAAGACCTAGCAGAAAAGAATCATCCATATAATAGGTTCATCCCAGTAGATCAATATCCATGCAAATACTCTCAATATATATTCTACAAATGACACTCAATTTTTTTGGTGATCAAGGCAATTTTGTTCACTTTTACGGAATTTATCGCCTAGATGCTCAAGCTAGTGGTAGCTAGCCTAATATTCCTTTTTCTCTTTAACAAGTACCCTTAAGTTCAAAATGTTTATGTTTAACAATAATTTAAAGGAACCATTTTCTTAGAAAAAAAAATAGTATAGAATTAAGATGTCCATACATAATAATAAACTTGCAAAACTAGTGACACTATAACTGGAATTGCTTTAAGTGAGCCTGAGGTGACAATTCTACCAGCTTCCCACCTTCAAATTACTACAGTACTTGACCTGATGGTGGTTTTTGAGATGGATAGAGAGACAATGGTGTCCACACTCTCTGTAGCATTAGTACAATATCCTCTTACTACTTGTATATGCTTATGACAGTGACTTTAGTTTATATGGTGAGTGTAACATGTTTTCAGCAGTCTAGTTACAACCACTAATTTTAGGAACTTCTTTTATGGTTCATAAAATTCTAACTTTCATGGAATTGTTTTACCACATGTTGCAAAGGTTTAGAAATCCTAGAGTCTTGAAATGTTCGGATAAAAGACCATTTCAATTTTGAGTGAAATTATGCAAATATATAAGCATAGTTTATTTGGAAAAATATGCAAAGATTTCATTAGAGAAATTTTGAGGTAAAAAATGGGCCTCAAAACAAAAGAAATGTACTATAAAAATCAACCAATAGAATTCAAGGTGATGATGTCAACCATGGGGGATGAATCACCAGTTTTTGGGTAAAAAGGTAAAAAGGTAAAAAGGTCAAAGTGAAAAAACTACTTCTTCAACTCGTATTTTCAACTTATTTATGTGTATATTCACTCAAATTCCGATCAGGAGCAGTCGTTGGATGGGGAATTCACATCATCACACTTTTTCATGTATTTGTTTTTGTGGGGCACCAGGGTCCATCAAAATTATGTTGAGTGGGTACTCGTTGGATGCAAAATTGAATTCCCCATCCAATGACTGCTCCTGATTGGAATTTGAGTGAATATACACGGAGATAAGTTGAAAATACGAGTTGAAGAAGTAGTTTTTTCTTTTTTCCTCCAAAATTTGATGAGGTATGCTAATATTATTTTATTACTTATTTTGTTATTTTATAATTTTCCTTAGGAGGTCCATTTTAGACCTCAAAATTTCTCTAATGAATTTTACTCATCTTATGAATTTAAGATATTGAATTATTTGCCTACAACTAAGAATTTAGTTATTTTTTAAATCCTTTGTTCAAGACATATGATTCATACTTCCTGACCACTAGAATCGAAAAAAATCAGTATCATTGCATTTCATCCAAACACTGTGAATCTCCCTTGTAGATATAACATGTTAGCCAAATTACCATTCAAAGAACCCATCAATAGTAAAATGATGAGATATCTAATAAATGCTAACACTTAAAACATTGAACCTAATAACATACATGAATATTATCATCACATAGAAACATAAGCCAATTAAGAGACATAGCTGTGATAATCACATAATATCCTAAGATTTACAGGAGTTTGTGACTAGTACCGTTCACTGAGACAAAAATACAACAAGGTGGTGTCGCATGTGCTTAGATATTATTGCAACAACTGTGGTTGCAAATTTATTGAAACAAAGTATTGTGGTGAGAAAATCTCCTTACAGATAGGTAGATATCCCCTTGGGATTAGAAAAGGTCCCTAGTTGCATACCCAAGATAGAGAGGAAACACATAGACACTATAGTCCTCCTAGATCTAGCTCACACATCAACTAACAAGCTATGGAAAGACAAAGCAAATAGATGGCGTACCTTACTTGATGGTTGTCCTTGTTGCTCCTAAGTTTCTCCAGCTCCATCCTTTGATTATATGGACTTATGAACCTGTTCACAAAGGAAAGAAAATGCCTTCTCCAAAGCAATATATGTATAAACAAAGATCTACCTATAAAAACATAGACAATTTCATGCATTCATCATCAAAGACATGAAAATGGGAGGAATAGGCTAAGTTAGATTGATATAAAGAAAGCCATAAAGAAGACATACAACATGTATTATACCTAACTCATGCTAGATCAGATCTTCTCCAAGCTCTCCTCCATCACCTTTGCAAGACTCATAGGATCATAAGTTTGGTGTTTCCAAGATAACCCCTTAGTTCATGGATGGTCCTCCTTAAGTAGGATTTGGGAAGGCCAACCACTAGGAGAAAAGGATGGATCTACGTGAATAACATGTGGATAAAGGATCTAAACCATGCCAAGGAGGGAATGTGAGATGGGATTTAGAGGGGTACCTCATCCCAAGAAAATCTCCATGATATCCAAGATCCAAAATCAAAGGGATAAGCCTAAACCAATTTTTTTTCTCCCCTACAACTAAGAAAAGCATGAAAATTTCAAATTGTCGCTCCACCATAGGCATGCAGGGCACGGAAATTCCAGTAAGCTAATTTTTGAAGGTGGTTAAGGTGGGTTTCAACCCCTTGCTTGTTGGATTTGCTTCCAAATGTGACTAGGGAAGGGATCAACATTAGAATGAAGGGTCCTAACACCCTTACGAGGCATAAACATCATGTTTTCCATGGTGGTGAAACATGTAGATCCTCACTTACACATGTTGTGGAAATTTGAGGTATAATAAGTATAAAGTTGTTCAATTGTAAATATGTAAGCATAATTTATTTTAAAAAAAATGCAAAGCTTTAATTATACTCAGCCCATGAATTGAGTTATCTGCTTGCTGCAAAGAATCAACTTCTTTTTTAAATCCTCTATTCACACATTATTATTACTCCCTAACCATTAGAATGAAAAAATCTAGATATATTTGCATTTCATCCATGAGCTATAAAGCTTGTTTGTAGACAAGTGACAACATGTTAGCAAAATTCACCAACTAAAGAACCCATCAATTGTAAAATGATCACACATCTATTGATCACATTAAAACCCATAATAGTCGTTGTAATATCCCAATTTTGACCCCATTACATTAAAATGTAAATGATGTAATATTGCTATAAAATCGTGGTGAGGAGCTCAAGGTCAAGGCCCCGCCATCGATTTAATGATGCATATGGTTTGCGTGCTAGCCGGGCACAATGGAATTGCAAATATAATGTAAATATGCATTTTAATAAAATACCCACAACTAGCTATGCAATGCAATGCAACAAGAGATGGGGGCATGATTTTTAAAAGGAATTGGGAGGGAAATATTCAACCCTTGGAGCCAATCAATTCAATCCAAGTGTCAATGAGAGAACCCATAAACCCTCAACTACCCATGTTGAATTTTGTACCCAATCATTTATTTCTTCCAAGAGTTGGTTGAGGTAGTTAATGCATTGGGAATGGGGAAGTATGGCTTTCCAAATTCGAGTATGGGCAAGCCACCATTGGTGGAAAATCATGTTTGGATTCTTGGGCAAGAAAAGAGCCACGGATTTTCTCCCCAAGCCATTCTTCATCCATCAGTTTTGCTCTCCCATGAGTTCTGGGATAGCTAGACGTTTTCCCTCACATTTTTCCTAAGTTTAACCTCATTTTTTCACAACTGGGAGGTTGTTTTGTGTTGTAGAATGCATGGGAGGAAGGGAGTCATGTTTTGGCAGCCCATGGAGGTCGTTTTTTCCCTCTGAGCGTCCACATACCTATTAAGAACTTTTTCTTCTCCCTGTGGTCGGTTTTCCTTCCCCACAGATCGTTTTGGGGGTGCCACGAATTGGAAGAATCCATGGGAACCCTGTTTTTGTATATCCCATAGCAATTTTTTTTATCCATTCCCAACCTTTGAGATTGTTGTGTGTGCATAGAGTATGTTGGGTTGTGGGCATCCATTGTTTTGGATTGATCTTGAGTGCAAGTATCCAGAGATGAAGAGGATTCAAATTTATCCTGATAAGCCCAGCTATGGGCTGGCTTGGCTTAGATGTGATGTTTGCTTGGGCTGTGTTGAGCTTAAGAGTCCCCTTTTCCTTGTAGAAATCATGCCCAACTCGGGGGTGGAAACTATGTTGATAGATTAATGAGCATAGTTGGCCTATGGTTGGGTGGAACGTTGCAATGACATAGCTAGTCACTTGGGACAACATTTCATCGAGATAAGTATTCTCTTTATGTGTTTACTTTTGCAAATGTTTTTAAATTGATGCATGTTTATCCCTATGCTGGAAATTTCATGATATATGTGTGTGTAGAATATTACTTCTGCTATGTTAAATTGAATGGAATCTACACACATTTGTTTTATTGCTGTGAATGTCATGAATGGGGCTGAGTTTATGTAAAATACCAAGCTCTCTAGTCATGCTCTCTTCCTTGCGTTGGATCGATGGGAGGGGATGTGATAGAGTGGTATCAGAGCACTAGGTTGCAACATTGGTCCTACATGGGATACCTATCACAGTTGCAGAGGTAAGAACCCTTCCTGCCCAACACTAATCATCAGAAAAGAAGGAAAAACTTCAAAAAAATTCTAACTGTTTTTGAGTTTCTGCTAAGTCTGTGTCGACGCAAAATCAGAAGAGTTGCCGATACATTTCGGTAAGAAATCAAAAGTTCGCCGAAAAAGGGTGTTTTGGTGTGAGAAATGGAAAACTCGTCGAAACAGTAGGTGAAAGATGACGAGTTGAGATGAAACAGTCGGCGAAATATGGTGATTTGTGCTGAAACAGTGGGTGAAATATGGCAAGTTGTGCCGAAACAGTCTGCATAAAATTGACAAGTTCGTCGGAAAAGGGGATTTCGGCAAAAAAGTAAAAAGCCCTCGGAACAGATCAACGTAAAAGCGACAAGTCCGCTGAAACAGTCAGCGAAAAAGGATGAGTTCGTCGATCGACGAGAAATGGAAAAATCTCCAAAACAGTCGGTGGAAAATGGTGAGTCCGCCGATCGGCGAGAAATGGAAAAATCACCGAAATGGTTGACGAAAAAGGATGAGTGCGTCGATTGGAGTAAAATTGGAAGTTGCTCTGAAACAGGTCGAAGGAAATTAGATAAGTCCGTTGAAACAGGAAATTTGAGTAGTTTTCCAGGGGGATTTTTAAGGTGCCCGAAATTGAAAAATGACATAGGGCTTCTGCACCAGATTGCACGAAATTGGAATCCCCCTTGACCCCCATCGTCCCTCGGAGGAAATCATTGACTGTGAAAGAATTCTGTGGCTGACAGAAGTTGTCAAGATGGATTTTCTCCATAATGCATGGAAATTATTTTGTGTATTTATGAGAATATAATGAGGCATTTCCACGTGTGAATCAATTGTGTGGTTCATAATTGTGAAAAATGTTTCCATAAGGAAAGGAATTATCATAATTGAAAGCAATTGGAGCAGTAAGGCAATGCTGATAAAGAGAGAATTTCTCACCTTAAACTATTTATGTTTATAGTATAACAATTGTATGTTTGGAAAATAGAAAGTAGGAATGTTATACATAAGTATATGCATTGAATTGTTGCTTGGTGAGAAAATCATAGCTAATGATTCCTTGTGTGCTTGTTAAGAAGCCAGGAAATTGGATTAGCTATGATGTGGAAGAGGAATTCCATGCTATGATGAGGGATTGGAAAGGGAGAATTCCTTAACTCCTCTCTTGCTATTGTATTTATATTTTATGAGGTTTATACGTTGAAAAATTATGGCATAAGAATGCTGGAAATGAAAGAGAGTAGTAGATTAAATGCATATGAATTAGTGGGCATGATTAAAGAGTCATTGCATAGTGAATGTGAATTGCTTATGCATGAGCATGATGTTTCATATGAGTAAAGGTAGTGAAGTTACACATGCAGTATCCCATTAATGGTATTGACTATGGCTGATGATAGTTAATGTTGTTGATAATGATTGTAGGAATCAAACCATATAAGCATGATTGAAAATGAAAAGAAGTCACATCATGTGACCAACAAACCTTGAGAGGAAAGGATGGAATAATGATTCATGATCAAAAGGTTGGAAAAAGGACTGTGTAGCCTTGGTAAGAGACCAACTGATCAGGTAACATCAAGCGATGTTAATGAAAGCCATGCAGGTAATGGTTATTTGTGCTTAATTGCATTAATGTTGAAAGAGGATTTGGTAAGATCCCTTCAACTATGTTTAAACTATGTTGATTTGGTTTGCATGTGATACTGAGTGCTTGAACATGAATGTCATCCTACCAAGTATGGTGAGGTGTAGGTAAGCGAAGGCAAGGATCCTAACACCCTATAGTTGCTTAGAAATCTCAATGCATTCATATGAAATTATATCATGCCATTTGTGTATGTTGGTTATGAGTTTAATAACCAAAGAAAGTAAGGACTTATGGCCCTGTTATGATAGGATGAATGACATGACAGTATAGTATTCATGAATCAGTGCAAGGTGGCATTGAGTGGATATGCATTAAGAGATTTTATAAATATTATGGTTGCATTGAGTGAATGCACATGAAAAGTTTGTGCAAATGTTGTAAAGATACATGCATGAGTATGGGTGCACATGTTGTGATGCATAGTGTGAAGTCATGGTTGTGGTGTATATTCATGGCAAATTAAACAATAGATGAAATGATGAATTAATGATAATTATGAGATCATTTCATGAGTTGCTATGAATGCAGGAGAGGAATTGCATGAAGGTAGTCATGTTTGATGGTCTACCAGAGTGCTATGTTGAAAGGATAGAGTTGCATAAAAAGAATATGGCTGCGAAGTAATGAATATTGGAGTTTTTATTTAAATTGCAGGGATAATGAGATTGTGTCTTGCAAATTTATTATGATAATGATGCATATATATATATATATATATATATATATATATCATTGCATTTAAATTGTTAATGGATGAAAGTGTTTGAATTATTGAGTGTTATAATTCTGAGATCACTTCAGTGACTGTTGTTGCAATGAGAAGATTATTTGCATAGATACTCAAATCGTGTTTGGTTGATTGAAGTTTCAGATTTCAAGTAGAAATGTCTTGAGTATGGAAATGAGGATAAGTATATAGTAAAGACAGAGAACTACCATGTGCAGAAGCCAAAGGTTATGAGAAGATTCTCATGGTTGTGAAATTTAACTTATGCATGGAACAAATTTGTAAATTTCAGGTTTGAAATTTTGCTAATAATTAATAATGGTTGTTTGGCTTCTCTAGAATTGTGTCATGAGTACATGTTGTAAGTGGATGTTCAGGTATGGTAGCAAGCATAAAGCCATAATGGACAGAGTGATGCCACTTATAGGATCCCAACGATATGAGGATGGCCTCATGGTTAAACCAATCAATTTCTGTAGGAGACAAAATTGTAAAGTCATGTTTGAATTTAATTATTAATGCCACTGACTCATTAGGGAAATCAGATTTGGATTTTATTGTTAAATGCTGCTAAATATTTAGATTTTTGAGGAGTGTGCCAGGAAGACAACTTGCAGGAAGAACATGTGTGATGGCCTGCATAAGCCAAAATCCATGGGAAGGATCCCATGCTTTGGAAATGGGTTTTGGGTGAAACGCCATTGTAAATTTTGATAATATCTCAGTTGCACTACATGTTGGAAAACCATGTGCGTGAGATGGTAAAATATTTATTCCAAGAAGGCATGTGTGGGTTATGGAACATGAAAATATTGGGGTGGTGTTGATGCCTCGGTTGTGCAGGTTAGATGCAAAAGGTGCTGGAATGTTCCAAGACACTCAACAGAGGAAGAAAACCCAAGTTGGAAGGCTTCGAAAGACCCTACGCAAGGGCAACTCTATCCCCAACCTGTTTGGTGTGGTGATACTCCACGGATATTAAGCCTCTGCTGGCACTCTAAGAGAAGATGAGTTGACCTATAAGATCAGTTTTCCAGTCAAGGAAAACCAAGGTGTGGATATGGTAATACAAAGCTAACCTAACCTATTTTAGAAAAGGGAAACTAGTCTAAGTCAGTCCTATTCTAAAATGAAAGCTTGTTTATGTGTAGATTGGTCTTGAGGAATGATTAGACAAGTAATTGAACATCTTAAACAGAAATGTATTTAGTTGTGTTACTAGTTAAATTAAATTATTATCAATTAATGAAAATCAAATGACAATCTTTCAAGTATTCAGGCTTATTCAAGATTCAGTCCGTAATCACTCTACTAATTTAAAAATTAACAATGATGATATGAATTCATATGCACCGAATCATTTGCAGAAATAAAACATGAAAGTACTTGTATTGAAAAAACTCAATGAATCACTTTGAGGCATAAATCAGTCATATAGAGAAATCAATACAACAGACTCATACATTAACAAATGTTTAGCAAAAGATTAGATACATAACAGATGACAATTTGAAGCATAAATCATAAATTCTCAAAGAAATTTGAGGAATAACAAAAGATAGATTAAAAGATAACTTTACTGTATGAAGAGGTCTTGTACAGAAATTACAAAAAAGCTCTACTTGACAGAGTATCCCCAGTCCAGTCTTCTGCTGACTTACAACTTCAAAATTACCAACCCCTAACTACGAGAGGTATCCTTCTTTAAATAATTACAACAGAGTCCAAAAATGGAGATCCCTAGAAAATAGAGATTACAAAATCGGATTAAAACTACAGATCCAAGAAATCCTGCCATTTCTCATATATGTCTAACAACTCATCTATATTTGAGAAACTAATAGATTCTAAAGCTAGCTGAACATTGCACACATTATTCTCCATGTCATGCTTCGCCAACTTGTGCCAAGTGTGAAGATACGTACGAATCTTTCCTTCCATGACAAACGGTTCTCTAACCAAATCTTCCACATCCCGAATGCTGACTTGTTCAAGATCCCGAATCTTCTGTGTGAACGCCTCATGCCTGCTGTCAAGCTCTTCAAGTCTGCATTTTTGCGGCAGAGCTTCTAAGATAGGGGTCATTAATTGTAAGCCTAGAACATGCATAATGTCGTCAACTGCACACCATCACCTGGTGCAGATATCTTTTGATTTATTGATTGTCTCTTCAGCTGTTTCATTATAATCAAGCCAAGTATTTAGAGAGGCTTTGACCTTTTTAAAATGGAAACTGCTGAGGATTCGGATATCTTTTGGTGCATTCTTAACATACCCCTGCCATTCATTGATTTCCTCCTGATCCTTAAAAGCTTGGAGTCTTTTCTCCTTTTGTTCTTCAAGGGTGGAGGACATCTTGGAAAAATTAATGAAATTTTTCTTGATTTCATCCAAAGCAATGTATACTTTCTCCAAAAGCTTATGATGATCCTGATTCACCTTGAGGGCCAGATTCTTAAAATCACAAGGTGTAAACTTGAGAAAACTTGAGGAGGCTACACTTGCAGTTGCATCCTCAACCTACTTTTCTAAGGAAGCTATTTTTTCAACGTTAATGGAATGCTGATATTGTGAGAGACTAAGTTCAGTGAGAAGAGTGGCATTCTTTTGCTCTAGGTCTAGCAACTTACTTGCCCAAGTTTTCTTGAGATCATCCACATCAATAGAATGTTGTTTTTTTAGCTTCAGCCAATTCCTCTTTCAGGTTTTTGATCTCTTCATCCCTGAGGTCAACTTACTTATCTAAACCGTGGACCGAATCCCAATTAGCACTGGCAAAGGATCCTAAGGATGTTGCTACCTCAATTGCTTCAATTCTTGGATTATTGGTCCTAGGAGCCCATATTACTTGAACTGGTTTAGGTGCTTCCAAACCATCTTGACCTTGACCCCTTTTCCTGGTCCTTCTTATCATTGTCTTATAATCCTTACTATAGAAGTAATTCCCAAGGGGAGCTACATCTTCATCTGTGAATTCAACCATTGACTGTGTGGAAGTAGAAGTGACACTAACTGTTGAGATTAATGAAGGTGTTTGGGTAATAACAGGACTAGGAATGGGTATGGTGACTTGAGTAGTAACTGAAGATGTTGTGATAGCTTGAGGAACTGACAAAGCTGGATCTGGGGAAGGAATTGAAACAAAGGCTTCAGATAATGGAATTTGAGTGTCATCATTAGCTTATGGGAGTGGAAGTTGACTATGAACTTTGGTGGGTGAAGATGGTGAGGAAACCTTAGAAGATACATCAGTAGTCGGTGTTGATAGATTGACTATGGGAGACTACAGAGGGACAGCCGAAGGATGGACTTTTGCAACAATAAACAATGGAATTGATAAAGGGACTGAGTGTTCGGGTGATGGGATAGTAATGTCATTGAGGGTGTTGAACAAGAGTGATAAGGAAACAAGAAGTGTTCCCCCTAAAGGAACAATAGAGGCTGGTTGGATAGATGGTAGTGTAAATGCTGATGATGCAATGCTAGGAGCAGCATTAAATTCCAACACTGATTGCTCAGGGAAGGACTGATCCATATCAATACTATCCAACAATTCAGTGATAGTCTTAGGATCTTCAGTGACTTATTCTGTTACTGGTATTGAAGGCGGTGGGACCACTTCTTCATCACAGTCTATTATGTCAACTGTAGGAACTTGTGATGAAGAAGGAAGGACTTTCTGCCTCTTAGCAGGGCTAGCCTAAGTTATGACCAAATCATCATCTTCTTGAGTTTCTTTAGTAATGATTTGAACATTTGATGCAATTGGTAGCTGAATGTCGACTGCAAGCTTTGGAGGTTCTAGCAATTGAGTCTTTAACATCAATGTCAATTGTACCATCTGCTGCTGGGATTCACGAGCTGACTATAGCATCATTTTAGCTTCTTCACCAGCTTTCTCTTGAGAGGGTTCCCCTAGAGGAGCTTTACCTTTGTTTCCATCAGGGAATGTAATCATGAGAGGAGTATTGGCCTTCCGAGCCTCTTTCTCTTCTAAGTCTCTTCTTGCTTGTTCAATGATATTTAGTTGCATGGCTCTGTAACTCAAAACTCTAACCTTAAGTTCATTCTGGTCTTTTAAAATGTCCTGTTGTTCTTGTAAGTCTTTTTCCTTGGCTAGAACCTGTGAGAATGTGTCCACTCTTTGGTATATGAAGTCATCTGGAACTAACTCATGTGCATAATCTAATTTCATATGTACTTGCTTGAGGTGTGCATCTAGGAACTTCTTGGGGTCATGTTTCCTTTTCACGGCAATACCTAATCTCAAGGCAGCTATCTGGTCACCTAGAACTGCATCCCAAGTTGAAGTTGGGATAACCAGCTGACCAAGATTGAGAGAAAACTTAGGCCAAACTTTCTTCCTGGGACCTGTGAGTTTCTTATACATGCAATCAGTGACAGTTTGAAAAGAAACCTCCTGTATTACCATCCTGTCCGGGACAATCTTGGGAAGCAGGTGCACTTTGTCACTTCCCCAAATCCTGATGTATGAAAAATACTCACCTACATACCAATCACCCATGGTGTTGATGAAAGTCTTAGCATCTTCTGAGAATGCAGGTGGTTGTTGCCTGAAGATCTTGAAATAGATGGTACCCATGAAGTGGTCACAAATGTCATATAATAAGGGTGCAAAATTCTCTTCGCACAGTGATGAGTGGTAAATGTGTACAGGAGGGTCTGAAGGGGTCCAATTCCAACCCAAGTTAGGGTATTGGAACTCTGAGCAAAAAACATCAAGGACATATGCAGATAGGAAAAAGGGTGGTTTCTTATGAGTTGGAAGCTTTTGATACTCATGAATGGCATTCTTTAATTCAGCCGACAGGATCGAGGCCCATGGGAAAGATTCACCTGTGACTAGCACATGTTGTGCTATAGGTGCCCATTCTGTTTTGAAAAGAGAACACACGGTAGACCAAAAAGCCAGCAGGGCATGGCTTCCAGTAAAGAGTAGGGTTCCTTAAACTAGACAATGGGATAAAGGTTGTCAGCCTTAGGCACAAAGGCGTTCGGCTTAAGCATCCATGACCTAATCATCTCGTTAAAGTTGAACTGGGTTTTGGACGAGTGTATAAAATCGGGGGAGAGGGTCTGCACATGTGGTTTCAGAGCAAAAGCTCGAACAAAATCCTTTGGGCGAAAATGTGTCAATTGGCACCCCATGCTATCATTAAAACAACGGTTTTTAACACTAGCATTCTCAATTATCCATTTTACAGCATCCATGTCAGCCAGGATAGCAAGGCGTGCAGCAATAGCATGAATTTGGGGAGCCTTAATTCTCTCGTACACTGGTCTATTGTTCTCAATATGAGAAAGGTCGTCATTATAAAAAATGGCATATATTTTCGACCAATCCATTTTGTATGTCTCAGTGACTCGCTCACTGGTGTTGGAGAGAAAACCAAAATTAGGGTGTTGTGTTGGAGAAAACTCACTATGGCTTGGGAATACCACAATAGACAGATGACTACCAGAAATCTACTCAATTCTCAAAGCAATGATATTATAAATGACAATGATGGAGAAATGTAACCAGCCTCGATCCAAACATTTGATGTAGATCCCCGTTGGAGCTTTCAATCCATGCACTTGTAATCTGCAAATTAGTCTTGACAAACAATATTCAACAAGTACATACAATATATAATTGACATTAACATTATCAATAAAAATGGTCCATAGAATCATAAGCAAATGTAATCCAATGTATAATAAACAACATTCACACCATGAATGGATGAGAATATGAGCATTTCTATTAATGAACAAGAAGAAGTACAAAGTGATACGACCTCTTTCCAGCAACCAATCTGAACCAAGATCTAGATCAATCCACTTGTGCCTCCACCACTTCAATCCTCCATGAATGGCAAACTCAAACTAGAAAGGAGTTTGGAAGGTGAACATAAATGGTTCACAACTACAAGGATCAATGAGTGCGGACTCAAGATAGGGCAAAAATCCACTAGAGTTCCTTTACTATTCTCTTCTTCCTCACGTCCATAAGCCATATGTGCTCAATATATAGTCCTCTCAAAGGTAGGTGAAAGGACTCATCAAGACGTTACTTGGGTAGATGGAGAGCCAAAGGTCACCCAATGACTGCTTTTTGGGAGTAAAAAGTGATAAAATAGTGGTTTTTACCATTTTACTTAATACTCGCGGGCTATAGTGATGCAACGCGCGGGTACGCATGCTATAGTGATGCAACATGCGGGTAGGAATACAAATAGGGAAAATTGGTATCACTGAAGGATAAAAATGGATATGAGTCACTGAAATGGATCCGACAGGCCAAAGAATGCTGATGCTCACAGGGTGGAAGATTTCTGTGTAACAGATGCCCCCTAATGTGTGAGGTCAGAGACTGAAATGTGCTACGATGGCCGAAATACATTATAAAACTCAAAAGTGGAGTGATGGAGACACAAGTGGAAAGAACAACTCACTCGTCATAATACAATAGTATCTCTGAATACATGTCGGTATACTACAACAATCTGATACAATGGCCATGAATAGGCAGTACATAATGGATACATGTGATAAGTGATCATAGCCATGATCCATCTACAGTAAGATATGGTCTTCTGCTAAAAAGAAGACAACTGGTGCAAACTGGAGGTACAAATTGCTGGAATCTGAGAGGTGATATCTCAGATGTAAAGTCAAAGTCATATCTAGCATACTGAATGCCACATCGCCTGGGGTCTTCTACACAAGTCTTCGATGGTGCAAGTCCCATCAAGTGAATAAAGGAGTTGGGGTCGAACTTGATGAGACATCGTCTGATTACCGATCAATGATGTATACCATTAACAAATGTGAGATGACCCACCGATAATGAAAATGGGCATCAACGCACAGAGCACAATCATCAGAGTGTGAATAAATGGGTTGAAGTCGAACACTAGGATGAATCCATCGATCAGGGGACATTGATGTATTCCCAAAACTGTCGATGGCGAGAGAACCTGCCACTAATGACTGCAAGCCTCAAGGTACTCAACTGAACTCTAAGCCTCAAGTCCCGTAATAAATGAGTTGAAGTCGACGGAACGAGACTCGTTGGAAGGAGGGCATTAAGGCATCCCCCATCAACCAGCACGAGGTACCAGCAATGCTGAAAGATTTGGAAGATCTCAGGTGAAATGAACTGACTCAATAAGGATGGCCGACATGCAATAGTCAAGAGAACTGAGGAGTGGCCGAAACTGGTTCAAGACTTCCTTTGAACAAGAGCATGAGCAGATGGATAGACTCAGGCAGCATAGACTTGACATAAACTGTGCAATGCAGGAGGCATCACAGAGGGCTCCACAATGACTGGAAGATTAACCAATCGGTGGAGAAAACTGAGAAATAAGTACAGCTCCTAAGGCCCAACTATAGTCCCGACTCATAATGTATGGAGTGGAATGAATGCTCTGTTCAAAGGAGACACAACAGCTGCCAACAAGAAATAGTGACCACAATCCCGTCCGACTTTTTGGAATATTTGATTTTTTTGGTCTTTTTCATATTTGGGAAAAGCTTGAAAAAGAATAAAATTGATTATAGTACAACAGGTGAGGGAACGAGTGTCAAATAGTTAGCAGACTAGTCCCAAGCAGTGGAACATACCTATGCTCAATGCAAGGAAGTGCGTGCAGGATGTGGACACTCGGGGGTGTGTTCCGTCAGGGTCAAAAGGTCATCAAATTGTGAAGGGAAAATATATAAGCTCTGCAGGGCTTGATAGGGGAAAAGTGCTCAGGCACCAGGCTAACAATTGAGTAAGCAGGAGCTGGCACAAGGCTCAAGCAGCAAGCAGGATGATGCAATGCAATCGCAACATGATATAACTGAGGGGAGTCCTTAAGGGAGATGGCCAGCATAAGACAAAGTAGAGTATGAGTCTTTATCGCAACGTCATGGCGTGACTGCAAAGGACTCCCAATCCTAAGGACAAACAACAGCATGGGCACCCGAATGCATAAGGGGTTCTAACTAGGGTACCCAAGTTCGAGAAATCCCTGCCGCAACATGACGACACTTCTATAGCAGTGTGAAGGTTCCGTGTCAATCATGAAGCGGGGTCACACCTAGGGTTTATGAAAAATGGTCAACAGGTCAAATGCATAATGCATGCGAAAATGACATCTAACCTATATGCTAGGTGTGAAACGTACCTGCCGTAGGTGTGAAATGGCTCAGAACAACTCTCGCCGAGGAAATCTGATTAAGAAAACACTACTCCATGACACGATATTAGTTCATAACGGCTCAAAATGGAAAAAACTATAGAAAAGTGGGTTCAGAAAATTATAAATAGTAATAAAAATTTTCAAATAACAATTCATTTGCACTATTCACAAATTTGGTGTTTAGTGGGTAGTTTTCACTTGAAACTTCAAATGCCGATCGTGGGAGCTACAAGCGACTGTTCATCGAACCGTCTAGAGCAGGTAAGTGGTTACTGCCATACCTTTCATTTGAATGCTTTTATTTCAGTTTTGGTTAGTGGAAATTTTAGTTTGGCCAAGCCCTATATGGCTTTGGCGCTACCCGCAGGCTATAACTATGCGGGTAGTGGATAGGGCACCAAATGCGCAGTCAAAAAGTATACTACCCGCGGGTACGGCCTTGAAGAAATTTTTAATCATTAAAATGACCAAAATTTACTTGCTTTGAACTCCAGGATGGTTCTAGAGTGGAGGGAATGAGAGCATGACCAGGTTGATGAAGCTGTGCGGAATGATTTGCAAGCACAACAAGCACTGCAAGCATGTGGCTTATATAAATACTGGAGTATAGGGGGTTTAAGGGCCCAAAACCTATCACTCCGTCATCTGATCAACTACTGGGATGTGGATGCATAGCACTTCATCCTCAATGGGAAAACACTGACACTGGAAGTAGAGGATATCTATTTCATTACCGATTTGTCCCATAGAGGGGAGGTGGCAAGTCTTCGGTCACAGACCGTGGGTGGTGGGATCACTGTGCAAGGCTACATAGTGCGGTATTGTCCCGCCAACAAACGAGCAGTGGGAAGTCAAGTGCCAGTGAATGCCATAGTAGATCTGAGTACAAAGATCATTATGGCTACTCTAGTGCGGATCACGGGATCCAAAGCACTACATTAGGCATCCAGACCGGTGATGTTCTATGCATCACAATGCTTGCAGCCTACTATATTCGACTGGTGTACTACTCTGCTGGTGTCTATAAAGACACAATTGACGGAATGCAAAGAGGGTAAGGCTAAAAAATTTGGGTATGGTAGCATCCTCTGTAGTTTCTTCTTTGATAGGGTTCCAGGGCTTAGCCTGAGGGTGGATGTCCCTCCTCACAGTCTCCATGATCCAGCCTTGACCCGGTGGACTGAGATATTGACACGACAAGGTGGTGGCCGTCTGGCGTCACCATATACTGAGGATTTCTTCCACTGGTGGAACTGGCAAGTGATTGCTATAGAGGACTACCCCTATGCAGGGATAGACTTCAGACAGGACCGTGACATGCCGCTCCCACCAGGCGCAGCTTTCGGAGACATCGGTGAGTACTCTTTTGGTTTTATGGTTATTAAATTTTTATGTATTTTTTGATTATAGTTGAAATGCAAAAAATATTTTTGGTGGTAGTATCATGTGCTAATGGGTGATTGTTTGCTCGCAGACAAAGGCCCAGTGAGACCCGAGGGCTTCCCGAGACATGGTCGTTGGGGTAGGGATGAGGTGGCAGCAGATGCCGCAGCGGGGCGCACACTCTAGACGTTGAGGCACAACATATCACAGATGGTTGCTCGAGTACCACTGATAGAGGTGGCTCGACTACTTGAGGCTATGCAATGCGAAGTAGTGGGTGTTCCTGGTGAGTGGGTGTGGCTATTGCAGCGGATGGCTAATGCAGTACAGTACTACTATGAGACACATCCTGTCGAGGCGGCAGCTAGACCTCCTCGGAGGGAATAGATATCCCAGGGTCTCATCATTTTTTGTATCGATATGTATATTTTTGAGGGCTACGGGCTCCAGTTTTGTATGACACTACCATTTTTGGACATATTTATATATATATATACAACTTTGGTTCTCAGTTCTACTATGTGTGTATGTTACAAATGTATGAATGTCTTTGTATTTACGTGCTCATGATGAATGTGACAAATGCCAATCTAATACATAATTAACGTATGCATCAGATATATAATTATGACTTCTCGGAATATGAATATATGTAATTGAAACAAAATGTCTTTCCAAGAGTCGTACCTTAAGGAATATTTGTAGTAATGTAGGGTCTCGTACATGGTACTGCCCATTCAGCTGAGACACAACTAGTTGTGAATCCAGGCGGACTTCTAAAGATTGGATGTCATGTGAAATGGCATCCCGAAGTAGTTCAACAACGGCGCTATACTCAGCCACATTATTAGACGTAGGACCAAGACAAGCACCTTCCTGAAGACACAACTAGGTGGTCCGGTGAAAAGATAACCCAGGCAGCAGAATCAAGCTGCTACGTATGTCAGCTAGCACCATCCGCGAAACCTAAGAGCGTAGGACATCCCATTGACATCTATCAATCTAATCAGCAGACCCGACAACTAAAAACGTAATCTAAACTATGTACAGAAAAACTATACAATAGTGTACTAAAGTATCAGCTCGAACCGAAGGCTCAAGCGTAATACCGCTTGAGGTAGAGCCCATTTCTAGGCTCCTTCAAGACAAATCCCTTATAGTCTTCTAACTCATAAGCTCCTTTTTCAAAGACATGCCTCACAATGTAAGGACCATGCCACATGGGATTGAACTTGCCTGCCCCCAGGGGTTCTTTAGCTTGGTCATACACGAGTACCAAGTCACGTTCAGCATATTACCGGGCATGGACACACCTATCATATTGAACCTTGACATGACGCTTGTTAAGATCAATGGCCACAATGGCATCTCGACAGTGCTCGTCAAGTTGCTCGAGGTGTACTAAACATTGCTCAATCTCTGTCGTATCAGGGAGGAGCTCTATGGCTAGCTTGAGCGAAGGGATTTCGCATTCAATCGGTAAAAGTGACTACACACCATGAACTAACTGGAATGGTGAGAACTCGGAGGCAGTCTTAACTACGGTTGTAACGTCCCCATATTAACCCCATGGAATTAAAATTGTAAATGAGGTAGTATTGTTATAAAATCATGGTGAGGAGCTCAAGGCCAAGGCCCCGCCATCGATTTATTGATGAATATGGTTTGCGTGTTAGTAATGCACATTGGAAATTCAAACATCATGTAAATATGCATTTTAATAAAATACCCAAAACTAGCTATGCAATGCAACAAGAGATGGGGGCATGATTTTACAAGGAATTGGGAGGGAAAACATTCAAACCCTTGAAGCCAATCAAGTCAAGCCAAGTGTCAATGAGAGAACCAATCAAACCCTCAACTACCCATGTTGACTTTTGTACCCAATCATTGATTTCTCCCAAGAGTTGGTTGAGGTAGTTAATGCCTTGGGGAATGAGAGGTATGGCTGTCCAAATTCGAGTATGGGCAAGCCACCCTGCATGGGAAATCACGTTTTTCTTCTTGGGCAAGAAAAGAGCCATGAATTTCTCCCCAAGCCATTATCCATAAACTAGTCTTCCTCCCTCACGAGTTTGGAGCCACCTGGGCATTTTCCTCCATGGTTTTTCTATGTTTCCTTCTTTCTCAGTTGAGAAAAGGGTGTTTTTGTGTTATATACCAGTTGGGAAGAAAGGGGAAATCGATTTGGGGGTGTATAGAGGCTGTTTGGACCACTGAATGCTGATATATCCATGGGAGAAATTGTTTTCTTCCTAGGGTCGAATTTTCTTCTCCCAATCCGTTTTGGGGTGCACACAAATTGGGGAAAAACCCATGGTCATATTATTTGTAAATCCCATCGATTAAATGTGTATCCATGCCCCATGTTTGTGCTTGTTGTGTGGGAGAAATGAGAATGTTGGGGTATGGGATCTGGGTATCCATTGCTTTGGCTTGAGCTTGAGAATAAGCATCCATGGTTCAAATGTAGCTTGATAAACCCAGCTATGGACTGGCTTGGTTGAGATGAAATGAGTAATTGGCAGTGAATGAGCTGGAATGTTCCCTTTCCTTGTGAGAATCATGCCCAGCTCGGGGGTGGCCTTCGGATGGACTCAATATAAGCTGTTGAAGAGCCTGTGGTTGGGTGGAACGTTGTAGCGACATAGCTAGTTGTTGGGGCAGTTGCAAAAATGAAGATAAGTGCTTTCTATCTGTGTGTTTTACCTCTGCAGTGTTTAAATTAATGACTGTTATTGATATATTGAGTGCATATGAAAACATGTGTGTGGATGAGCTTATTTCCACTGTGCATATTTGTTTGATTTACATCTGCACACATCTATTTTATTCATATGATTCTAATGAATGTGGCTGAGTTTATGAAAAGCCCCATAGATTGGAATCATGTTCCCTCCCTTGCCTTGGATGGATGGGTGGGTACGTTACAAAATCGTATCAAAGTTGCTGGTTGCAGCATTGGGCCTTTATGGGCTACCTATCACAGTTGCAGAGCGAATCTCGGTGAGTTCGCCTACAACGACGGAAGAACTCGGCAAGTCACCCCGCAATGACGGAAGGACTCGGTGAGTTGGTCTGAAAAACTTTCTAAGTGTTTTCGACGTCAAAGAAGAAATTTCGGAAGAACTTGGCGAGTTGCTCCGAAACAGCGGGAGAACTCGGCGAGTTGCTCTGAAACAGCGGGAGAACTCAGCAAGATGGTTCAAAACGGCAGAAAAACTCAGCGAGTTCGTCCGCAATGGCGGAAAAGATCGGTGAGTTGCTTCGCAACGGATCACCCGAAAATTCTAAGTTCAGTGAAAAAGATGGAAAAATTTTGGAAGGAAAAGCTGAGTTCGATCGGAAGAACTTGATAAGTCACCCCGCAACGGTGGAAGGACTCGGCGAGTTGGTCCGAAAAACTTTCTAAGTGTTTTCAGCATCAAAGAGGAAATTTCGGAAGAACTTGGCAAGCTGCTTCGAAACAGCGGGAGAACTCGGTGAGTTGCTCCGAAACAGCGGGAGAACTCGGCGAGTTGGTTCAAAATGGCGGAAGGTTTTTCTAGGTATTTTTCGGCGTCCAAGAGAAAATTTTGGAAGAACTCGGCAAGTCACCCCACAACGGCGGAAGGACTCGGCAAGTTGGTCCGCAACGGATCGGAAGGAAAAACTGAGTCTTCGACCGGAAGAACTCGGCAAGTTGGCCCAAAACAGTTCGGAAGCCGAAACAAGGCATTTCAGCCATTTTCTAGGGATATTTTTCAGGTGCCAAAAGTTGAAAAAATGCCATGGAACTTGTGCACCAAATTGTGCAAAGTGGAAGGATTTACAAAAAAAAAATATAAAAAAAAATGAGGGCGCTGCCCTCGACCCACCCTGCAGTGGCGTAGGGAAGCCACAAGGGGGCAAGCCCCCTTGACCCCCTTCGTCCCTCGGAGACAGTTGTTGAAAGTGTGAAAGGCATTCTCCATGCTTGTAATAAGAAGTAGGAATTGCATATAAGGGGTTGTGGAATCTCAATGAGAGTAATGGGTTGTAATATCCATTATGGAGGATGAAAGGGAAATTCCTCACCTTAAACTATTTTTGTTTATAGCATAAGAATTGCATATTTGGAAAATAACAAGAATGAATGATTACACATATATATATGTTGATCTGCTAATTCATGAGGAGATCATAGCTAATGATTGCTTGTATGCTTGGTAGTGAAGCCAAGAAAAGGATCAGCTATGATGTCGAGGAGGAGCTCCATGTCATGATGAGGAATTGGAAAGGGAGAATTCCTTAACTCCTCTCTTGCTATTGTGTTTTTATTTCCTGAGTTTTGTATACTGGAAATTATGGCATAGGGATGTTGAAAATGCAAGAGGATAGATAGATGAAGTGAATATGTACCAGCTGAAATACTAACAGACATTACATAGTGCATGTGAAAATGTTTGTACATGTATATGATATTTCATCTCGGTAAAATAGTGAGGTTTTACATATGCAACGAGCCACTTAAGATAATTATTGTGGTTGCTAATAATTAGTCGTGTTCGCATTGGTTGTAGGACCAAAGACAATTGAAGCATGGCTGAAGATGTGGATGATGATTATTGCATATGACCAACAAACTTATGAGGAAAGGATGGAACAACAAATCTGTGATCATGATGTTGGAAAAAGGACTATGTAGTCTTGGTAAGAGGCCAATTGATCAGGTAACATCAAGCGATGTTAGTAACAACCATGCAGGTAATGGTTAATTGTGCTTAATTGCATAAATGTTGAAAGAGGATTTGGTGATATCCCTTCAACTATGTTTAAACTATGTTGATTTGGTCTACATGTGGTATTGAGTGCCTGAATGTGAATGTCAACCTACCAAGTATGGTGAGGTATGGGTAAGTGAAGGCAAGGAGCCTTACACCCTATAGTTTCTTAGAAACCTCAATGCATTCATATGAAATTATATCATGCCATTTGGGTAGGATGGTTGTGAGTTTAACAACCAAAACAAGTGATGACTTATGGCCTTGTTGTAAGTGTATGCCATATGAGATAGTCATGGTTAGGTCATAATATGATTGAAGGCATCATATTCATGAATTAATGCAAGGTTGCATTGAGGGGATGTGCATTAAAAATATTTTGTACAATCTCGTGGTTATGCACGAAATGGTAATCTATTTAATGAGTTGCTGTGAATGCAGGAGAATGATTGAATATAGGAGGTAGACTTGTTGATGGGCTACCAAGAGTGCTTTGTTGAAAGGACAGAATTGCATGAAATGTGAAGTAATGAGTATTTATTGTTTATCTAAATTGCATGGATAGTGTGACTGTATCTTGCAATTTTTAATGCATATATAGAGATCTATATATTTCATTGCATTTAAAATGTTAACAGCTGAAAGTGTTTGAATTATTGAGCATTATAATTTTGAGATCACTTCAGTGACTGTTGTAGCAATGAAGAGAGTATATGCATACATACTCACAACGTGTATGGCTGATTGAAATTTCAATTTTCAGGAAGGCAAGTCTTGCGTATGGAAATGATGATAAGTCCATAGTAAAGACCAGGATCTACCATGTGCAGAAGCCAAAGGTTATGAAGGTTTTCATGGTTGTAATTTATGCATGAAACAAATCTGAAAATTGTCTGGTTTAAGTTTATGAGAATAGTCTCATAGTTGCAAATCTAATTTCTGTAGGAAAATAGATTTACAAATTTCAGATTTGAGAATTTGCTTATAATTGCTAATCACTGTTTGGATTATATAAAATTGTGTCAGGAGGACATGTTATAGGTGGATGTTCATGTGTGGTAGCAAGGGTGAAACCATAATGGGCAGAGTGATACCACTTACAGGAGCCAAACAATATGAGGAGGGCCTCATTGCTAAGCAGATCAATTTCTGTAGGAGACAGAATTGTAAATTCATATTGAATTTAATTATTAATGCTATTGATTGATTATGGAACAATCATATTTGAAGCTTATTGCTAAATGTTGCTGACTGTTTGACTATTTGATAAAGTTTGCCAGGATGACACATTGTACAAAGACCATGTGTGATGGCCTGCATAAGCCAAACTAGATGGGAAGGATCCCATGCTTTGGAAATGGGTTTCGGGTGAAAAGCCATTATAAATGTTGATAATGTCACAACCGAACTGCATGTTGGTAAAGCATGTGAGTGAGACAATAAATTATGCCAAGAAGGCATGTGTGGGTTATGGCATGTGAAAAGATTGGGGTGGCAAACTGAATGACTGTTGACTCAGAGAAGGGAGCCTCATTCTTCGCCAATAAAGAAAGATACATCTGTAAAACGGATGAGTATTCTATAACCCCAGCTAAAGAATATGCATCTCTGGCTACTAGAGTTAATATGTAAAGCATGTTTTATTATTTCATTATTATTCCAGGCTGCTTGAGTATGATTAGGTCCTACATGGCTCACATCTGAAAGGGATGCATACCTTTCAGATGCTGGGTTATGATAAGGGTTTTCAATATTGACTACACCCTAATGGAATGGACGCATTCCTAGTGTTTTAATACTTGATAGTGAATGTTATGAAATATGGTTACAATTTTAGAGCAGCAATATTGATGAGTCTGCTTATCCTTCTTGTGCTATCAGCTTACACAGATGCAATTTGATGTTGCACGTAAGAGGCAAAGTGAAGAAAGGGTGCTTAAGAGGACTTTATGGGAAGTGGTAACCTTTCTATGCTCACACTAAAGGACACTAGAAGAGATGGATAGGCCCGAGGAGCTATGTTGCAGAAAAGGGGTATCATCCTTGTGTATTGTAAGTGGGTATTGTGGGGCCATGCTAGCTTGTAGTTAAGTGAGTCACCTATGGAGTTCCTGGAGGGAACCACTAGTTTGCATAAGAGAAGGAGCCACATAATCATATTATGTTGTTCTCATTGCCTGATAAACCCAGTAGGTGTACTGGCTTGGCATTGGTTATTTAGATGTTGTGGAGAAGGGTTGTTGAATGCCTGACAAACCCAGTCGGTGTACTGGCTTGGCATTGGTTATTTGGCTGTTGTGGAGGTATTGGTGAAGGGTGTTATTTCCTGACAAACCCAGTCGGAGAACTGGCTTGGAAATGGTTGTCGTATGCTTGATAAATCCAGTCGGCGTACTGGCTTAGCATACTGATTTTTGAAATGCTTGATAAACCTAGTCGGCATACTGGCTTAACATATTGATTTTTGAAATGTTTGATAAACCCAGTCGGCGTACTGGCTTAGCATATTGATTTTTGAAATGCTTGATAAACCCAATCGGCGTACTGGCTTAGCATATTGATTTTTGAAATGCTTGATAAACCCAGTCGACGTACTGGCTTAGCATACTAATTTTTGAAATGCTTGATAAACCCAGTCGGCGTACTGGCTTAGCATACTAATTGTTGGGATGCCTGATAAACCCAGTTGGCGCACTGGCTTGGCATTTCCTATTTGGACGATGTTGCGGAGCGGCATGTGTGCTGGCCAAGCATCCACCCCACAAGTGATCCAAGGCTTGTAAAGCAGAGAAGGAAACCTGTGGAGTAGCGAGAAAAATGCACAATACAGATAAGTATTCATTTTCATTTATTTCTTGTTTGGAATAATGAAGATTTCAGGTATAAGTCTTATGACAACCAAGCTAATACATTATTGTTTCTTTGTTGGAAACCTTGGCCATTACAGGAAGCAAGGACCCTGAAAGAACTATAAATTCTTGGTAAACCCAGAGAGTAACTGGTTGGAGCTATAAATGCTTGGTAAAGCCAGAGAGTAACTGGTTGGGCGCTATAAAATTCTTGGTAAAGCCAGAGAGTAACTGGTTGGGCGCTATAAAATTCTTGGTAAATTTAGAGAATAGTTGGTGGGAACATTAACCACTTGATGTTGTGGAGCAGCCAGCGTGCTGGCCAAACATTGCCTAATTAATTGATAAAAACCAGTCGACATACTGTCCTGGCATTGCCTATTTGAATGGTTGTGGAGTAGCCTGCGTGCTGTCCCAACATTCATTATTGTATCCACAGGAAATCCAATGCTTGGAAAGCAAAGAAGGATTCCGTGGAATAAAGTGAAGACATCCGATACAGATAAGTATTTGGTTATCTTACAACTTCTTGCTTATGAATATACATGTGTATATGATTTGATTATGATTTTATCAAACTCTTGTCTAGAGATAAACCCTATGAAAATACACTAAACATGTGAATTAATTCAATGTTTGAGTGTAGGTATTGCTAGAAGCAAGGACTATGAAAGCATATGGAGGATGCATGTGGGCATATGACTGTCCTAAAGAGCTCAGTATGAGCAGTAATGAAAGATGGTGCTAGTGGAACTGTGTGGGTCCTAGCAGCCAAAGGTTCTGTAAGCAACAACAGGGAAGGGTTCCCTAGTTGAAAAGCATTAGACAGACCTTAGACACTAAAATGTAATAGCCAAGAAATAGCACGCCAAGCATTCACATTGAAGTGAAAGAGGCCAAGGAGCATAGAACCACAAGTGATGGTGTGGCTCCGAATTGGAACAAGACTAAGAGGGGGAAACTCTTACTCTTATCTTTTCTTTTGACTGATGCATCTTAGAAACAAAAGACTGTTGAGTGCATGTCATAAATGAAAACAAATTGTGTTTAATTGCTTGAAATGAATTGTGAATGCTGAAACAGTTATTTTCCTGTGAAAGGATGAACATGAATGAGTTCATGTGTATGTGGGAAAGCATGAAATGTGTGGAAGTCTCATGAGTAAAGCATGGACGTTCCAAGTAAATTGGGAAAATAATTGACCAATTTTAATATTGTGTTATGCTTGTCCTAACAGGAATTTCCATAATGAGTCTCACAGGTGAGACATTGAAAGCCATTGGTTGCAGTTGTTACCAGCCAAGTGTTGATAGTGAGCAAAGTGAGAACCAGTTGTGCACATTGAACATGGAAGAAGACCAAAAGCTATTTGTTTTGGCTAAAGATATTCCTCAAATAGTTGCCAGGACAGCAAGGAAGATGAAATCCATGAAATTCCAGACTTGTAGATTAGCTGGAAGATAAACAAACAGAAGGGATTGCTGTGGAGCGATGCCCACCTACAGAGATGGAAGATCAAAGCCAGCAGGAGTAGTTTGTGAAGACCAAAGGACTTGATCCTTAAAGTTCAGAGTAAAGAGATGAAATTCAGGACAGACCCGCCACCATTTGAGAATTTTGGAAAATGTATAAAGTAGCTATTTATTCCTAAGTATTGGAACACCGAGGATGGTGTTATTCCAAGGGAAGGGGTATGTAACGTCCCCATCTTAACCCCATGGAATTAAAATTGTAAATGAGGTAATATTGTTATAAAATCATGGTGAGGAGCTCAAGGCCAAAGCCCCGCCATCGATTTATTGATGGATATGGTTTGTGTGCTAGTAATGCACATTGGAAATTCAAACATCATGTAAATATGCATTTTAATAAAATACCCACAACTAGCTATGCAATGCAACAAGAGATGGGGCCATGATTTTACAAGGAATTGGGAGGGAAAACATTCAAACCCTTGAAGCCAATCAAGTCAAGCCAAGTGTCAATGAGAGAACCAATCAAACCCTCAACCACCCATGTTGACTTTTGTACCCAATCATTGATTTCTCCCAAGAGTTGGTTGAGGTAGTTAATGCCTTGGGGAATGAGAGGTATGGCGGTCCAAATTCGAGTATGGTCAAGCCACCCTGCATGGGAAATCATGTTTTGCTTCTTAGGCAAGAAAAGAGCCATGAATTGCTCCCCAAGCCATTATCCATCAACTAGTCTTCCTCCCTCATCCGTTTGGAGCCACCTAGGCGTTTTCCTCCATGGTTTTTCTATGTTTCCTTCTTTCTCAGTTGAGAAAAGGGCGTTTTTGTGTTATATACCAGTTGGGAAGAAAGGGGAAATCGATTTGGGGGTGTATAGAGGCTGTTTGGCCCACTGAATGCTGATATATCCATGGGAGAAATCGTTTTCTTCTTAGGGTCGAATTTCCTTCTCCCAATCCATTTTGGGGTGCCCACGAATTGGGGAAAAACCCATGGTCATATTATTTGTAAATCCCATCGTTTAAATGTGTATCCATGCCCCATGTTTGTGCTTGTTGTGTGGGAGAAATGAGAATGTTGGGGTATGGGATTTGGGTATCCATTGCTCTGGCTTGAGCTTGAGAATAAGCATCCATGGTTCAAATGTAGCCTGATAAACCCAACTATGGACTGGCTTGGATGAGATGAAATGAGTAATTGGCATTGAATGAGCTGGAATGTTCCCTTTCCTTGTGAGAATCATGTCCAGCTCGGGGGTGGCCTTCGGACGGACTCAGTATAAGCTGTTGAAGATCCTATGGTTGGGTGGAACGTTGCAGGGACATAGCTAGTTGTTGGGGCAGTTGCAAAATGAAGATAAATTCTTTCTATCTGTGTGTTTTACCTCTGCAGTATTTAAATTAATGACTGTTATTGATATATTGAGTGCATATGAAAACATGTGTGTGGATGAGCTTATTTCCACTGTGCATATTTGTTTGATTTACATCTGCACACATCTCTTTTATTCATTTGATTCTAATGAATGTGGCTGAGTTTATGAAAAGCCCCACAGATTGGCATCATGTTCCCTCCCTTGCCTTGGATGGATGGGTGGGTACGTTACAGCGGTTCAATATGCCCACAAAGCAGGATATAACATGATATGCCAATTGGTCTTGCTTTGTTGTATGGTATGTTGGAGAATGGTCTTCAAAGACTTATTTACTGCTTCAACCTGACCATTCACTTGAGGATAGTAGGAAGACGAGTGTTCCTGACGAAACCCAAGCTTGAGAGACAAATCCTCCATCATCTTGTTTTGAAAGTGATTACCATGGTCGGTGACAATCTCTTTCAGGATACCGAACCGAGTGATAATCTGGTTGAACACGAAATGGGCTGCAGTAGCACCATCGGCTTTAACGGTAGGCATGGCCTCATCCCACTTGGAAAAATAATCCACGACCACGATAATATGGTGATGCCCCCCAGCTGAAGCTGGTTTGCAATCCATGAAATCTACCCCCCACTTAGTGAAGGGACCGACAGTGACGACCAGATGGAGGGGTGCTGGATGCGAGTGTATGTTCCAAGAAAACACCTGGCAAGGGTGACATCTCTTCACAGTGTTAATACAATCTTTAAAGATGGTAGGCCAAAAATAACCAGCTCGCATGATACACTGGGTTGTAGCAAGCCCGGATAAGTGACCGCCACACGCTCCCGCATGGAAATCATTAAGTACCCATTCCACTTCTTCGTGAGTCAAGCAACGACGGAGAATGGAATCCTTTCCTCGGTGATACAAAGTGTCATCGACGATAATATAATCTTTAGCGTGATGTCTCACATGCCGTCGCTCGTCTCGTGAATAATGCAGAGGAAACTTTAAAGTTTGGAGATATACAATGACATCCCCATACCAAGGGTCCTCGGTCGACATAAGAAATAAGTGTTCATACACAAAGGAATCTTCATGAATGACATCCTCATCAAGCCGTGGCAGGTCCGACATAAGCTCAATGAACACCAATGATTTCACCAATTTTGGTGAAGCAAAATCGAGATCAAATTCCTGAAGGATCACAATCCATTTATTATACTTACCCCCGATAAGGCGTCGTGATAGCACGAACTAAAATGGATTGATGTGAGCTACAACGGTGGTTGTTCGAAGCAAAATGTAATGCCGTAACTGCTGGACTGCATGAACAGTCGCAAATGCCAGCTTTTCTATGTGAGTATATCTTAGTTCAACGTCTACTAAATTTTGACTGAGATAATAGATAACATGCTCGACGAGCGCATCATCTATCTGAACCAAGACCATGCCAATAGTCTCTTGAGACGCGACCACATAAAGAATGAAATCTCGTGTAAAGTTCGACGGACTAAGCACAGGGGCCGATACCAAAGCTTTCTTAAGGGCATCGAAAGACTGCTGGGCTCGCTCATCCCAGATAAAAGGTGTGTCTTTCTTCAATAGGCATGCGAAACCTTTAGTAATACTAGCATAGTTAGATATAAACCAACGTAGAAAAGTAGCTCTCCCTTGGAGGCTCTGAAGTTGTAACAAATTACGTGGAGGAGGCAACTGAAGTATTGCCTCAACTTTGAGAGGATTGACTCTAATACCCTCTCTTGAAACTATGAATCCTAGAAGGTGACCCATCCTAACAGCGAAGATGCATTTGTTTGGATTCAATCAAATTTTGTAGTGGATACATCGTTCGAGAATCATATGGAGGTGCTTGGGGTGGTTCATTCTCTTGCGAGAATGGCTAGCAAGGTCATCCAAGAAAACTTCCATAATCATCTTAAGATCGTGAAAGGCATAGGTCATGGCTCGCTGAAAAGTAGCTCCGATGTTTTTAAGGCTGAAGGGAATTTTTAGGTATGCAAATGTTCCCCATGGACAAATAAATGCCGTCTTATGTTGGTCCGTGGGTTTGATTTGAATCTGATTATAACCTGAGAAGCTGTCCATGAATGAAAAAATCTCACTCCCCACACAAGCATCCAATATTTGATCAATGAATGGTGTGGGGAAGTTGTCTTTCAGACATGCACGGTTCAAATCTCTAAAATCAGTGCACACACGGATCATTCCCTACTTCTTATCCATAGGAACGGGGTTTGACACCCATTCGGTAAGGGGAACGGGGTAGATGAAACCAACTTTGAGTAGTTTCTCCACCTCTGCCTTAATAGCAGTTGCCTTCCTAGGGTTCACAGCTCGTAAGCATTGTCGAACCGGTTTAGCATCAGGGTACGTTATAATCTCATGTTCAACAATGCGAGGGTCTATTCCTAGCATCTCCTCGTATGACCAGGCGAAAGCTTCACGAAGTTCAGTAAACAAATCAGTGTAAATAGCGATCTCCTTAGGAGTGCAATCGGCACCGACGTAAACATTCTCTATCTTTCTGGGAGTGCGGGAGATGTTGATCGAAGTGGTTGGAGAATTATTGGCGATATTCCCCTCCATAAAAACATCATGCAACTCCAAAAGAGCCACAAGGTGACCAACCATCTCAGCTAGAGTCATCCTGAACTCCTCCTGCTCAATGAGCTCAAGGTTGGGAAGGAAATAAGAGTGATGGTGCATATCTTCCCAAGGTCTCTCACTACCACACATGGCCTCGAGGATAGCTTCATCAAATGGTAAAGTATCATCAAGGCAATCATGAGAGCAAGATGAGTTGGCTGCCCAAACTGGCAGCATAATGGGATCTTCTTCAACTATTTGGGAAGAAGAGAGATCCAGATCTACAGTGGTTTGTTGGATATGATCGTAAGCGAGATCCACTACAGATAAAGGCATAGACATGCCAACATGCGCAATGTCTCCAGACGTGGAACTCGTGGATGGTAAAATCCACAGATCATTTGAATAGGAGGTCCGGAATAACATATTATTCGAAGGAGGAGATGCATTGTCGGTAATGGTTCCAATAAAATTCACAGGCACAGAATGGTTAAAAGTGCCCATCAATGAGGGATACATTCCAACACCTATGTTCCCAGTTGCCAGCTGAGAATTAGAAACTTGCGGGACTACAGATCTCGTAGATGCTGTGGAAGGAGTGCCAACATAATCCAACTGATCGATCATCACAATCTTGCCTTCATGGGGAAAGCAGATAACTCTAAATACAGTAGACGCGACAGCCTTCATAGCGTAGATCCAGTTCCGACCCAGTAAAAGGTTGTAGTCGATGGGCACATCAACCACTTCGACTTCAATAGGCACGGACTTACCTCCCAAGGAGACAGCAAGGGAAGGGATAATTCCATGTGGCGTAAAAGACCTACCGTCGAATACAGTGAGTGTAGTTCTAGATGCAAGTAGAGGAGGAGAGCCAAGAGCTTTCCAACAAGCTAACGACATTACTGACGCAGAGGCACCTTCATCAACCATAGTACGTTTGACGAAGCTCTTAAGGAAAATCACCTGGATTTGAAAAGCCATGTGGTAAGGTAAGCGAGGTTGGACATCAGTAGTATTGAACTTGATAACACTAGGATTTCTCCCATTCTGAACTCCTAACGCACTCAAAAGGGCCTGCTTCTGAGAAGGACAGGCTTGCAAAACTTAAAGAGCCGACATGGCACACGGAGTTTGGCCCAAATCTTCTACGATGGAGTAGTTCTGGGTGGCTCGAGCATTAGGATTATGCATGGAGCGCTTGAGAACACCTTTCGGTATCCGCGGCATAATAGAGGGCTTCTCGATATGCAAGGAATTGTCAAGAGGAGGGGGAGGCTCATTCCCCAAATTCGGTTGTGGTGCACCATAATTGCGTTGACGAGTAGCAACACAAACCTCCGACTGAACCATATTCACACATCCATAACCAATAGTATTGGATGAAGACGTGGTCATTTCATTAGTACCATAACCAGTGGTGGGAGCATGCGAAGCCATGTTTTGATGATGAGGAAGGGGATCCTTCAACACAGCTGGGCTCTGTGCCAAATGCTTCGATGCTTCTTAAATTCAAGGACATAAGTGAGTAAGATGATCCTCCCGACAAAGCTTGCAAGGGAATTTCACCTTACGCCTAGGTTTACGATCCTCGCCAACATTACTGCCTTCCAGAGGAGGGTTGGCATTCTCCTTACGAGGAGTATTACGATTGCTATTGTTGTTACTTCCATTGTTTCCACCCCTACGATTATTTCTCCCCTTTTTCTTACCACTAGGTTGCTGGTTACCCGACGGTTTCATTAATGGAAGTTGACTTAAGATTTGGCTTGTATGAGCCGCTGGAATTGGTAATTCATAAATGTTCTTCCACTTAGTCACTGGATTATATTTATATTCCTTTCATATGTGAGTAATGCCACCTTTATGGACATGTTGTTGCTAATTACAACAAGCACTTCAGGAAGCAACTATGGAGAAAGAAGGATCCCGAGAGGGTCCCGAGCCAAGATTCAAAGAGGCTGAGAAGAGTTTTGTCGAAAGCACTAGTTATAGGTTATCTGTAGGTAGGAGAAGCAAACAATGGTCGAATTTTAGGTGATGGTGAAGGGGAGGCTAAGAATGAAGTGGTGATAGGTAGCATCAAAACCTCATTGGGTACAGATTAGAAGTCGGAAGGGGAGTGCCAATCTCCAGCTTGAGACTTTCTAGGGAACTTGACTTGTCTTTGAGCTAGTTGAAGCATTTGGCATGACTATGGACTCAGAGAAAGTTACAACCCTCTCTTTTAGGTAAGTATGCTGATTCTTTCCCTTACATTCCTCTACTTTTGGACTCAAACTTGGGCCCTTTATTGATAGTGAATCCGATTGAAATTCAAAGCTCTTCGCCTTCAACAAAGGGGTATTTTGGGGGAATGCAAGGGGTTTTGACCCTTTCGAGGTGGCCTTATTTGAGGAAGAATATTATACTCTAAGTCTAGTGGAGTCACTTTAAAAATATTCAACAAGTTATTCAACTTCTAGAAAGGGGGATGGACCATTCTTGCTCCTCTCTAGGACTAAATCCTCTATGGAGTAGGGTGGTTTGGGGTATGACGTCTTGGAAGAAGTTCTGATCAAAGTAGGAAGAAAATAAACCATATACCTTGTGAAAGAAAAGGATAAACATGAAATTATCCAGGGTAGACAAATGAAAATCATTGGAGTTCTTAGAGTAGTGAAAACCCTAGGTAGTGTTGTCTAATGAAGCTCATCTCGATTAATGTGTGAAGCATGGGAGGGAAGGTCAAAATTCCTTTCTTCAAGAGTTTAGTGGACCAAGATAATCTAGATGTATTGTTATTGTAAGAATCAATGGGAAGGGGAGACCAATTAATATTTGAACTACATAAAAAGTTTGTAAATTGGAGCTTTTTGGGGGTTGATTCTGAGGGTGATTTCAGTGGCATTATAACGTGTCTGAATTCCAACATGTTGGTGGTGAATTCTTTTGTTGTTAGAACATGGTTGTGTGTTGTGGTTTTTTGTGAAACTTTGAATTGTTCCTTTAGAATTATGAATCTCCAAGGGCCATTTGAAAACTATTGGAGCAGTTTTTGGACCTATCATGGAAGTTGCACACCATGGATGGACCATGTGACAACTCAGGGAATGGACAAAACCATGAAAAAGATGGAAGTTACTTAGAAGTTAGTTAGACACTTGTGTCCACTTTGTGTCTAAGGGTGTATGGCTAACCTTCTAATACAATTGGAGTACTTGTTGGCCTGAAAGTTGTGATTGCTTGTGACTGAGGTTAAGCACGTAGATTGGATATTTTGAAAAGAACCAAGTCATTCACATTCTGTGCTCAGAGGTGAAAGTGCTGACAAAAAAAACATGGGAGCATATGGGGAAACCTGTGCTCATATATTAATGGAAGTTGACTTAAGATTTGGCTTGTATGAGCCGCTGGAATTGGTAATTCGTAAATGTTCTTCCACTTAGTCACTGGATTATATTTATATTCCTTTCATATGTGAGTAATGCCACCTTTATGGACATGTTGTTGCTAATTACAACAAGCACTTCAGGAAGCAACTATGGAGAAAGAAGGATCCCGAGAGGGTCCCGAGCCAAGATTCAAAGACGCTGAGAAGAGTTTTGTCGAAAGCACTAGTTATAGGTTATCTGTAGGTAGGAGAAGCAAACAATGGTCGAATTTTAGGTGATGGTGAAGGGGAGGCTAAGAATGAAGTGGTGATAGGTAGCATCAAAACCTCATTGGGTACAGATTAGAAGTCGGAAGGGGAGTGCCAATCTCCAGCTTGAGACTTTCTAGGGAACTTGACTTGTCTTTGAGCTAGTTGAAGCATTTGGCATGACTATGGACTCAGAGAAAGTTACAACCCTCTCTTTTAGGTAAGTATGCTGATTCTTTTCCTTACATTCCTCTACTTTTGGACTCAAACTTGGGCCCTTTATTGATAGTGAATCCAATTGAAATTCAAAGCTCTTCCCCTTCAACAAAGGGGTATTTTGGGGGAATGCAAGGGGTTTTGACCCTTTCGAGGTGGCCTTATTTGAGGAAGAATATTATACTCTAAGTCTAGTGGAGTCACTTTAAAAATATTCAACAAGTTATTCAACTTCTAGAAAGGGGGATGGACCATTCTTGCTCCTCTCTAGGACTAAATCCTCTATGGAGTAGGTTGGTTTGGGGTATGATGTCTTGGAAGAAGTTCTGATCAAAGTAGGAAGAAAATAAACCATATACCTTGTGAAAGAAAAGGATAAACATGAAATTATCCAGGGTAGACAAATGAAAATCATTGGAGTTCTTAGAGTAGTGAAAACCCTAGGTAGTGGTGTCTAATGAAGCTCATCTCGATTAATGTGTGAAGCATGGGAGGGAAGGTCAAAATTCCTTTCTTCAAGAGTTTAGTGGACCAAGATAATCTAGATGTATTGTTATTGTAAGAATCAATGGGAAGGGGAGACCAATTAATATTTGAACTACATAAAAAGTTTGTAAATTGGAGCTTTTTGGGGGTTGATTCTGAGGGTGATTTCAGTGGCATTATAACGTGTCTGAATTCCAACATGTTGGTGGTGAATTCTTTTGTTGTTAGAACATGGTTGTGTGTTGTGGTTTTTTGTGAAACTTTGAATTGTTCCTTTAGAATTATGAATCTCCAAGGGCCATTTGAAAACTATTGGAGCATTTTTTGGACCTATCATGGAAGTTGCACACCATGGATGGACCATGTGACAACTCAGGGAATGGACGAAACCATGAAAAAGATGGAAGGTACTTAGAAGTTAGTTAGAAACTTGTGTCCACTTTGTGTCTAAGGGTGTATGGTTAACCTTCCAATACAATTGGAGTACTTGTTGGCCTGAAAGTTGTGATTTCTTGTGACCGACTGTCGATTGTATGGTTATGATCTTTTTTTTTTTTTGAGTAACACTAGAGTCTGTAACAAAGAGTTGTTACCCACTACATAGGTGATGTAATATTGTTTCCATTGATGAAATGAATGAAATGGATCTATTATGAATGATATTGCATCTATGTTAAATGTGATGAATGTTGTATTTGACGCACACATGGGTGTTATGTTTATGTTGTTGTTTTGAATGCATTGCTTACGATTGATTATGAATGATATTGCATATATGTTAAATGTGATGAATGTTGTATTTGATGCACACATGGGTGTTATGTTTATGTTGTTGTTTTGAATGCATTGCTTATGATTGAGTTACACAGTTCTGTGCAATAGATGAGGTATTGATTGAGATCAGTCAAATGAATGATTCATGTCCCTTTAGCATTGTGGAAGCTTGGTTGCTGAAATACCCTTAGATACCTTAGGTGATACTTCACCTACTTGTAGGTGATGTCGAAAGGGTCAGTGTCTTGGGTTTTGTTGGTAAATCTATGTTGAACCTTGGGTTAGCTCATTGCGCACCAACGAATGGTTTCATTACTAAGATCGGGATCTATGTTTGAAGGGAAGGTGGAGGTTAATCGATGGTTTCATGGAGACCAAGGAAGGAAGATATAGGATATTGGTTGAAGGAAAAGGAATACGAGTTCACGAGAGAGATGAATAAGAACCCTCAGATCAATAAAGAACACTAGTTGTAGAATTACGTCTACACAAATTTGCACAATATTTTATTCCATGAGTTCCCTATAATTCTTGTTGAGTGGTTGTTAAGATTATCTAAACAGAACCCAAAATTTTGTGTTGATGGTCCAAGGGAATGGATCCCTGAACGGATCCATCTAGTCAGCATTGTAAGTAATAAGATATTGTGCACAATAGAATTTTGGTTGGATAGTGTGTTGAAGGGCTATGTTATAGAATTTGTCATAGATTACACTCAATCATACAATAGGATTGAGAGGGAGTTATTTAAGGGTCCACATGGGAGGTACATAATATCATTATACACTTGGATCAAGATACTATTGTGTGACAAAGGGACTTTGACATTGGAATCAGATCACCCTAGCAGTTAAGCACTTACGTGATCATTGGGGAACTGGGTGTTGTCTAGAGAGTGATATGAGTAAAATAAGGAAAGAATGAATGAATAGAGGATGAGATGAGAATGCTGAGTAGAGAATAATATGTGGCAGTAGAAGAGATTGGATTACTGCACGATCAAAAAAGGTTCTAGAAAGATAGTAGGAAGAGGAATGTGACTGAAGTAGAGAAGCAGCACATCGAGTTTGAAGAAAGAGACATCTGCACAAGACACCATATCAATGGATTGTCACACCTAGAGAAGGAGAAATACCATTAGCTCATTCTGCTCGAAGAAGGGAGCCCTGTTCATATCGGGATCTATGTCGAACCCATGACCCCATGCACATCCCCAACACCCGAGGTAAGAAATAGGAGTCTTTCATTCCCAGTTAGTAACAATAGTAAAAGTAGTAAAAATAGTGGGGGTAATTCGACTGCTTAGACATAGTCAATGACATCTAATAGTATTACTATGAAAAATATGATGGCGGGGTTAGAACCTACTCTATAGATACATGTCTTCAATGGAATGGGGATCGATGATCCAGATCAACACTTGTTTGTGTGTGAGGCGATATGGAAAGTGAAGCAAGTCCAGGATGATGCTACAAAGATTGCACAGTTGCTAACCACTTTTAGGGATCACGCATTGACTTGGTACATGAAGTATTAGAGCACTATACCAAAAAGGAATTTGGAATCAAACAAGATTTGGTGAAGGAATTCAAGAAACCTAAATCTAGTTCACAATGTATTACTGAACTAAAGGAGATTAGACAATTGTCAAATGAATCGGTCTGGGACTTTGACCAATGAATCAAAGTGTTGATGGATAGGCTAACATTCCAAATTCACGAGGATCAACATAAAGAGTGGTTTATTACAAGGATATGTCCACATATACGTGGCCCCTTGATGCAACATAAGATTACAAAGAAGTCAAATGTACTAGAGATGGATATGAAGTTGGAAGCATCCATGGTAGGAGAGAATAGTGTCGGGATGGCTCAGGTCCAGACAAAAATTGTTGTATTGACCATTCAATTGCAGGAAATTACCAAGGGGAAGGAGAAGCATGAAGAGATATGGTGTACCACCTACAGGAGGGAGGGACACCATAAGAATGAATGCCCATACTACATAGAATACTTGGAAACTGGAGCTCCTAATCCTTTCCCCCTAGATGGAGGGGTATAGTGTGAGATCTGTAGAGGGAATCATCCCCTTACTACTTGTCCATTGCTGCAGAAATATGTTAGTACTCGAAGAAGCCTATTTTTCAACTTTTGGAAATCTGTGGGTCATGATGAGAAGGATTTTTGCATTCAAGATTTCATGAGAGAACACACATTAGATGCCTACAAGGTCTAGGGGGAGGTTGGAATCGAAGGATAAGTACATCAAAACAATGCCCCAAGGGATTACAGTCAAGGAGGTCATGGAGTATTAAGAGTTCGATGTAGAGGAGGCTTTGGAAGAGGTAGAGGACCAATTATTTGTTACAACTACGTTCAATAGGGAAACTATGCATGGGACTACTAGAACCCATTCACGGCATGCATATATTGTAGATAGTTGGACCATGCAACAAAATATTTCCCACTATTGGTCACAAAATGGAAACAAAAGAGGAATCAAAATAAAAACTAGATCTAGAATCCGAATCTGAATCCAAATCCAAATCCAAATCAAAACCATAACCAAATTTTGGGCACGGCCCAAGAAGAGGAAGTTATGAAGGAAACTACAGTTAGGCGAGGCCTGATATTGACCTTTTTGGGAGAAAAGAGACTCCAAAAATCCCGGGAAGAGGGTATGGAGCGAAGTTCAGTTGAGAAGAAAGGACCTGTTTCCTTAGTAAAGAAAAAGTACTAAGGACAACCAGAGGTGGTTGCGCAATTAAAGGCCGAGCGATGACCCGACTGCTACAGGAAAAAGAAGTTAAGAAGCAAAATGGTGTAAAGGACACGCCACTACAGAAGTCAGAGGTACACTGTCAGAGAAAGCGTCAGAGTCAGAAGAAGCGGCACCAAAGGGACATCAAAGTTAAAGCTTACAGTGGTCTACAGGAGAACCACATGGTTTTTGGGTTTTGGGTACTAAGGGAGTTGGCCCATAGTTATTGTAATACGTGACCTTCAGGCACATCTATATATAAGGGTAATTTTGTATGAGGAAGGGATGGATTTTTGGTTGGTCGGTCGGTTGGTTGGTTGTTTAGTTAGAAGGTTTATACCCTAGAAGAAGTTGGTGTTCTGATTGTAATAGAAGAATATAGATCTGAGAGAGAATAGACTCTACAACTCAGTGCGTAGAGATTTGATTGTAGAGAAGAGTTTGCAACTGAGTGTGCATACTAGAAATGTTACCCTTCCAATATAAGAGAAAGAACAGTTCCTGTAGATGTAGCTCCCACTGGGGGGTGAACCACGTAAATCATGTGTTTATGTGTATGAGTTTATGACGTGCTTTGTATATGATTTTATGGTGTGTTTATGTATTTTATTTCATATGTATGGGAATGGTGATTGTATGACAAGTAAATGGAATACATGTCTATGAATGCTATGGAGAAACACCTAGAATGATGAATGCGTAGCTAACTGGTGAATACAGTAGAGATTCAACATAGTTCTATATATTGTTGATAGCTGCGAAGTGCGAAGTCATCTGTTTATTCTATCCTTTAGTAGATGTTAAGTAAGGATTTTAGCGAAGTAGTTGATCACATTTGCACATTTCCACGGTTACAGAAGCTTGATTCTGTAACCCCCCATATTCGCTTCGGGTGAGACTTCATCCTATTTATAGGTTGATGCCGAAAGGGACAGTGAAAGGGGTTTTTTGTTGCTGCATTAACTTTGCCAAACCCGAGTCTTCCCATGGCAGCCAACAAATGGTTCCATTTCTGGATTTGGACTGACATTTCAGTGATGTATCATGTTGATGTGGAATCCATAGAAGAATGAAATAGAGAATTGGGTGAGTTAGACAGAACGCGAGTTTGCGAAGAAAGAAACAAACATCGCCAACTTACTACAGAACAGTGGCTACAGAGATACACATTTACTGAGTTGCACGAAGTTTTCCTTGCATCTTTTTCTAACGAGTTACATGAATGTATATCGAGGTAGCAGAAAAAAAAGAACTGTTTTCAAGGTGGAGAACCTACAGTTTGGAATCCATAGTTGATTCAGAGGCTTAAAGGGGTTAATAACCAGATTTCAAGAGCAGTAGACTTTTGGTTGGATAGCTTGTTGGAAGGCTATATGATAGAGTTTTCTGTGGACACTTTGAAGTCTTACAACACAGCTGAAAGATACTTTTTCAAGGGATTTAGAGGTAAGTACTTGAAAAACCTGAGTTTATGCATTAAAATGCTATTAGCTGAAAAGGGTGTGTTAAGAATGCAGTCAGATTCCTAGGGTTTGAGTCTGTAATGTTAAAAAACACATATAGCGTCATAGACGAAGATACTGGCATTTTGCGTAGTGGAAAAAGATATAAACTCAGCACTAGAAAGAGGTCTAGTGAAGTTGAACCTCGCACATTCCTAGAAACTGATTAGAAAGTGATAGAAACTCGTCTCAAGCTGAGTCTGATAGTGAAACAAAACCTAGACATATTGGCTATCAACCTGTCACTCGAAAGAAACCTATAGCTATGGAAATAAATATTACTAGTTCGTAGAACACTAGTAGTAGTAATACTGCATGAACAAGCACAAAGAATCAGCCGAGTGGTGGTATATCTCCACCATTTCACTCCGCAGGTAGTACTGTAGTGTTTCAGAACCCTACACCTCCTATAAGAAGGATGGAAGATGATATGAAGCTACTTGTTTTTAAAGGAACCGGTCTAGAAGATCTAGAGCAACATTGGTTTCTCTACGATGCTGTCTGGATCTTTAAACAAGTACAAGACGATGACATAAAGAAAGCCCAACTAGTCACTACATTCAGAGATAGAGCTTTGACATGGTTCATGAAATATTCTATTGGACAGAACATAACACTAGCTAATATCATAATTGCATTGATTAGAGAATTTAAGAAGCCTAAATCAGAGTCTCAATGCATTACAGAGTTGAAAGAGATAAAACAAAAACCTAATGAGACTGTGTGGGAATTTGATCAGAAGTTCAAAGCCTTGTTGGATCAAGTTAGCTTTGAAATTGCACCTCAACAACACCAAGAGTGATTTATAGCTGTGTTGTTTCCCCACATTAGATTACCATTGATGCAACAGAAGGTTGCTTCGCAAACATAAGCATTGGAAATTGCAATGAAGCTAGAAGCTTCACCCGTAGGAGAAACTAGCACAAGTATGGTACAAATACATACACAACTAGATACAAATACATACACAACTAGAAAAACTGACATTACAGCTATAGGATATACAAAAAGGAAAAGAAGTAAGAGAAGAGGTTTGGTGTACTAAATGTAAAGGGAAGGACATTCCAAGTAACATTTCCCTGTATTCAGATATTACCTCGCCAATGGGGCACAAAATCCATTAAATCAACCTCAAGGACCATGGTGCGATATTTGTCGATGTAGAGGACATCAACTAGAGGACTGTTACCTACTCCAGAAGTATGTACAGACACCAAAGAACCTGTACTGCACATTTTGTAAGTTAGTTGGCCATGATGACACCAACTGTAGAGCATATGACCTCATGATAGAAAGAAAGCATGATGTCTACATAGTCCAAGGAGAAATACAAAACAACAATGAGAATGCATAGTATGATCAGGGTACATACATAGGGTGTGGTGTATTTAGACGAAGAGGATGTAATACTGGCCAAGGACAAGGTAGAGGTCAAATTGTTTGTTATAACTGTGGTGAACCTGGACATTTAGCAAGAGATTGTCAGAAATATTGCACTACTTATACTGGCTAAGGACAAGGTAGAGGTCAGTGTTGGTTGTGGAGCCCGATCTTCCAGATTCAGAAAAAAATTTGGGACTGTTTTCGCCAACATTTTTTGGGCCCATGGTTTTGGGTAACCCGTGGTATTTTCCCATTGTATTTCCCTTATAAAAGAAAGACATTGTAACACGGCTAGGCTTGATGTATTAGGTATTATGCATTGTAAAGATCTCTGAGATTGGAAGAGAGACTGTGAGAGAGTGTGAAGAGGAAGTACAGTAGCTGTGCTGCAGGTTGTATCCCTTCACTTTGCTGGACGGTATAATAATAAGGACTAGCAATTTCAGTGTGGACGTATCCCATCTTGGGTGAACCAAGATATATTGGTGTCTCTCTTATAATGTGTATGTGTGATTATATTTACATTTATGCTTATTGTTATTGCTCTGCGATCCTGTTTTTCTAACAGTCAGATTGTTTGTTATAACTGGGGTGAACCTAGACATTTAGCAAGAGATTGTTAGAAATATTGCACTACTTGTAAGTATTGTAAATCCTACGACCATATCATTGAAGCATGTCCCATTTTGCTTGGAAAAATGCAAGAAAAAAAAACCAGAAGGACATAACCAAAATATTTAGATGATCGCAACTGAGAAAAGAAACGAAGATCGCAACATCCATGTTGTGACGCGAAGTGGAGCTTCGACAAAAGATGATAGGACAAATGAAGCTTCGAATTTTGATAATCATATAACAGAACGAAGCCCACTGATGGACCTTAGGTAAGAAAAGAAGTTGGAAAGATACTTGTATTCAACCCTAACAGAGAAAAAGAAGTATTCATCGAAGCAAGAAAAGGATTTCAAGAATTGGAAGCTTTGACCACAAGGATCCATTTACGAAGTGATCAGACACCTGTACTAGATATGCCATCCTTGTATGATGGGTCGCGAGCTTCTCCATAACAGACAAGTCTTGTAACACAGTTTTTACAGAGTTGCATAAATATGCTAAGGCATGAGCACGCCTTAGGGGAATTACAAAATGTGGTGGAATACTACGAGAAGCATAGTACAGTAAACAACGCACATAAATCATTCCATCACATTAAGAACCATAGAAGTACATGAAGAGAACTGAGGTTAAGAGCGTAGATTGGATATTTTGAAAAGAACCAGGTCATTCACATTCTGTGCTCAGAGGTGAAAGTGCTGACAAAAAAAACATGGGAGCATATGGGGAAACCAAATCTATCTTGGTTTCCTATATAGTTGAGATTATCTAACCAGCAGAAGGTTATACCTTTTGGGAGGCTATCAAGTGTTCCTGTTGACATTGATGGAGTGCGAAGTAAAGCATACTTTGAGGTGATTGAGATCATTGATGACAATAATCCTTATCCTGCACTATTAGGGATTGACTGGGAAATCGATAACCTCACAATTATCAACTTGAAGAAAAAACAAATGATATTTGAAGGACAGGATATCAAGGTTATTGCACCCTTGTATCCTTCACAAGGAACGATGTATGTTGAGCCAGTAAGAGAAGAATGCAAAGCTCAAGAACTAGATAACATCTACAAGCTGACAATTAATCAAGAATATTATATTAATCCTACAGAATATGGAACGTTGAGCTAGAGATGTGAAAACTCCTGTGTATCAGAGTCAAACAAAGGACTAGAGAACTGACAAAGTCGAATGCAGGAAGTATCATCTAAATGATGTGCGAGGATGACAAAGTCACTTTGCTAGATTGGAATAGAGGTAAGTCCAATTCCTAATTATGATGGTTTGAGTAGTATCCATGCATTCTTTCATGAATATCTAGCATCCATTTCAGACAAATATAGGCTATCAGCTCTAGACATGGCACTACGAGCTACACCTGCTAGGGGGTGGGATGTGCACAAAGACAAGTTGAGCACATGGGAAGAATGTAAGCACTTAATGGAAGTTAGATTTGCTGAACAAACTGAGAATGTACAAGAAAAATACAATGAACAGACTGATCCTAGAGATCATATAGAATCTTGCTTGAAAGCATGGAGGTTTATACGAAAGACAGAGTGGGCCATATGTGTGTGCACACGTTGGATCCAATAGAACAAAATAGTATATAGAAATGGAACTTTGACATGGTACAACAGATTGGCACACGATGATAAAGAACTTTCAACTAACTTTCAGTTTTGAGGATGATTGTTCGAGCATTAATGAGGCTCTGCAGATCATTAAAAAGAAAATATTTGAGGATTTCCCATTGCCTGTGTATAATCAACTAGATTGGGAAATACAACTGGAACATTCCCTCGAATGTTATAATTTTACACTGGATGAAGATGAAAATGAAGACCCTCACAATGTGAATATACCTGAATCTGAAGGAAAATGCAATGTACAAGGACCTGAATTGGAAATTCCAGATATGAGTAACTCCATTAAGAATAAAAAGATCAATATTAGCACGGATGAAGAAACAAATTTTGCCTCTATTGGGGATTACTGGGATGAAGAAACAATGGGACAAATCGGAAATCTACTACGTGAATATCAGGACTTGTTTCCTACCAAGTTTTCTAAAATTAAAGGCATTTTAGGTGACATGGGAGTTATGAAAATACCTCTCAAGAACAATGCGAAGCCTATCAAGCAAAGACCTTATAGATTGAACCCTGGATATAAAGAAAGAGTGAAAGCAGAAATTGATAAAACACTGGAGGAAGGGATCATTGAACCAGTAGAAGAGGTAGAATGGATAAGTCTAATGGTGATTCAAGACAAGAAACCTTTAAAAGGAGAAATTAGAGTTTGTGTGGATCTCAGAAAATTGAATGTTGCATCTGTACATGACCCATTTCCTACTCCATTCATAGATTAAGTACTAGATAATGTAGGTGGACAAGAAGCATACTCTTTTACTGATGGATTTTCTGGCTACCATCAGATCAAAATTGCTGTGGAAGACAAACACAAGACTACATTTGTGTTGAGATATTGTAACTTCTAAGAATATTATATTTGTACTTTATTATTTTGGAGATGTTTCATTCCTCTGTGAAGATCTTATTGTATATCCGGAGATGTTTATTTCTCCGTCGGAATGTGGTAACTTGGGTTATTAGACTTCCCTAGTGGGGGTCGGCCCTGTATGTGTTATGTAGGTCAAAGGGTTGTTAGACCACCCTAGTGGGGTTGTCCCAGTCAGTTGTACTGGGGTGTTTAACCCAGTGGTAAAGTTGGGGCCGACCTAATTAATATAAAGTACAAGTCGGAGATGTGTATAAATAAAGGAGGTGTGTTCCTCATTATACACACACTTCCCTCACTTGAAATGTAGCGCACTTGTGAGAGAGAGGTATGCTATGGAGGAGGAGGAGATCATGTCTTTGGTTTGCATCTTTGTATATTGCTGGTCATCTATATTGAGGAAGCTTTACTGGGTTTTCTACCCCATGAGGGTTTCCCAGGATAAATCTGTGTCTCTTGTGTTTATGCTGTGCTTGTTGTTTCTTCAGTGATCCTGTATATGCTATTATTGTGCAATAGAATGTAATGCTGATATTTTATTTCTTACCATATTGAATCTTAACATGGTATCAGAGCTAACCTAAAGGAAGGCAATGTATGGCACTTACGACACTTGCTTCACTTGCGACAATTTGAAGGTTAGGGTTTTGTATAGCAAAAACCAGTCATCGTGGAACTTTCGCTATAAATCCATTTTGGAGAAGGTTAAGGATCGGGAACCTTTATAGGTCATAGATAACATCCCCAAGTACCTTTTGTCCAAAGGACACCCTCAGCTTCATTTTAATTTGTGAGTTATGATCAGTACAAGTTGGGGTTTCTGCCTCTTCCAGATCTCAGTCAAAATCAGGTGACCTAGGAAACAAGGTCATAACTTGGGCTAGGAAGATCCAAATGATTTTTTTTTAAAAGTGACAGGTATTACACAGAATGTACTATCTCAGGAAACATTTTCAGAGGCCGAAGTTGAACCAGTGACACGTGGCACTCCGTACAATTTCGTTCTCTGGTTTTATCCCATAAACAGGTCACGTTGCGACACTTGGCATAACTCTCTCTCAGAAAATCCAATTGAGGTCAGAACTGTCAGGATGGAAAGACGACAGGTCAAGCTACCACAAAAAACATTTTCGGACACTGTAGATCGAAAAGTTTAGAGTTACAGCAGAAACAATCAGGTACATATTTCTGTCAAAACAAAATTATTTTTGGAGCACCTTCATTCATGGCTTCCGGAATTTAGGGTTTCGGAGAAAGTTAGAAATTTTGGAATCGGAGTCCATGGCTGAATGATACTTAGAAAAATCGAAATTTAGAGACCAAGATCGAATTTTTTGGTTTGGTAGAAGACTGGGCTTGATCAAACCCCAGTTCGGGATTTTGATCGGAAAGATGGAAAATTAGGGCTTCAGCAAAAGTTGGAATTTTTGAAGTCTATGACCACGGCTGGAAGCTCCTCAGAAAAATAAGAGTTTAGAGCCTTGGATCAAATGTTTTGATTAGGTAGAAGGGTGGGCTCCATCAAACCCTAGTTTGGGATCCTGTCTAGAAGATCCAGAAGGCAATCTTGAGGGGTCAAATTTTGGAGATTTCAAAATTGAAGTATGCAAGTTTGATCAGCTCAGCAAGACACATCTATCCATCGATTCAGAAGTGTGTGAGTCAAAGATTGAATTTTTAGGGTTTCTCTTACAAACCCTACTCAAGCTTCAGATCCAGTTTCATGGGGAGTTGAGGCTAAGGCCTTACATAAGAAGACTACAAGAAGTCTCGATAGGTATGTCTTAAGGAGATATAGGTATGTCTTGAAATATGATTCTTGATTAAGTTCATAATATGTTTGGCTTCATATTATTTAGGTTAGTACAATGTTAGAATTGTCTTATCACCCTAATAAAAGTATGAATGTGAATGATAGAAGACATTCATTGATTAGGGTTATATGATTTTACTAATGCACTGTGGTGTTGTATGAGGTTGATGTTGTCTGCTAACAAGATACAGGTACATCACAAAAGACAAATCAAGTTCCATGACCATGACAACATGAAGACAAAGACTCCTCCATAATCTTTGATCACATAGAAGTTCTACTTACGAGGTATGTATGACTTTGTTCTATTATGCTTAACCTATGAGATATGCAGGTTCCAGCACAGGATCTCTAAATCATTGAAGAGAACAAAGAAGATATTGATTAGGTATGTTAGACATAACTAAGCAGGTATACTAATACAAGTATGTTTTCCTATGTCAAATTAGAATCTTACCTTGTGTTAGGATCTCTTATATTAGTATACTTGGTATGATTGGTTATGCTTATTCATAAAGTTAGTAATCAAGGGTTTATGCATGTCTCTTATCTTGATTGATGATTTAACTAACCAAAAGAGTCCTATGATCAAACAAGAACATGCATGAGTAAAAGAAGACTTCCTTGAATACTAATGTTTATTATCCATGATCATGACTATACATATTCAAGATTATTTAGAATTATAATGTACTAATGAATGTATGTTTTTGTATGAGATCATGAGGATGACACTAGTGCACACTTGAGCATGCATAGTGGTACAGAATGAATAGAAGTTCAAAGACATATAGAAGATCAAGCGAGAGGAAACCACACAAACATAGAAGATAAGTATTTGAGTTGTTATTTGAAATAGTAAATGGTATTGCTTGTAATAGTTGTATGCATATTTGTATTCCTAGAATATATCATGCTAAGTGTAAGCATTCATATAGCATTGAACAGTATACTACTAATTTGCATATGATTGGTAAGTTGGACAAACATTCCATTGTTGCTTGTCTAGAATGAAACCTCTCTGCTGACATGCTGAGAGCTGTGCACACTATCGATAGTATGTTCTGGTAGAGATGGAAGGCATCTAGATAGCCACTGTATGCATACAGGATATGGAAAAGTGTTGTGCCAAAGTATTGGTCAAGATAGTTGCATAACTATGTAAATGATATCTGTATGCATAATAGGTTATCATGGCAACATGATTTCATGATTATGAAGTATTACTAATCATGTACTTAATTTTGATTCGTAGGAAAGATCATGAAGAATGATGAACACCGAACAAGTGATGGATGTTCAACAAGAAGATTTACAAATCAAACAAAATATAGAAGGCTTGTGGCTAGAAGATTCTCTTAGAAAGAGGAAGAGAATCATGATGAGATGTTTGCTCCAAGTGGCTAGATAAGACCATTCTCTTAATGGTGTAATTAATTGAAGAAGTGCGAATCAAGGATTCAATTGAAGAAAGCTCTGTTCGGGTACCCAAGATCGATAGTCAATTAATGAGCTTAATGATCACCATGGGTGATGTGGATCTCAAACTTTGCTACAAGGTTGAATATGGTTTCTATATTCAGATGACATGGATGCAAGAAGGAACTCACCACAAAGTTTGAATAATATTGAGGCTCATATCAGTAGACCCATCTGACGAGAGATGGCATAGATAGATATGCAGAAGATCACTCAATGAAGAGTGTGAAAGATGTTCAGGGAGAATTGACAGTTTCTTGACAAGCTTGGGTTTTACCAGAAGTAAAGTTGTTCCTAACCTTTACCTTAAGGTTATAGATCATACTATTATTGTATATAGATGATCTCTTTTTGACAGGGAATCAGAAACATATCATGGAAAGACAGAAGAAGCTAGATGAATGATCTCGAGCTCGAAGTATGAAAAAGGCTCAGAAGGAATCTTTCTCAAAAGCATGCTGTGAAAATCTTAAGAAGAATTGATCTGTTCGAATGGGTTCTGACTTGAAGTTGTTAGCTGATGACTCATCAGAGTTAGTGGATGTGACTCTATGCAGATAGAGTATTGGGCCAAATATATGCCTTGCTGTGAACACCTTGAGTCAGTATCTATTGGAAACTAGATGTGTTCACCTGATAGCTGCAAAGCATGTGATGAGGCTACATTAGACTTTGGTTCTTGAAGATCATGACTTTAGATTATATGTCTACACAGAGGTTGATTGAGTAGGAAGTTTATCAGACAAGAACAACACATCGAGAGGATGTTATTGTCTGGGATCGGCCATGATCTCGTGGTTTAGCAGGAAGTAGTCTAGTGTGGCTCTCAGCACAAGCGGAATATACGGTTGCTTGCTCTGCTAGTTGTGAAGCGGTATGGCTTCAAGATTGTTTGACTTAGAGATAGACCCAACTATGATCCTGTGTGACAAACAGATTTGTATCAAGATGGCAGAGAATCCAGTGTTCCATGATAAGTCAAAACACATAGAGATATGATATTTCTATATACAAGTATGGTGCAAAAAGGGAATTATAAAGATCGCGTTTGTAGGCACTGATGAACAAGTTACCAATATACTAACCAAACCTCTACCTCAAGTAAAGTTTGAGTACTTCCGAAACAAGCTTGGTGTAGTTCATAAGGAACCTCCTCGAAAGGGGAGTGATGTGGTCAGTCATGATGAGATTGCCTGCATCGATAGTGAGGTCGATGATGTGGATACCTATATAGGTGATGCTGATAGAGAGGTTGGTGGATGGTCCTTAGACAAGGTCTAAGTTGACAAGGGGATTGCATCATCCTTGAGCACATGTTCTAAAAGGATCCGTAGACATATGTCTCCGACAAAGAAGAGGGATTGCATCATCCTTGAACACATGTTCTAAAAGGATCCGTAGACATATGTCTCTGAGAAATAAGTGGGATTGTATCATCCTTGAACACATGTTCTAAAAGGATCCATAGACAGTTGTCTTCGAGAATGAAGTCCCTGGTGGACAAGTGGGGATTGTATCGTCCCAAGACTTTGGTCCCAGAATTGAGCCGTAGACTGGGTCTACGAGAATAAAGTCCTGAATGAACAGGTAGGGGATTGTATCGTCCCCGGACTTCGATCCCAAAATTTAGTTGTAGACTGGGTCTCCGAGAATAAAGTCCTGAATGAACAGGTAGGGGATTGTATCGTCCCCAGACGTCGGTCCCAGAATTGAGCTGTAGACTGGGTCTCTAAGAATGAAGTCCTGAATGAACAGGTAGGGGATTGTATCATCCCCGGACTTCGGTCCCAGAATTGAGCCGTAGGCTGGGTCTCCGAGAATGAAGTCTTGAATGAACAGGTAGGGGATTGTATCGTCCCCGGACTTCGGTCCCAGAATTGAGCCGTAGACTGGGTCTCCAAGAATGTAGTCCTGAATGAACAGGTAGGGGATTGTATCTTCCCTGGACGTTGGTCCCAGATTTGATCCGTAGAAATTTGTCTCCGAGAATTGATGATAGGACTGTATCGTCCTTGGACTCTTGGTTCAAAATGTATGAGATGGGATTGCATCGTCCCTAGACATGAGACTTGTCTTAAAGTGACAAGGATTGATCATCCTAGAACTTGATCTGGATTGTATCATCCATGGACCTATGTCCTAAAGAGTGCAGGATTGATCATCCTGTAATATGATCGTGTGTGTTGTAGGATATGCTGCTATTATGTACACTTGACTGATGTGTATACTTGTACTGATGAGGATACTTGTATTGATGTGTATACTTGTATTGATGATGTGTATACCTATATTGGTGTGTATACTTGTATTGGTGTGGATACTAATACTGATGATCTAGATGACGATGTTGTTGATCGTGATGATCTAGATGATGATGCTGATGATCGTGTGATGACGATGTTGATGATCGTGTGATGACGATGTTGATGATCATATGATGATGATGTTGATGATCGTGTGATGATGATGTTGATGATCCTGTGATGACGATGCTGATGGTCGTGTGATGACGATGTTGATGATCATATGATGACGATGATGATGATCGTGTGATGACGATGCTGATGATCGTGTGATGATGATGTTGATGATCGTATGATGACGATGCTGATGATTGTGTGATGACGATGCTGATGATCGTGTGATGACGATGCTGATGATCGTATGATGACGATAATGATGATCGTGTGATGATGATTCCGATGATCATGTGATGACAATGCTAATGATTGTGTGATGACGATGCTGATGATCGTGAGGATCCAGATGTTGATGTTGATGTAGATGTTCGAGTGCTGCAGAAGATAAAGACTCATTACTGAAGATGTTGATGTTCCAGTATTGAAGATGTTCCAGTATCTGCTTGAGTTACTGATGATGTTGAGAAAGATTCCAATGATTTATAGATGTATCATGTATGATGTTGATGACTCCTTGCTCTTGCAGATGTTCTTATAATATCCTTCTCATTAAGGGGGAGTGTTGAGATATTGTAACTTCTAAGAATATTATATTTGTACTTTATTATTCCGGAGAAGTTTCATTCCTCCGTGAAGATCTTATTGTATATCCGGAGATGTTTATTCCTCCATCAGAATGTGGTAACTTGGGTTATTAGACTTCCCTAGTGGAGGTCGGCCCTGTATGTGTTATTTGGGTCAAAGGGTTGTTAGACCACCCTAGTGGGGTCGGCCCAGCCAATTGTAGTGGGGTGTTTAACCCAGTGGTAAAGTTGGGGCCGACCTAATTAATATAAAGTACAAGTCAGAGATGTGTATAAATAAAGGAGGTGTGTTCCTCATTATACACACACTTCCCTCACTTGAAATGTAGCGCACTTGTGAGAGAGAGGTCTGCTATGGAGGAGGAGGAGATCATGTCTTTGATTTGCATCTTTGTATATTGCTAGTCATCTATATTGAGGAAGCTTTGCTAGGTTTTCGGTTTTCCCGGGATAAATCTGTGTCTCTTGTGTTTATGCTGTGCTTGTTGTTTCTTCAGTGATCTTGTATATGCTATTATTGTGAAATGGAATGTAATGCTGATATTTTCTGTCTTAGCATATTGAATCTTAACAATTTGCTACTGAATGGGGATCATTTTAGTACAATGTTATGCCTTTTGGGCTGAAGAATGCACTTGCTATCTTTTCAAGGGTGGTTGTAGCTGCATTTAAGGATTATATTCATAAATTCCTGGAAGTTTACTTTGATGACTAGACATAATTTGGCCTTTTGAAGGACCATCATGCAAAATTAAGTATGATGTTAGCGAAGTGTAGTCAGTATCATATTTACTTGAACTTAAAGAAGTGTGTCTTTTGTGTTCCTTATGGAATTTTGTTGGGACACATCGTATGCAACAATGATTGATGGCTGATCCAGCGAAGATTAAGGGATATGCGCAGATAACTGCGCCTATGGAGAAACTATTGAAAAAAGAAGCGAAGTACGAATGGGATGAAGATTTCCAAAGAGGATTGGACACACTGAAAAAGAAGATGGTTACCGCACCTATTCTAGTCTTTCCTAACTGGAATAAGTCATTTCACATACATGTAGATGATTCATCTATAACACTTGGCATTGTACTAGCACAACCGAGTGATGGAGGCCTCGACCACCCAATTGCATTTTCTAGTAGAAATCTATCCTCTACAGAAAAGAATTACACCCCAACATAGAGGGAAGGTTTAGCTATGGTGTACGCATTGCATAAATCCAAGCACTATTTGCTGGGTTCACACTTTTTCATGTTCACTGACCATTCAACTTTAAAGTACTTGGTCAATAAGCCAGTGTTAGGGGGAAGAATATGCAGATGGCTTCTATGTTTTCAGGAATATGATTTTGAGATCATAGTGAAGCCAGGAATATTGAACGCAGGACCTAACCATCTCTCAAGGATTGAGTCAAGAGAAGAACCTAATAATTTAAAGGATAATCTACTAGATGGGTAGTTGTTTACTATTCACATAGCAGATGAATACTTCAGAGACATTGTAGAATTTTTAACTACAGGGTTAGTGCCTGTAGAACTCACTACGCAGCACAACAAACATTTAGTGGTAAGATCAGTTGATTTTACCCCGATTATAGGGAAACTATATAAATTGGGACCAGATGAAGTATTGCGTAGCTGTGTACTAAAGCATGAGAGGTCAGACCTATCATACTTGCTGAAACACATTCAAGAGTATCTGGAGGACACTATGCAAGGAAAGCCACATCGTAGAATATTTTGAGAGTAGGATTATGGTGGCCTACTATACATAAAGATTCAAAGGAAAATTGCAGTTCTTGCAATGTATGCCAGAGAATAGGAAATCCATATCATAGAGATGAGATGCCATAGTTGAATTTGCAAGCCTTTGATAAATGGGATATTAAATTTGTGGGATCTATTACCCCACCAGGGAAGAGAACTGGCTCGAGATACATCATTACAACTATAGATTATCTAACCAGATGGGAAGAAGCAAAACCAATGAAGGACTGTAGCGTAGTTACAACAGAGCAGCTCATATTTAAGAACCTTCTTGAAAAGGTTTGGATGTCCAAAGATTATAATGAGTGATCATGTGTAACATCCCGATAATTTCATAAAAATTTAAAAATTTTAAAGCAACATTAAATGTTAAAATTACAAATGCGGAAATAATAATTTCGTAAACAAGAGGCATTAAATATTGAAGTCATAAATGCGGAAACAAACTAATCACTGATTTTTTAAAAATTAAATATAGTTTAACGACAGCGACACAACATACTTCTTTTAAAACAAATACAACCATAGTTTTGCTTGTATTAACTGTAATTCAATTTATCTTGCAATAAAGTTTTCTTGACAGGGTATTGACAGTTTTGTTTTTGAATTGTGATGAAAGGGGTCCTACGAGGTACCCTGAGGCTTACTTAGCTATGTTAGCTAAAGCTTGTGAACCTATTCTTCTTGCGCAGATTCGTAGGTAAGAGTAATGCGACAAATCAAGTGTTACGAGTATTTAAGTTTTTCAATTAGTCGTTGAAGTTTGGTAAAAATTCTAAGTAATCCCTTGCTTAAGGTATGAATCCCTGTCAAAATTCTATATGTGTTTGACTAAAGTTAGAAATCGTAACCATTGGGTCTTATGCTAAAATCTTCAGTGATACTTCATGGAGGATACTTGCACTAGGAACTTATCAAATACATGCTATATTATAGTGTATAAGTTCCATCAAAATCCTATCGACCTTTCTCCATTTTGCAAAGGGTAGTTCTACCAGCTTAAATGTTTGATAAGTTTTCAATTGTAATCTCATGGAAAAGAAAATTCATATTAGTATAGCAAAGTACTATAATGCTTACCTTTATGTCATACTTGTGATGAAAAATAATGTGAATGTGCATACTATGGGATTTACCCTATCCAATTTAATGTGATAATACTATGTGATTTTGTGAAAGGGGATAACAACATAACGAACATTTCGATGGGTAAAGGATGATTTCTAAACTATATACTATGCATTAGACTTGTATCATAATAAATATAAACCTTGCATTCGAATTAACATCGTAATGGAAATGAAATGAACTATACGTTGTAACATTAGTTTTGATACTGGCAGGTGATAAGACAGGGTGATAAGTATTAGAGTACAAGTATGCTGGCATCGTTAATGAGACTGGTCTTTGACATTTAAGTCACCTAACTGCTGTCGTGAGTGGAAATATAGTGGATGCTCTAGTGGCTAATATAGCACGTGAAGTAGTTCACAAAATACACTTAATAGTCGAGCTGTAACAGGTTTTGATCCAGGGTCTACCGAGTTGGCAACATCGTGGATGAAATAATAAATACGGTGTTAATGCAGTGGTTGCCCAAATCTCAACGTGTCTAGTTGGCAGCAAATCTCCATCGTCGATCTTATGGATTCTCGGGCTTTGAACTAGAACCCTAATCTCCACTATGTTCAAGCGGTTGTTAGTTCTCTTGCCATTCAATGTATTGGGAGTGGCTCTATGGAGAGGCCGACATGCCAAGAAATTTAAGGGTTTTGTTTGTAGGGGTTTCGAGACTCGAAACCAGAACCTGTTGAATGTTAACCTGCTAATGGTGTTTTTACGTCAAGAATCCAAACCTTCTGCGAGTGATTGCAATAGTTTTAGGCATTGGAGGTTTGGATTTAGGGTCTATATTTCATTGTATGTTTGAGGGAGTAGTCTTTAGGGTTTCTGGCTGTTGATACGGAACAAAAGATCGACCCCTGAGCAAGGATATACTATTGTTTAAAGAAATGGAACTTCTTTGTCGAGCTTGAAGGTTGGCTTCGTCAATAGTTGTTGGTTTTACATGACTCTTACTTGGAACTGTAAGCCTAGGTAACGTCTCGACTTAAGTTTTGAAGCTCTCTTATTGCTTTGATAAAATATAAAACCTCATTAGTTTATCATTTGACCACTTGTGATTTTTGTGGTAGGTTTTTCACTTCATTGAGTGGTTTCAGTATTTGAAGCTTGAAGGGAAAGGTGTTACTCAGCCGCCGAGTAAGCCTTGGAGGTTCACTTCCTTGTAGACACCCCTGGCACGGTGTGGTTGATGTTTTTATGATGTTAAGAGTCTGTTATTTTAGGGTTTGGAAAGATTTTCCTTGGCCGTGAAGAGGATGATGTTTAAAGAATGTTACTATGCTTGATAGCGGTTGAATCCTCACCCTATCAACCTTATAGCATTTCTGCTAAGGTTTTTATTAAACAAAATTGTATGAGGGAAGAAACCTAAGTTTGGAATAGTCGTAAATAAGATTTCTTAATATGTTTCAGTTTCAAGTTTGTGTTTATCTATAATGTTATTTTGACTGCAATGATGCCCTGTTAAAAGATGAAAGCCGAGGTTTAACTTATTTGCATACGATATTTCTGTGCAATTTATGTTTTAAACAGCCATTTATGTAGTTTTGAGATTCAGATTAGTTTGAATCCTTCGTTTGAATGAACACTACGTTGATAAAAAGACTGGTAAATTACAATAGTGGACCCGACCGAGAGCCGTGGCTAACTTACATCACAAAAGAGTAACCCTGTCGTTTAATTTAAAGTCTGGATAGTGATGAGAACTCATTAGTTGGTATTGATCCAACACTCAGTTAAAAATAATGCTCTGAATTGAGCTTATTCTGAATAGATGGTTGTTATACCTATGATGGTTAATCGTAGAATGTTTTGTTTTTAGAATTCAAATAAAAGAAAAAGAGTTTTGTCCATCGAACCTGCTACTGTCATGTAACGTAGATGATAAGTTCTCCTCTATTAAAGGTTTCGATCCTATGTTTGAGTTATTGTTGGCGGGCAAATCTACCCTATAGCAAGGAAACTAATGCTATCAACTTGGTTGGGGTGACAGGTAAGTGTATTGATGATATTGCAAATATATTTATGAAAAGAAATAAGTTATGGATCTTGGGAACACACCTTTCAATAGAAGTTTGATCCTAGCCTTTACTTGATCTTGTGTTCAACCTTCAAATCCACCTTCCTTCCAGTAAACCTGCAATAACAATACCTTTCTCAAAGCGTTTTGGACAATATATGAAGCTTGAAAGAAACAAAAACAATGTTTAACATTCAGCATTGACCAAAACAGATCCAAATTAAGATGTTATTTCAGAACACATTTAAATTGGAACAAGAAAGACACTTCAACCTTTATTGTCAAAATTAGAATGATGTACAAGTATACCTGATCATGAAATAGGCTCCTGCAACTTGATTCTGGGCTCTGGCTCTTCTCTGGCTTGGATATCTTCAGCATCAACTCCTCCAATGCAAGCTTCTCTCTATGTCTCAAAGTTTCTCCATTAATCCATCTCACCATCTAGGTTCTAACCCTTCTCTTTTAATCTTCTTTGTATTTATAAGATTAGAGAAGTAGTTCAGGTCGATGTATAGTTATGGAGGAAGTTGGGGGAGTTAGGAAACTACCAGCAACTAATCCTCCTCGAGAAATTAATTTATTTTTTAATCAGCTTTTAAGATGTACGCGACTCTTGTTCAGTGAAGTAGCGTATAGGGTGCTACTTTAGTGCTTATCAACTAGCGCTCATTCGATTTTAAATGGTGAGCGCTACTATGTTGAGAAGGAGTAGTGTATATTAGGGTATGGGCGCTACTATTATACACTGGAGTAGCGTATGGGCGCTAGTCTCTTTGAGTATAGTAGTGCTCATATCTCAAAATGATATATTTTTTGGGTTTTTCCAGTAATGTCAGGAAATGGAGTGAGTTCAAAGTATCATCTAAGGTCAACATGCTCCTCCATCCAAGTTGTCCTTTTGTGTGATCAACAGCTCAAGGTGATCACGGACGGAGAGGTGCAAGTTTAACCTATAACAGCTGCCCCCTAATGTGTGAGGTTAGAGGGAAACGATGGCCGAAATACATTATAATCCAAAGCCAGAGGAGGAGCAAAGAACCGCAGAAAACAAGTCACCAAAACACCTGCAACAAAGATCAAGGTCAACTAGCAATTACATTTTTTGACATCATATAGATGTGCAGTGTGATATAACATGATCTCCGATACATAACAAGGAGATGTATATAAAGCATGGCCACTTGGAATACAAGCGTGGATCCATGTCAAACTGAGAGCACATAGCCATAACAACAAACTGGATCTATGTCTCATGGAGAGCCGAATATAAGTGAGGCTCAGTCTTGCGCAACTTGGGTGATAACAAAATGAGGTAATGTCATCCAAAATCCCAAGGTCTTCATCCAAAACAACTCTAGGTACAAACCCTAACCATGTGAATAGATGAGCTGACAGTTGAACATGGGGGGTATCGTTTGATTACCGGTCATTGATGTAAACCATTAACAAACGTGAGGACTTCCACCGATAATGATGATGGGGTCCAAGGTACCAAGTACGATTCACCAAATGTGAATAGATGGACTTGGAGTCGAACACTTGGGAATCCTGTCGAAGAAGAGACATTGATGTATTCTCATCATTCAACAGCAAGGAACATTGCCACTGGTGACTACAATCTCCAAGGTACTAACCGAAACTCTAAACTTCAATCCCAGAATAATGAGTTGATGTCGATGGGAAGAATTCCATTGGAAGGGAGGCCTTAAGGCATCCTCCATCATCCAACTCGAGGAACACTCAACTGGTAAGAGCTAATATGGAAAAATATGTAACAAGACTGAAACTAGGAAGGCCGGCACAATAGGTCAAGGTAAATTGTAGAATGGCCGACACAGGGTATATCCTTGAACATTGAGCACGACACAAAGTGACTCAGGCAGTTTCTGACATAATGGGGTAAATAAAAAGTCTGAAATGTAAGAGACATTAGCAGACCCTCCATATGGTTGGAAGAATAACCAACCGGGGGAGTAAATAACTTGGAGGAAAAGTTCACCCTGAGGTCAAAACTAAACCCAACCGACAAGATAAACTCAAGTAGGTGCTATGTTCAAGGATAGAACTTGACTGAACTGCCTTTGACAATGAAGATATGATGTGTCTTTCCCATCCCTTATTCTTTTTAGATAAAAGAATACCCTTCTTGTTGTTTTAATGAGTCCAAGAAAGAATGAAAACTCAGTAGATCCAACCATGTAAATAGTTTAACGATCCCATGGGAGGAAGACTCAGTACCTTCTTCATTATTTATAGAGTTCGAAGAAGAGATAGAAGATTACTCTATATTTACTGATCTCTGGATTTTAATATCGAGCCGAGATCTGTTCTTGCTTGCCGATGTTTTCAATTTTAAGGAGTCTGAAAAACTTAAACAATAACTCCATATATCTGCTCATGGATTTTAGTATCGAGCCCAAGCAGATTAATGCTCGCCGGTGTTTTCCTCTTTTCACCTATCCGTGGATTTTATATCGAGCCCGGATTGGTCTGTGCTCGGCGGTGTTTTCTTGTTTATAGAGTTGAAAAACTTAAACAGTCCCCTATTTACCCTCTCATGGATTTCACATCGAGCCTGAGTAGGTGAATGCTCGCTTGGTATTTTCATGTTTAGAGAGCCTGAAAACCCTAAAGAAAGGCTCCAAAAGGTCCTTTTTTGTACAATTAGTCTCCTCCCCCGAAAAAGTATAAAACAATGGAAGAAGAACTCTTCTAGCGCATACAGGAGTATACCTAGAGTATACCTTTTCCGTAGTTAATCCACCTAGGCCCGGAAAAGGGGTAATTCCATACCTGAGTGGATGAGCCTTCGATTACTTTAATGAGCTCGAAGAGGACAAGCTTGCTCGGAAATCTTGTTTAGGTTTAGATAGTCCAAACAAGAGCTTAAAATGACTTAAAGGTCAGCTTCTAGGATCATAGCTTCATACTCTGCCAAAACTAGGTCTTCAACAAAAGATTAGTCGATGCAGCAAAAATCTCGAATGATATATGAATTTGAAATATTTAGCTAGTTGACAAGGACTATCATCAAGAATTTTTAAACTTAGGAGACGAATCCAACAAAAATTAAATGAAAATTGAACTTGGATTAGTATTGTACCATATTATGTGTTTCAATTGATTAATTAGGGATTTTTTGAAAATTTTGAAACTATAGAAAATTAACAATTGTGGGTAAAAATCAAAATCCAATTTATATATATAATTTCATTTAAAAATCAATTTTCAATTTTGTTTTGTAGGGCAAAGATTGGGGCAACCTTTTGCAAATTTCAAATCTCCGTGGCGCTCAAACCAAACATCCAAACGTCAATCTTCCTCCACCAAGTAAGTTAAAATCCACCTGACTTGCATTTTCATGGTTTATTTTTTATTTTTGGAGCAAAAAATGGCTTGCAACGTGATGCTCACAAGTGTTGCTGCACGGGCGCTACTGTGTAACCACAGCAGTAGCGTATAAACACGATGGGTGCTACTGTGCTGAAGCAGAGTAGCGCCCATACGTGACTGTGTAGTGTACACAGTAGCGTACACTCTTGAAAACCTACATACAAGTGCCGAGACTCAAAAAAATTTGGTTTTTTGTGCAAGATGGTCCTTCAATGGAGGGAGAGGGAGCATGAGGACATGGATAGGTTGCCCATGCAAGATCCGGCCACCCTCCAGGCTCTCCGAAGATGCGGTTTGTTGAAGTTTTACCGAACCGTAAACATGAGGGCTTTAAACAAACTGTTTCAAAGACTTATTCAGTATTGGGATGTGGATACCAATACCTTTGTCATCCATGGGCAGACTCTGGAGCTTACTGTTGATGACATATATTTCATTACTGGTCTCTCAAGGAGAGGAGATGTAATCAATATAAAAGGGTCTTCTTGTGTGGGTGTAAGATTAGTGCAAGAATATGTGAATACATATTGTGTTGCCGAAGCGGAAAAATCGGGAAGCCAAGTCTTGATTTCAACTATTGACGGTCTCCCTTTGAAAGTGATAGTGAGCATAATCAACCGAGTGGTAGGTAGTGCTTCACAACACTAAGCTTCCAGGCACTCTATGCATATTGGTGTACAATGCTTACACGGTCATGTCTATGATTGGTGTACTAGTTTGTTGGCAAACATGAAATCTCAATTGACAGGTTGCAAATCCGGCACAATGAAGAATTTTGGGTACGGTAGTATTTTGTGTACTTTCTTCTTTGAGAGGATGCCTGCTATCAGTTTGGGGATGCCTCTACCTCAGGTTAACCCCCGTGAGCCCAGACTAGGCCGTTGGGGGTGACATATTCCTCCGCCAGGGTGGTGGGGAAAGTCACTACTGTTATCATACTGATGATTTCTGGGGGTGGTGGGAGAGGCAAGTGCCCGCTTTTGAGCAGTTTCCATATGTTGGATTGGATTTCCGTCATGATCCAGAACTGGTGCTTCCTCCAGGTGGAGCCTGGGAAGATATTGGTATGTTTAAATTTTGAGTATTGTTTGATTTTTTCAAACTTTTTCAAGTATTTGATTTTTATGAATGAATTTTGAAGTTCTAATCAAGTGTCACATGCAGATGTTGGGCCTGTTCATCCTGAGGGACATCCTACCATCTTTGTGAGGCCAGCTGATATTACTGCAGCAGATGCTATGTTGGGAACCCTGGAGAGAAAAATAGGTCGATTGACTCACGAGGTTCCTGCATGCCGTATGGATCAGATACCTGTTGATATGCAGGAAGATGTTGTTGGGGTGCCCCCAGCATGGCTTAGAGTGCTGCGGAAAATAGCTAGGCTTATTATTTTCTATCGCAATGTAGTGGATGATGATGAGGTCCCTCCTTCTCCATAGGAGAGGGATACATTCTATGTATATATTTTTGAGGCTACTATGCCCAGTTTTGTACTTTTATGACTTGACTTGATAGACTTGTGACCCAAAACTCATATTTTTTGATACAGTATTGGCTATATACAGTATCAGTTATTTACATATGTGTGTGTTTAAATTTTATGTGTGCAATGTTGTTTATGAAGGTGTATGATGCAAATGCCAGTCTAACACATAATTTGCTAATGAATCAGCTAATGTGTTTAAACTTCTTGGAATGTGTTCATATCTAATAGAATGAAATTGTCTTTCCAATAGTCTAACTCGTAGAAACTGACGTAGCAATCCAGGATCCCTAATCTGATAGACACCTGTTAACTGAAATACAATTAATTGTGAGTCAAGCCTTACCTCCAAATGTGAAATGCCATGACTGAGAGCATCTCGGAGAAGTTCTATAACTGCACTGTATTCAGCCACATTATTCGTGGTAGGACCCAAACAAACCCCCCCCGAAGAGACAAGTTGGCCAGCGGGTGAATAAATGACCCAAGTTGCTGCATCCAACTGACATGTGTGGCGACTGGCGCCATCAGCAAATCCTAAGAAGTGTTCGGTTGACATCTGGTACATGAAACGAAACACACATAAGATTACCTAACGAGCATATCAAAAACTAGCTTTACAAAAATATACAGCTATGTTACAAGAAAAAGTACTTCAGCCTAAGCATAATACTTTTTCAGGTAGGTTCAATGCCTGGATCCTCCTCGTGAGGCTGGGCAAAGGTGTTATGGAAATCACGGAAAAGATTGGTATACGGAATGATCTCATCGAGATAACATCCTGTTTCAAAGAAAATGTTTCCGTTGACCCCAGTGAAAATGTTCACCAGCGAGGTATGCAATCTATTTGCTTCAACAACATCAACTTGTGAAGAAGTGAAATCAGTATTTTCATCGGGTGTTGGACAAAATTCACCTCTCTCTATCAAGTTAAGAACAGGAATCAAGAAGGACCTAGGATTTATATGTTCACGAGGGTGGTCCGGATCGGTCATGGCTTCTAACATTTCCTCTTCAGAAGGTAAAGTAATATCTAAACTATCAAGAGAGTGGATCGGGTCTGGTGTCTGAGTAGTGGCACAATCTATGTTTAACTCGACAGACACCAATGGAGTCAACATATGTTCTGTTGTAGTTTGATAAGGATCCAAGTGGGTAGCTTCTACAATAGGGGTGGGTACGGAGGGGTTTGTATTAGTTGGGAGAAACTCAGCCTCAGTTGTTAAACTAACCATGGGAGTTTTTGGCGATGAACATCCCTCAGTACCAACAAATAAAGTAGGAGCGGGTAGGTCAAAAGTTCCAATTAGTGATCCGTAAAGTCCTGCTCCTAAACTCTTTCCAACCGGGGTGGTTTGATCAATCAAAGGAACTGTGGTTTCCGATGAAGTCTGGTTGTTTCTCTGAGTGAAAGAAAGTTGATCAACTGTAACGATCTTATCTTCAAATGGGAACATAACAACTCGAAAAATAGCCAATGCAATGGCTCGCATGGCATAAGTCCAACTCCTGCCCAATAACATATTGTAATCAAGCAGAGCGTCCAGAACTTCTACTTCAACAGCAACTGTCTTACCGGCCAAAGTGACATCAAATGATGGAAAAAATCCATGTGGGCGGAAAGTTCTACCATCAAATGCAGTAAGCAGTGTGTTAGAAGGGGCTAACTCAGGAGAACCTAGAGCTTTCCAACAGGAAATTGACATTACGCAAGTCGACGTGCCCTCATCTACTATAGCTCGTCTGATGGTCATTGGACCATGAACGACTTCGATTTTAAGGGCAACGTGATAGGGCAACCGGTATTTGACATCAGACATATCAAATCGCACAGACATATTAGAGGATTCCATACTCCCAATGGCTACAAGAAGTGCATTCCGTTGTAAAGGACAACTTTGCAAGACTTCTAGAGTAGACATGGCACAAGGGGTCTGGGATAAATCTTCAACCACATTGTAGTTAGAAGCAGCCCGTGTGTTGGGATTGTGCGATGCCCTCTTCAAGACACCTTTCGAAATCTTGGGCATTGGGTCCACAGGTATGTGAAGTGGAGTGGAAGATTCTGGGATCTCCTTATCTTTTTTCTGTGCTTCTGAGGTATAGTTCCTGGCTCTGGTTTGCAAGAGTGCATCTGAATTAACCATGTTAATAAACGTTTGATCAACCGTAGCGTGTGTAGTGCCCCTAGTTTTTGAGTTGCCAGAAGTTGAGCCCTGCCCTTTAGGGAATGGGTCTTTCAGGACGATAGGCTTCTTTTCTCTTAAAAGCTTCTGGGATTCTTCAAGCAGAGGGTATTGGTGAGTAAGGTGGTTCTGCTTGCAAAGTTTACAAGGGAACTTAACCTTCTTTCCCTCTTTGTTACCCTCTTCGGCATTGTCTTTTTTGGGATTTTGTTGGTTCCCCTCTCCTTTCTTGCCCTTCTTTTTGTTATTGGGCTGCCGAGGGCCCTTTTGATTGTTCTAAACCTGGTTGAAAGGCTCAGAAGTAGAAGGAGAGGTCATCACGGAAGAAACATCTGCAGTCGATTGTTTGACTGATAAGGCATGAACCTGTTTAGTCAGCACTTCGAAAGCTGCAGAGTCAACTGAACCCACTATGCCGTTAGCATGTGGTCCAGGTTTCGGTCTACTCAGATCGGTATTCGATCGCGGTGCATCGGGTATGATCTCATACAATAACCCAGATTGTGCATACACGAGGTCTAACTGTTGAGTCCGTAAGATGGCTTCTTCCTCATTAGATACTCCAGATGTAGCTACTTCCTTAGAAATATAAGGAAGGAGTGATTTCAAGTACCACTCAAGTAGAAACTCCGGAGGTATGTTGGCCTTAATGAGCCTCTTCTGTCTTCACCACTCCTGAATGTGGTCAGATAAGTGAGTGGCTTTATTTTGTCTAAAAGTAGACAAAAGGTCTGTTCCGGCATCATACCGAACAGGAAGCTGGAAGTGATTCAAAAAGACTGTGGCGAGATCCCCAAAACTAGAGAATGTTGCTGCAGGTAACTCAATGTACCATTTGGCAGCAGCACCGGTTAAGGTCCTTTGAAACAATCTCAATTTGATGGAGTCTTCATTTAACGAATTTGAGGAACACCATAAGTGGAAGATAGTGACATGGTCACCAGGGTCTTCACCTGCTTTTCCTTCGAACTTTGGAATGTCCGAAGGTAACTTGGTGGGAACTGATGGCCATGATGCATTATGACACATGGGATCGTTTGTCAGTTTGGATAGATATGGTAAATTTAAAGTTGCCAGAAATGGTAGACGAGGTCGGTAAGACGGTACTTGATAAGGGGAACCCCCCATCGTTTGACCCATGAACTATTGGTAGGGGTTGCCCCCAGCAGTCTGTTGATAAGGGTTGCTTCTGGCCATATGCTGACAGGAGTTTCCACCTACCATCTGTTGATAGGGGTTGCCCCCAGCTACTTGTTGGTAGGGGTTGCCCCTAGCTGCTTGTTGGTAGGGGTTGCCCCCTGCCATCTGTTGTTGTTGTGAGAAAGAGTTATTAAAATTTCCCCACCCATATGAAAGTGGATTATTGCTTTGTGGGTTCGTCCATTGTGGCTGGGTGTTAGCCCCGCCATATTGCTGGTTAAAGATATTACCGCCTCCCCCTGAAAATAAGGAAAAAGGGACATTACCTGCAGGCATACTACATTGATTCATGTTAGGCCTACAAAGGTATTGAGACCAGTAGAAGCTGATGTGGATGGTGCAGTCATGGTGCCCATGACTGGCATGTTTGCAGAAGCACTTGGTCCTAGAACAGGTGTGGAAATCCAAGTACTAGTAATCTGATATAACGGTTGACAAGCAAGAGGTGCTGCATAGTTGGCTGTACTGCTGGGTCCAACAGTAGGTGTAGGAATAGATGCCATTGTTGTCGAACTAGGCATACCTAATGTACCAGTGTTGAAACTGAAAGATGGAGTAGACACAGATGTGGTTTGTGCCTGACTTGGTGTAGCAGTAAAAGAGGGATTTACTGTGTTGGTGTTCATACCTAAAGTGGGAGTTTGGGGAACTCCCTGTTCACCTCCTAAGTTAGACATCAGATGTCCGGGTAAGGAATTATCTGCACTGAAATGGGGCTGCTGGAAACCAACAGGTGACAGAAGCGGAATTCTAGTATTGGTTAAAGGAGGATTGAAAGGAGTGCTATACTCCGCAGAAGTAAGATCTTCCACCTCAACTGTACTAAAGTGTTGCTGATCTGTGGTACTTGGTAGTGGTTCCTCAGGAACCTCAATTTCAAGGTTTTTTGTTACAAGAATTTCTTCAGGAAATTCAGTTTCAGGAGTAATTTCTGAAGAAATACCGGGGTTTACCTGCTGTCGTCTAGCTGGTTGTAAAGGTTCTGTTCTAAGCGGTGGAAGGTTTTGAAACCTCCTCGATCTACGAAGCTCTTGATTCTCCGTGATTATAAATATAAAATAACAGACTAGAACCTAGTGGCCACTACAACTAGGGGGCAAACAACACGCCAACTAAAAAGTCCTATGTATACAAACCAGGCAAACAAAGATGCCTTCCGAAGAAGAGTCTGGGATGATGAGGGCCCAGAACAAATCAACGAAGGAAGAAAGAGAGTTACCCGGGGTCCACAATACAATGACTAAGGGTGCAAGCACTGGAATCACCCAACCGCCCTCCCAAAGACCTGCAATGGATTTCCTCCCATGTCTGTCTTAGGAACAGCAGATATACCCTCTGCTGTCACCTGTGTATGAACCTAGAGTTAGATAATAAGGATACCACAACACCGAAAACTCCTGGGGGAACAGTCATCGGTCGAATAAGAAAGTGTGGACAGGGTAGCTAAGCCCAAAACTCGAAAGAGTCCCCAATACGCAATCCGATCCTGGCGTATGCTCGAACAGAAAGCAGGAGGGGTATTCCCAACAATCTGATCTTGCAATGACCTACTGCATAGATCCTAGGCAAGTTTTGAGTGAGGTGGGTTTACCTATGATAGTCTTACTATGATTTTTGCACAATGTGTGATCTTGAGTGGTTTAAGGTGATTTAAACTCAAGATCCTAACCAAAACTAGTTGGTGTAGTGTATCCCTAAAAAGAAAAAATGTTTCTAGTTTATTTTATTAAAATATTTTTAGGGCTGTTATTACTCAAAAAGGGTAGTGCTTTTGTGTGGCGTGGTTATAACAAGAAAACAAAAGTGCATAAAAACCAAAACTTTCTACAACAAAGCTCTTTTCATTTTTTTTTATTTACTTCTTTCCAAAACTGAAAATCTAAGCAAACCTACTTAAAAAAAATTTTGCTTTCTTTTTGAAATTGTACAAAATATCCTAAGTTATCTTGTAACAACAAAAACAAGTTTTATTTCAACTTAAAATACCAAGATTTTTTTGCTTTTTCTATAAACGAAAAAGAACTTATAAAAATGGCAAGCAAAACAAAACTTATGTGCAATGTGTGTAAGTATGGCTAAAAAGTTCCTAAGCTTATAGCTATCAAGACCTTAGCTTGAAAAAGACTTGATCTACAGGTTTTTTTCAAAGAAAAAGCCTCTAAACTTGGAAACAAAGTGGAAGAAAACAAAGGAGAAAGACACAAAAGGACTGACCTAAAGTATCTAGCCCTAGCAAGACCACTATGCCAAGCAAAAGTAGACAAGCAAGCTGCCAATTACTAACACAAAGAAACTGGGAAATGAATTAGCCTACAGCTGTTCAAACGCACTTGCAACCAACAAAAGACAATAAGTCTAGGGAGAAGGGAAATGAACCAAAACGGAAGACACCCTAGAAGCTTTAAAACGGACCAAACCCTAAAAAAAAGGGTAGGATGAGTAAAAAGCAGACAAATGTTGCCACAAACAGCGGATACAAGAGTATGCAGGTTTGTAAACTAGCAACATGCAATCAGGGTCTAAAAAGTGGAAGTGCTCAACACAAAACACACCCTAGTCTTCCAAAAAAGTCACAAACAGTCCAAACGTTCCAAAGGTCAACAAGCGGTTCAAAATATGGAAAAGACTTTAAGAAAAGGTTCTATGACTTAAACAAAAGTTAAAAACCTCATACAACAGTCAAAGAGATCCCGCAGCAAAATCAGCAAGCCACCAAAAAGCTAAAAAATCAAGCAAACCAAAAACAGAATGCTTCAGAAAGTGTACCCTACTGTGCAGTAGGGAAACTCGCGCCCTTACAGAGATGGGCACTACTGTATGTATGGCACAGTAGCATATGGGTGCTACTGTATATACACTAGGGTAGCGCTCATATCTCAAAAGCTTAAAAAACTGACTTTGAAATAAACCAAAAGACTGATGAAAGCAGCAAGAAACATGCAAGGGATACCTACAGGATTTCTTAACACATCAAAGAAGTCAAAACAATCTAAGAAGACAAACAAGAACAAGGTTTCCTAGAGCCAAAACTCAACTTTCCCCAGTATGGTCGCCAGTCTGTTGGCGGTCAAATCTACCCTATAGCAAGGAAACTAATGCTATCAACTTGGTTGGGGTGACATGTAAGTGTATTGATGATATTGCAAATATATTTATGAAAAGAAATAAGTTATGGATCTTGGGAACACACCTTTCAATAGAAGTTTGATCCTAGCCTTTACTTGATCTTGTGTTCAACCTTCAAATCCACCTTCCTTCCAGTAAACCTGCAATAACAATACCTTTCTCAAAGCGTTTTGGACAATATATAAAGCTTGAAAGAAACAAAAACAATGTTTAACATTCAACATTGACCAAAACAGATCCAAATGAAGATGTTATTTCAGAACACATTTAAATTGGAACAAGAAAGACACTTCAACCTTTATTGTCAAAAGTAGAATGATGTACAAGTATAACTGATCATGAAACAGGCTCCTGCAACTTGATTCTGGGCTCTGGCTCTTCTCTGGCTTGGATATCTTCAGCATCAACTCCTCCAATGCAAGCTTCTCTCTATGTCTCAAAGTTTCTCCATTAATCCATCTCACCATCTAGGTTCTAACCCTTCTCTTTTAATATTCTTTGTATTTATAATATTAGAGAAGTAGTTCAGGTCGATGTATAGTTATGGAGGAAGTTGGGGGAGTTAGGAAACTACCAGCAACTAATCCTCCTCGAGAAATTAATTTATTTTTTAATCATCTTTTAAGATGCACGTGACTCTTGTTCAGTGAAGTAGCGTATAGGGCGCTACTTTAGTGCTTATCAACTAGCGCTCATTCAATTTTAAATGGTGAGTGCTACTATGCTGAGAAGGAGTAGCATATATTAGGTTATGGGTGCTACTATTATACACTGGAGTAGCGTATGGGCGCTAGTCTCTTTGAGTATAGTAGCGCTCATATCTCAAAATGATATATTTTTTGGGTTTTTCCAGTAATGTCAAGAAATGGAGTGAGTTCAAAGTATCATCTAAGGTCAACATGCTCCTCCATCCAAGTTGTCATTTTGTGTGATCAACAGCTCAAGGTGATCACAGACGGAGAGGTGCAAGTTTAACCTATAACAATTATTGAAAATGAGTAAAACAAAGTTAGGTTATGTTTATAATAGGCAGTGTTTGAATTTAAAGATTATGATTGTTAACTAGATCAAAAGATGATATAAAAATATTGAAAAGAAATAGTATAATAGAATGATGTTAAATATTTTTGATTGATAAGTATCTATCTAGTTTATGTGTATCTATTACGTATAAAGAATTTATTGCAGCTGTTAAAATTTCTAGAATAAATAATGCTTGAAACATTAGATTTATAACACCCTACTATTGAAATAGAATGCATATTGTTAGCTCTCAACAATAGATAGTGATTATTGAAAACCTATTTTCATGCAGAGATGACATGTCTTTCTTGTGTAACTAAATACAGGAAAAGATAAATATTTGTTTTATAATGTGATGTTCTATATTCTGAGTTTAACCATACATAAATGATACTTCATAATTTAAAAGAAATGCTACAGTAATTATCTAATCATTCAAATGGCATTCTGCCTATGATTCATCTCTATTAATTTTACTTTTCTATACTAGAGTACTATACAGATAATAGTATGGGAAAAATACAGAAAAGAATTTAATCATTCATCTAATTTACTTAACCATCCTTACACCAAATCATCTCTAGGTCAGGAATTGAAACAATTTCTTCTGTATAACTGTAAATAATAAATCTACAATGCAGAAAATCATTTAACTGTAAACAATAAGTCATAACAGTAGAACCTGATTGACTGTAGGAGAAACAAACATCCCAAGGAACCTGTTCCACCCAACCTATTCCTGAAGACAACCAAATTACTTGCCTTAGGACCCCCAAACCTGTTCACTAAACCACCAGGAAGAAGAAGAGTCTGTAGAAGCCTTAGTTCATCAACTTGCAGTAAAAATATAGATCATCAAGTCATAAAGACTCAACAGTCAAAGAGACCTGCACTAGCACCTCTGGTTTCCTTCTCAGAATAACTAGCAAACTCACAATGCACTTCCCCTTAGCCTCCCTATTCGAATCTCTCAGTGATCACCTAATACACTTGAGGAAATATTTCTGCAGAAATTATTGTGGAGTTGTCTGCTCAATTCGAATTGCCTTATCTAGGCTTCCTAGGCCTTTTAGTTGTTAACTTGGTCATTAATGACCTAACAGCTCTCTTCCACCCACCTGGGGGGTAATGCCACAAATTTAGGGGTAGTTGTCCCATAACCAACAACTAGTGGTGGAGTGCAAATGTTGCCATCTATCCAATGCCTTATAACATCTTCTATTCCTCCTAGTGGGTCAATGAACACTCATTTAACAGTTCCCTTGGGTGTTTGTCTCCTGTTTAATTTATTATTAATAATAATAAGTCATTACAATCATCCTTGACAAGATTTGGTCATAATTACAAAACTTTGTAATTAAAATTTAACATAATGTATTTTGCAAATAAAATAATTAGTCTCAAAATTTGGGTAGATGACATACACCCCCCTTTAAGTCTCAACATCGTCCTCGATGTTGTTTAATCACTATGTGAGTGTTCCTGAAACAGAGTTGGGTATGATACCCGCATACTACTCTCCAACTCCTAGGTTTCCTCTTTTGTGCTAAGGTGCTTCCATTGCACCTTTACTTGCCCAATGGTGCGATTCCGGAGTAGAGTTTCCGTCCTTTTGAGGATACAGTCCAGTTCCACCTGAAAATCATCATCTTGTTCCACCTGTACATCATTCCAATTTATAACATGATTAACATCATGCACATACTTCTTCAAAATTGAAATATGAAAAACATTATGTATTTTTAGATTTGGTGGCAAAGCTAGTTGATATGCCACGGGTCCAACCCTTGACAAAATTTCGAAAGGACCACAATACCTGGGTGCCAGCTTGGCACAACTTCCCAGTTTTAATGAACTTTTCTTTGGTTTTACCTTAATGAAAACATGTTCACCAACTTGGAACTCTTTATGAGTCATTTTAAGATTTGCTTGACTTTTCTTCCTATCTTGGGAAGCTTTAAGATTTCTTTGTACCTATTGCACAATTAGTTCTATTTCCTTCAACAATTCAGGTCCTAAAATAACTCTATTAACTAGATCATTCCAAGAAACTGGTGTATTGCATTTCCTACAATAAAGAATTTCAAAAGGGACAAGCCTGGCTGATGCATGATAATGGTTATTATATGCAAATTCTGCTAAATGCAAGTAGTCCTCCCACTTACCAAGATGATCTTTAACATACATCCATAGCATGTCTTCCAATATCTGATTCACTCTTTCTGTTTGTCCATCCGTTTGTGGATGAAATGCTGTGTTGAAATTTAAGGTTGTATCCAACCCTTTAAACAAAGATATCCAAAAATTTTCAGTAAACTTAGAATCACGGACTAGAACTATCACCTTTGGTATTCCATGCAATCGAAAAATCCGTTTCATGAAGATTTCTGTAATATCTGGAGCCTTATGAGTAGTCTTTACAAGTATAAAATGTGATGCCTTGCTGAGTTTATCCACTACCACCATGATGGAGTCATTTTGTTTCTGATTCTTGGGTAGACCAGTAATAAAATCTATGCTTATGATCTCCCATTTCCAACCACGTATAGGCAATGGCTACAACAGTCTAGCCGGATGTTGATGTTCAACTTTTACTTTTTGACAGTCAAAGCACTAAGCGATATATTCTTCTTCTTCATCCTTCATTCTGGGCCAATAATATTCTTTTCATAACATAGTGATGGTTTTTTGATAACCTAGATGACCAGAATAATGACTTTTGTGCATCTCATTTAAAATCAAAATTTTTACTTTTGGTATGTTGGGTACATACAATCTGTTTTTGTGCAACAGCAATCCATTTTCTTTTAAACTATAATCTGCCATAGAATTTTTAGAATTGCTTTCTGCTGTCTTTTCATGTAATTTTCTTTATTCTTCATCAGTTTCAATCCCTTCAAAGATCTGATTTTCTAAATCTGTTGAGTATGTACTGATGGCTGAAATAAAATTCAACTTTTCTTTACGACTTAATGCATCAGCAACCTTGTTCTCTTTCCCTTTAATGTGCTGAATTTCAAAATCATATTCACTTAGAAAAGTTAGCCATCTAGCTTGTCTAGCGTTCAAATTTGTTTGATCTAGTAAATACTTTAGTCCCATGGTATCTATCATCAAGGTAAATTTTCTGCCAATAAGATGGTGACGCCACATCTTTAAGGAATGAATCACTGCTAATAATTCCATATCATAAGTAGCATAATTTTTCTCATGTATTTTCAGCTTTCTATACTTTTATGCAACAGCATGTCCCTCTTGTGTTAGGACTCCATCGAGTCCGTCATTACATGCGTTGGTGCATACTATAAAATCCTTATTAGGATCTGCAATCCTCATAATAGGTGTTGTAGTTAGTAACTCCTTCAACTTCTTAAAACTGTCTGCACACTTTCGATCCCATACAAACTTCTTCCCTTTCTTCTGCAAGGAAGTTATGGGATTTGCAATCTTCGAAAAACCTTCTATGAATTTTCTATAATATCCTGTAATACCCATAAATGATTATACATCCGACACATCCTTTGGAACCGGCCATTCATTAATGGTTAAATTGTCTTATTGGGATCAACCGAAATTCCTTCCTTAGAGATTATGTGTCCTAAATACTGAATCTTATCCTTGTGAAAGTCAAACTTACTAAGCTTAGCATATAACTGGTGATCTCTTAGAACTTGTAAAATAATATGCAGATGTTCATCATGTTCTTCCTTACTTTTAAAATATACCAGAATATCATCTATGAACACAATGACGAACTTATCCAAATACTTGTGTAAAATATTATTCATTAAACACATAAATACTGCCGGGGCATTAGTCAACCCAAATGGCATGACCACGAACTCATAATGACCATATTGAGTTCTAAAGGCTGTTTTAAAAATATCCTCATCCTTTACATGAACTTGATGATATCCTGACCTTAAATCAATCTTTGAAAATATCGTTGCTCCACACAGCTGATCAAATAGATTGTTTATGCGGGGCAATGGATATCGATTCTTGATTGTCATCTTATTCAGTTGACGATAATCTATGCAAAGTCTTAAAGTGCCATCGTTCTTCTTAACAAAAATAGTAGGTGTTCTCCAAGGAGACACGCTGGGTCTTATATAGTTTTTATCAATTAGTTCCTTCAACTATGATTTTAACTCATTTAATTCCAATATATTCATCCTATATGGGGCTTTAGAATTTGGTACTGCACCCGATATCAGCTTGATTGTAAAATCTAGATCTCTCTTCGGGGGTAATCCGGGAATCTCTTCTGGAAAAACATCTTGGAAATATTTTAGGACAAGTATATCTTCTAGTTTTAGTTTATCCTCTTTAGTAATTAACTCTTCATGTACTACATTCACTGCAAACATTTGACATCCTTTTCTAACTCCTCTCTTTACTTGCATAGCTGAAATCTTTCTAAGTGATGTCTTTCTTGGAATACCTTTTACTTCTATTGTTTCTCCTTCATCATTTAAACAAGTAAAACTTTTCTCATAACAATTTAGAATGACATGATGGGCTTCTAACCAGTCCATTCCAATTAAGATGTCATAGGATCCTAAAGGTAAAACATTCAACTTGGTTTGTGTCTTTAACTGATTCATAGATAAAACACAACTTTCAAAAAAATAAGATACTTTTCTTTTTGTTCCTGTTGCTAGTCTAACTAACCAGGATTTATTGAATATTTCTATTTTCAAATTAAAACTTTCTACAATTTATGGTGATATATAACTCAGGATAGCACCTGGATTAATCAAAATAGAAATAGGATGGTTTTGTAGCATACCTTCAATATCTACCATAGAGACTTAATGATCTGCTTGCCTGTTGTCCAGAGCTGCATTAATTCTGGGCATGTCTCTTGCCAAGTCTCCCACAATAGGTTCATCTTGTATGGAGTGAATATTGTTGGCTATCAGCTTCCTTTTGGGGCATTCTGAAGCATAATGAGGACCTTGGCATTCGAAACACTTTATAGGTGCCTTATGGTCATTAGTTCTGGTAACATTGGGAGTATTTCTGGGAGCCGTAAAATTTTGCTGCTGATTATTTCTGGGATTGTTTCCTTGAAAATTTTGATTCAAAAAGTTTTTCTTTTGGAAGCCAGAATTTCCACTAAACCTGAAATTTTTCTTTTTCAGCTCAAAGTTGCTGGGCTTATGATTTTTTTAGTTCATATCCCTTCTCTTTTCCGGTTAGTGTAATACCCCAATTTTGGACCCTTAGGAAATATGGGCTCTAATGTAAATATTGTATACACACGTTGTATGTTTCCCTAGCGTGGAGCTCAAGGCCAAGGCCCCGCTAGTTTATGCTTGGATTTTATTTAAATTAGACATGCTTGATATTTTGTTACCCACGTGCTATTAAGCCATGGGATATTGTAAATTGATGTAAATATTTAATATTGAAATAAAATACCAAAACTGGCTATGGAGGCAACGAATGAGAAGGGGCCACGTGTATCCACTAGGGAGTGGTGAGGGGGCTATGGGACTAAACCCTAGGCTACCATTTGTCATTATGAGAACCCATTGACTTCCCTAGGTGACATTTATGACTGTTGTAAGGAGGTGGTTGAGACTTCAGCCCATGGCTTCAATGGAGCATGGGCAACCCTGAAATTCGTATGGGTAGGCATGGGCTCTGTTTTGCTTGTGCAAGAAGTCACTCAAACTCATGGGAGGGGGATTCATTCTGATCCCCATTCCATTGTGGAGGTAGCTAGCATAATTCTGCATCCAAAAAATGAGTGCCAGCAGTGAGAGAACCAGAAATCGCGACCTTGAGAGAACCCAGATTTTGAAAGACCAAAAACGCCCAGATTTGGCATGGGATAGGGAAATCCAATGGGGGATCCATTAGCATGAAGCTTGGGGCAAATTTGGGAGCATTAGCTACCCCGAAATCAATAGGAAAACCCAGTTTTTGCAGCTCAGAAAACCAGTGACGGATTTGAGTATTTGGTGAGCAGAATGGTGAGAAATCAAGTTGGGAATGACTATGTAGAGGTTGGGTGTGCTTGATAAACCTAGTGAAGGCTAGGATCTCAAGGATCAGTAGGTGGACCTTTCTATGCCCATCCTGAAGAGCACTGGAGGGAAGAGTTGCCTGAGGGACTGTGTAACAGAGAAGGGGATCTTCCTTGTGTTGGATGTGGTAGGTAATGTGGGTGCCTGACTGTTGAGCTCACTTGAGATGCCTGTAGCTCTGTGGTTGAGCTCAGTGGCTTAGCATTACCCTCCTCTATCTTCTTGGATGCTTGACCGAAACCATGTCTGTGAGTGAACCCAGCTAGTTCCTCCTTAGTGGATACATAGCCCAGCTCGGGGGTGATCTCTCAGCTGAAGGAATATAGGCTGGATAGAGATCTATGGTTGGGAGGAACGTTGCCTTCATGTAGCCAGTCGTTGGACATCGATTTCTCAAGATAAGTGTTCTATGTATTATAAATTATTTGCATTTGGTGTTCTGCAATATGTTAAATTGTCCATGTTTAATGAAATGAATTGATTATATTAATTTGGAATCCATGCATGGCATTGTAATGCAATTGAGTCTCTATATGTTGAATCATCCTCTGCTGTGATATATATATATATATATGTTAGGCATTACTGTTTGTGTGCTTACTAGTATGTTTATTCCGCTGTGTGTATATTGAGATGAATCTGCATATAGAAGTTTTTAAATTGTGATGAATTTATGAGTCAAAATATTTGGGGCTAAGTCTACCCAAAGCCCGGTAGTTTGGTTAACGTTGCACGGGAGTGATGGAAGAGGGCGTTACAGTTAGTGTCATAGCAGAAATTTGCTTTCCTCATGGCCTCTTCTAAGGTCTTTGGATTGTCATACTCTATTATGTCCTTGATGTTGAAAGGTAGACAACTCAGGTATCTTTGAATCTTCGGTTTCTCTTCCACGAGGTATGGCACATACCTTAGAAAATTTAGAAACTTACTGTTAAGCTCTTTCATGTCATAGTTCCCAGCTTTAAATCATAAAATTCCTTGGATTTTTCTTCATAATATTGTTCAGATAAGAACTTCTTGAAGTACTGTTTAAAAGTGCTCCAATTCACATCCTTGTCCTTGATGCCCTTCACTCTTTTGATGTCATGCCACCAAATGTCTGCCTTCCCGATTAGGTTGTATATTTCCATCTTTGCCTTTAATGATTCTGAATAATCATAGATTTGAAAGTACTTTTTCATGCTGGACAGCCATGCTTCAGTTGTCTCTCCTTTCTCAGTTTCACCATTGAAAGTTGGGGGTTTGATTTTCTTGAACTCCCCAGAAATATGTTCATACTGTTTGTGAATTTTTCTTTTGGGTTTGTAATCTCCTTCGCTACTATCACTTGAATAATTACATTTCTTTTTGCGTTTTTCATTGGCAGCTTCTGATGATGTTGAAATGTTGTCCACATCATCAGTTTTCATTTTCTTACCCCTGTCTTGATGAGGTAAGTCTTCAATCTTGGAGGTATTTTCAATCCCTCTATCCTGTTCATCAGTTGGGCACTGATCGAACAGTACTTGGTTAAGTTCCTCTTGTGCTTTCAGAATTCTCTCATTGTCCTGTTTTATAGATTTGATTTCTACTTTTAACTCCTAAAATGCATGTAACAATTATGATGAATTGTCATTCAATTCACCATGGACTTCTTCTTCATAATGCTGTCCCGTACTATGACTATTTGGTCGAAATCTGTCCTCCATATGTTCAGTTGATCCTTCCATACCTGTAGCTTAGAAACAAATTTTTGTATAACAAAAATAGTTTAAATTGAATTAGTAAGATTTCTGCTGTAATAAAATTTTTTGTTGCGTGTTCTTTGGACCCTTTTCAGGCCTAGAGTTCGAACATGTGCTCTGATACCACATGTAACATCCCAATAATTTCGTAAAAATTTAAATTTTTTAAAGAAGCATTAAATGTTAAAATTACAAATGCGGAAATAATAATTTCTTAAACAAGCAGCTTTAAATATTGAAGTCATAAATGCGGAAAATAAACTAATCACTGATTTTTAAAAAATTAAATACAGTTTAACAACAGTGACACAACATACTTCTTTTAAAACAAATACAACCATAGTTTTGCTTGTATTAACTGTAATTCAATTTATCTTGCGATAAATTTTTCTTGACAGGGTACTGACAATTTTGTTTTTGAATTATGATGAAAGGGGTCCTACGAGGTACCCTGAGGCTTACTTAACTATGTTAGATAAAGCTTGTGAACCTATTCTTCTTGCGCAGATTCGTAGGTAAGAATAATGCAACAAATCAATTGTTACGAGTATTTAAGTTTTTCAATTAGTCATTGAAGTTTGGTAAAAATTCTAAGTAATCCCTTGCCTAAGGTATGAATCCCTGTCCAAATTCTATATGTGTTACCTTGACTAAAGTTAGAAATCTTAAGCATTGGGTCTTATGCTAAAATCTTCAGTGATACTTCATGGAGGATACTTGCACTAGGAACTTCTCAAATACATGCTATATTATAGTGTATAAGTGCCATCAAAATCCTATCAACCTTTCTCCATTTTACAAAGGGTAGTTCTACCAACTTAAATGTTTGATAAGTTTCCAATTGTAATCTCATGGAAAAGAAAATTCATTTTAGTATAGCAAAGTACTATAATGCTTACCTTTATGTCAAACTTGTGATGAAAAATAATGTGAATGCGCATACTATGGGATTGACCCGATCCAATTTAATGTGATAATACTATGTGATTTTGTGAAAGGGGATAACAACATAACGAACATTTCGATGGGTAAAGGATGATTTCTAAACTATATACTATGCATTAGATTTGTATCATAATAAATATAAACCTTGCATTCGAATTGCCATCGTAATGGAAATGCAATGAACTATACGTTGTAACATTAGTTTTGATACTGGCAGGTGATAAGACGGGGTAATAAGTATTAGAGTACAAGTATGCTGGCATCGTTAATGAGACTAGTCTTTGACATTTAAGTCACCTAACTGCTGTCGTGAGTGGAAATATAGTGGATGCTCTCGTGGCTAATATAGCATGTGAAGTAGTTCACAAAATACACTTAATCGTCGAGCTGTAACAGGTTTTGATCTAGGGTCTATCGAGTTGGCAACATCGTGGATGAAATAATAAATAAGGTGTTAATGCAGTGGTTGCCCAAACCTCAACGTGTCTAGTTGGCAGCAAATCTCCATCGTCAATCTTATGGATTCTCGAGCTTTGAACTAGAACCCTAATCTCCACTATGTTCAAGCGATTGTTAGTTCTCTTGCCATTCAATGTATTGGGAGTGGCTCTATGGAGAGGCCGACAGGCCGAGAAATTTAAGGGTTTTGTTTGTAGGGGTTTCGAGACTCGAAACCGGAACCTGTTGAATGTTAACCCGCTAATGGTGTTTTTACGTCAAGAATCCGAACCTTCTGCGAGTGATTGCAATAGTTTTAGGCATTGGAGGTTTGGATTTAGGGTTTGTCCTTCTTTGTATGTTTGAGGGAGTAGTCTTTAGGGTTTTTGGCTGTTGATAAGGAACAAAAGATCGACCCCTGAGCAAGGATATACTATTGTTTATAGAACTGGAACTTCTTTTTCGAGCTTGAAGGTTGACTTCGTCAATAGTTGTTGGTTTTACATGACTCTTACTCGGAATTGTAAGCCCAGGTAATGTCTCGACTTAAGTTTTTAAGCTCTCTTATTGCTTTGATAAAATATAAAACCTCTGTAGTTTATCATTTGACCACTTGTGATTTTTGTGGCAGGTTTTTCACTTCATTGAGTGGTTTCAGTATTTGAAGCTTGAAGGGAAAGGTGTTACACAGCCATCGGGTAAGCCTCGGAGGTTCACTTCCTTGTAGACACCCCTGGCACGGTGTGGTCGATGTTTTTATGATGTTAAGAGTCTGTTATTTTAGGGTTTGGCAAGATTTTCCTTGGCCATGAAGAGGATGATGTTTAAAGAATGTTACTATGCTTGACAGGGGTTGAATCCTCACCCTGTCAACCTTATAGCATTTATGCTAAGGTTTTTATTAAACAAAATTGTATGAGGGAAGAAACCTAAGTTTGGAATAGTCATAAATAAGAATTCTTAAGATGTTTTAGTTTCAAGTTTGTTTTTATCTATAATGTTATTTTGACTGCAATGATGCCCTGTTAAAAGATGAAAGCCGAGGTTTAACTTATTCGCATACGATATTTCTGTGCAATTTATGTTTTAAACAGCCATTTATGTAGTTGTGAGATTCATATTAGTTTGAATCCTTCATTTGAATGAACACTACGTTGATAAAAAGACTGGTAAAATACAATAGTGGACCCGGCCGAGAGCCGTGGCTAACTTACATCACAAAAGAGTAACCGTGTGGTTTAAATTTAAAGTCTGGATAGTGATGAGAATTGATTAGTTGGTATTGATCCAATACACAGTTAAAAATAGCGCTCTGAACTGAGCTTATTCTGAATAGATGGTTGTTGTACCTATGATGGTTAGCCGTAGAATGTTTTGTTTTTGGAATTCAAATAAAAGAAAAAGAGTTTTTTCCAACGAACCTGTTACTGTCATGTAACATAGATGATAATTTCTCCTCTCACTACTACATTTTTGGCCTTTAGGGGGGGTTGTCTTCCACCCCCAAAAGTGACCTAGGGGGGGGGGTTTGGAAAAAATGCCCCTAAAGGCACCGATGTTAAAATTTTTTCCCTTTAAGGGTGGTTTTTGACGAAATTGGAACCGCCCCCAAAAGTCACTTTTGGGGGAGGTTTGTGACCCCCCTCGTTGAGGTCTACGAAGGAGGTTTAAAACACCCCTCGTATACCCCTTCATAGAGACCTACGGGGGCGGTTTTGAACCCCCTTCATAGAGACCTACAAGGGCGGTTGTGAACCCCCCTCATACAAACCTACAGGGGCGGTTTGGAACCCCCCTCGTAGAGGATTGTAGGGGCGGTTTCAAACCCCCCTCATATAGTCCTATAGGGGCGGTTTGGAACCCCCCTTGTAGAGGCTTATAAGGACAGTTTAGAACCCCCCTCGTAGAGGCTTATAGGGGCGGTTTGAAACCCCCCTCGTAGAGGCCTATAGAGGCAGTTTGAAACCCCCCTAAAAGTCTTTATTACATAACTTTGGGGGTGGTTACAAACCCCCCTTGTAGGTACCTACGGAGGTGGTTCGAAACCCCCCCTAAAAGTATTTATTATAGAACTTTGGGGGCGGTTATAAACCCCCCTCGTAGGTACCTACGGAGGTGGTTCGAAACCCCCCCTAAAAGTATTTATTATAGAACTTTGGGGGCGGTTATAAACCCCCCTCGTAGGTACCTACGGAGGCAGTTCGAACCCCCCCCCTAAAACTCTTTACAAACATTTGGGGGCGGTTATGAACCCCCCTCATATAAAATTACAAGGGGGGGTTTTGAACCCCCCTCGTTGTAACATACAAGGGAAGTTTTGAACCCCCCTTGTAGTGACATATGAAGTCAATTTAGAACCCCCCTCGTAGCCATAATAAATCATAATAAAATATATTTTATTAAAAATATCAATATTGCAATATCATTAGGGCACGAAGGAATCGAACCTTCAAACTCCTGCTTGTAAAGCAGGCACTCTTCCATTGAGCTAGAACCCTTTAAGAATTGGGGAAAGGGGCAATATTAACACCAAGATTGCATCATTTGTAATTCTAAGAAAAGACTAATAATCCCAACATTGTTTCTGACTCGAGAGACCTAAGAAAGTAGTCTAAATGGCTCTGAACTTCTTTAGATATATGCTAACCACTTCAAATCGTATGGATCTAACCTTCTTTAGATATATGCTAACCACTTCAAATCCTATGATGTAATCAAAATAATGTAGATTTATGTTAGGAAATTCGCATTTACACTCTTAAACATATAATTATGCATCCAATTGACCTCAAGTTGGCATTTAAAAAGAAGAATATTATGCCACCATGGTAGACACTGAGTTTGCTTGATTATGATCATGCCACTATACAAAACACAAAGTAACAACAAATAAATGCATTTGCACAATCTCTTTTGAAAAAATTTGCCTTTATAACCAATCTTTCCAAAATAAAAGCATTTAATTATCTTGTTGGTTTTCAGATTACCTGATCATTTGTCTTGCTATTATCTTTGTGCCCACCTACCCTTGCCTTTTCCTTTAAATTTTGTTGCCAAGGCTACCTATGAAGTGTCATGCCCACTATTATTGCCAAATTGCTTCCTCCATCTTTCTAAGAAAACTTATTGTTGAGTTGTTCAATTGCTAGGTCTATATTAGAAGTAATGTTCAAAGTTGAATAGAATTTTTGGAGGGCAGACTCTTCAAGGTTATGCTGACAAGATTTCCTCTTCCATCTTCCTATCAATAGCCTTTTACTGGTCTCGAATATCTCTACAAGTGTTCCTGAGGGGAATCATGCTCTTACATATTAATTGAAAACAAGATAATCTTCAGGATACGGGCTTTACCTTTATCTGAGGTTTCAAGCATATTCTGAAAATTCCATCAAATGATGAATGCATTGTCCCCAATTTCAGCTTCAGATAGCATCTCATCCATGATGGAAAGCTTAATGAGCACGATACCATCTCTATTCTTCACATCATAATTTTCTCTATCATCTTTATCAGTTTCAGTCCAGATTTCTATTCCCAATACCAATCTGTCCAAACACATGTACCCTCAAGCATGATATTGGACACAGTTGCATGTTTATATTTTTTAAGCCAAAATATTACACTAACTATACTTAAACAGGAACTGATTGTTTGTTGGAAATCTAAACAAAGACTAATTTGTGTACCTCTAAAACTAGCAACTTGGCATTTGGAAAAAATGAATACCCACACCTAGGTAGCAACCAAGTCTCATGCATTTAAACAACAAACAGGTTGCTGATTCACTTAAACAGCAATACCCAGTACCCACTACCTTGGCAGTTTTCCTTGGTGGTTATATTCTCTCCATAACAATGGCGGTCTTTCCTCTTCATCCTCCACAGCAATCCCATGAGTACCCACACCTCTTCACTCATGAAATGGCTTATCACAAAGATGGCAGCATCTTCTTGATATCAGATCTCTTGAGAGAGTTATTAAAGAGTGTGTTGGCTATGGTATGTGTGTCAGCTTATCAAAACAGCAGCTGCTCAACAACTATTATCAAACAGCGGTTGCCTCAATGTCAGCCCTTCACACTTGCTTTAACCTTTGGATTATATCTTAATGGACTCGACACATTTTGATAGTAGCTATTTCACCTCCGACAGCTCCTTTCTCTGTTCTTTGTTCACGTGTATTGCAGTTCCTTGGACCATCACTAGCAGACCAATTCCTAGGCCTTCACCCACTTTCAACCTTGGTTTTTCTCACCGTGGCTCTGATACCATATTAACTTACACAAAAATAGAACAAAGAGGATACAACTTTTGAGAAGGGAACCATCCAAATTTATCATCATCTGTTCCTCGTATGTCTTCTTACATACCTGCAAATGTCGAAGAGAAAGAAGTTGTGTGTACTCTTCTTGTTTATTCATTACTAACTCTAAAGTACTTAACGTATTTTTATATATGTAATCAATATTTATAAATTACACTAAAAATTCACCTTTAAGTTTGGAAAAGAGAATTAAGCATACGGAAATAAAATTATCAGATTTGTGTCCATTAAATTCAGAATTAGGAACAGATTATAATGTTAAGCACCCCTCTATCTAAAAATTGAGAATCTGTCACATTATAATTTAATTTTATGTATAAAGTTTAAATTAGATTTGCAGCGTTCATATTTACTAAATCTGGCAAATTCATAGCCAGTACATGAGATGCAGTAAATTAGCAATTTTCTGGAAAAATTTGATGATTGCAGTGACTTAGACTGCCCTGTATGCATGTTTGATATATTTCAAAGTATGCTCAAATTTTATCTAATTAACCATTTCAGGTTCACAATGTTCATCCCTGATAACAAATGGCAGATATTTTCTAACAAACAAACATTTCCTGTGCTCTAAATTTATAAAGGCGTAAAAAATATGTAACTTCTATAAATTTATTTTAGTTGTTCTCATAAATAATGACACAAATCCTAGCATTAAAATAGCCCAAACAATACAGCAGAGCAACTCTATTCTGCACACTCCAGCTTGTAAGAAAAACATTAATGTAAAATAGAAAAGGAAAGAAAAGGTTGAACACAAAATCCCATTTGAAAAATCACTACTGTAAAAGCAATGTATGAAAATAATACCTGAATTTAAACCTGATCTTTTTATCCTGCACCATTTATCTTTCACATGGTATCTACTCTTCCCAAGAAATTCTTCTATTTTCTTCCAAATATTACCATGATCAGCTTGCAAGCTACAATTCTCTCAAAGAAACATTAATGAATGCATGGATCAACATAGATGTTGAAAATAAATACAGGTATAAATAAACAGAATCGATTTCATTCAATCAAATACTGAATTGAATTTCTTGATAGAGGCCTAATGATGTACAATTGACTCTGAAAAGCATCACAGAATGCGTTAGCAGCATAATGAGACGCTTCGGTTAGAAATTATTGCTCAACTGGGAAACTATAAAATATACCGTTTCAGTGTATTGATTTCATATTTTGTCCAACTAGGTTCTTTTGATCTTTCATACAGAATATGGGTTCGAAGATAAACACTCATAAGCTGTCTCCAAGGTAAAGCAACTGCTGCAACCAGAAATAAAAGACAACAATGCATCCAGCCAATCAGATAAAATATGTTCTTCTAAGAAAATGAGGAATAAGCATATGCACTTAATGTTTTGTATATAATAAGTTTTTGGAACATGCTCATCATATCATATCACCTTCATAGCATTAGTATGGGCCTGGGGTTAGTTCCCCCCACCCATCACTTAACTTTTTGGTTTTTTTAAGAAAATTTGAAAAAAGAGGAGGAAGCATTTTTTTGCAAGCTAGCGAGCTTCCTGAAAACGCCCCCATACGGGAATGTTTAGGAAGCACACTTCCCAAGCACTTCCTTGATGCTTCCTTTGGAAGCGAGCTTCAGGAGAAGGGGGGCGCTTCCACGTAACATAGGCCAAAACTTCAACCACATTGTGCATGACAGCATGCTATATTATTTTTGTCACGATTTCATGTTAATTTCATAAATTATGATACTTGAGTTCAAGTAAGTTCCACCAAAATTCTGCACTCTCAATGTATGACTAAAGACTTTTTGAATTAATCTTCGTAAATCAATAATACCATATTAAAACAATGAATGAAAACTAATCAATTTACCAATTTACTTCCAACAATTACGAAGTTTTGAATTTTTCTTGTTGTTTAAGATCATATGGATGCCTTTTTCTTCTTCAAAACCATGTTCCTGTAGAAATCAATTTGTTTCACCCATTAGGTATGTTGAAGTAAAAGACAAAAATGAAAGACTATGCATAACAATACACAGCTGAGTTCAAAAGGAATGGGCTCCCATTGAATTTGAATCAAATAAATAAATCAAAATGAAGTATGACTCCTGCATTAATATTCATATTCTCAATTACCGAATGCAATCAGTTGTGATGCTAAAGATGTTACCCTACTTTAAAAAATATGTTAGTTCAATCAATACCAATCAATAAAAAGAGATATATTTCTTGCACCCATAATTGAATTTCATTTCAAGAGGAATGAACTTGAGAGTAGCCATTCATTCTATACATCATAGTTTTCTTTATATCATCCATGTCACTAGAACTAATGTCAAACTTGATACTTCTATGTGGATTTTGTTAATCTTGATGTATAAATCTCATTTTGAGGACAAAACTCAATACCTACCAGATAATAAGATTGTAGAAAACCCAACTTATTCCTCCATTCATTTAATTCATTAAGCTCAAGAAGAATCAGTTTGTAATACATATAAGGTCAGCCTACCAAGAACACATCTAATATAACCAAGCTCATGTGAAGGATTGTCTAGAGGTAGTTTCTAGATACACATGAACCCTTATTATATCTTTACCAACTCTACAAAAAATGCATATATATAAGTGCGATTACAATGCAAGGATGAAGGCCAACTTGGAAACTACATAAAAATACCAATTAAGTGGAAAATCTCTAAGTGAAACTAATAGACAAAACCTCTTAAACCTTAGTGGGTCAATGAACTTATATAGCAAGCTACTGTACTTGGTTCATTTCCAAAAAAAATATCTTGTTTCACTGCCTAGTAAATGAATTTATTAGGGACATGATATTCTATGAAAGACAATTTTTTGAACCTAAAAAGTATCAGATGTAATAGGTAAATTAAAGGTCCACAGAACAGACTAAATGCCATTTTAACACCCAAAATGAGTGAATATATAGGTAGAGACGCTCAATATTAATTAGTATTAGTTTCTCATATTTTCTCACCTCAAACACACACTAGCAAACATTTAATTGAAAAAGGAATAGCCAAGCTCTTTTAAAAGAGTATTTTCATGTTCAACTCTAGAGGGCCACAAAAACCTTGTGCAATTAATTTGTTATGTTGATACAATCATTGCATAGTTAATGACTGAAAAACAACTACTTAAATTTTGTATTTCTAAATGCAAAGTTAACAATTCTACTTATATATATATATATCCCAACTGATAAATTCGGCTGCCTTTTCTTCTTGACTGTTAAAGGGTTGTGGTTTGAGAGTTGTGTCCAACACTTTAATCAAGTTATCCAAAATCTGCAGCACTGTATAATGGTTTGTTTGACGTGTAAGGTAGTTCATTCTTCAATCAACATGTACCATGAAAATGCACAACCCCAAATTTGATTCTATTTATTTTTAATTACCAAATAAGAAAATAGTCCCAATATACATGAAGTAATGAAAGCACTAATTCTGTTAGTAGTATTTGCATTTCTTGCAAGTGGAAGAATTCCAACTCAACTACACATTAATTGAAAATATAAGATGGACAATCAATTGCTTCAGATTTGACCTTTTTGTATAGAAATATGCTACAACTCCCTTTACATAACGTGGCTACCTGTAGAGTGCTGTGATTTGCCTATGACAACGTATGTGATTTGAGACGATGGCTGTAGCAGCTGATAATAGAGTGACCTTTGAGCTGGTAATACGTATGTTGTCCAGGAAGAGAGTCTCCCAAATGCTGAGTCTGGATTCCAATAAGCAGGCAACAATATCACTAATAAAGAATGGATTCCTTTGCAACTTTAGAAGTCTTACTGTGGACTCTGACTCTCGTTGCAGATGTCTACTGGAGGAATTTTGAATGCTTTGAATGCATTTCACAACCAGGATATTGCGAGGGGTCTTTTGGCAACAACTTTCCTTTTGGTCGTCTTCAATTGTCTTAGCAGCTTTCAAATTTATTTTATGCCAGTCTTTGACAGCTTTGAAGCAGGTTATACCAGCCAGACCAATAAGCCGTGCCCTCCTTGGGTTCGTGCTGGATTTCGTGTGTTCTATAATTCTATCAAGTAATGTAAAGGGAATGCGTACCAAATTTAACTTGAAGCTAAGTGTTGAAAAATAAGTAGTCTGTATTACTTTCGTTGTCCTTCGAATTTATCTCCTCCTCCTTCATCCCTTTGGTAGCTTTTCTTCAAACGATTGTAGGTGTGCACCATTGTTGTGCCAAATACAATAAACTGGTAGTTCCAAAATATCATTTGGTGTTAGATTAGCAGGTGTGAAGCTTCACAATTTTGAACCTAAAGGAAAAGACTCCAACAGGACCGGAGAATCATCAACTTACAAAAATTAGAGGCAGTAGCTTATTTGACTTCCACTTCCTACAGACTTGTGGATCAAAATCGTGATTGCAGAGCCCAATGCTTGTGGGTGTTAATTCGTCTTCCCAGGAATCGAAGTCAGGTCGCATGGCACCAGGAATCATGAAGATTGATATTTGCAGCCTTGAAGGACCAGAAGTACTTTACTCTTGGTAGAGGTTAATATTCAATTGGAATAATGGAATGATGTAAAACCAAAAGTGGGCATTGCATTTTAACTTCACAACGTCTGATAATAAAATTGTTTCACTAAGTGCCATGTTTTTGTTATCTGAAACAAAAGAAACGAAATCTTGATTCTTGCATATGCAAGTAAAAAAAAATGGAGACAAAACTGATTAGGTAATTGAAATTCAATTAGGAAAGATTTCTATAGAAATAAATTACACTGCAGCAGAAAGCAGTGTTGTCAACTCAGGATTGTTTTGACTTTTCTATTGTCTTCTCTTTATGGCCTGAGATTTTTCTTATTGGTTTTCTCGTATACACTAGGAGCACTGGAAGATATCCTAGGAACATGGCTCGTGTGTTCATTGAACATAGAATTTATTTGGATCGTAATTAAAACCCATTGCAATCACTATAGATGAAATACATTGAAGCTGACTCAATGTGGATCAGACACAACTAAGAGGAAGCTTCTCAAAGTCAGAATAAGGATGACTCTCATAATGGAAGATCAAGTAGATGCTGGTTGGTTATAAATACAATGAAGAATATCAGTAGGCTTATAGATACATTTGCTTGGAGAAAACCATGATCAAGTATGAGATTGAAGCCTGAATGACTTTCTAGGCTACTCATATTTGAAAAGGAATAACAGGAAATCTACACATTCCAGACTAGTATTATAGTAATGTGAAGAATGCCAAATTGTTGACAAAGGAGCTATAGATGGTTATGATTTTCATGCTTATTTTGATGTCACGTGTTCTTCTCCAAAACAGAAAGAGCTGGAGTCAAATAATTATTTGATGGGCAATCTGCCACATGCATACAAAACTATGTCAAAGCCATTGAAGAAGGTAAGCCACTGATATCAACAAGGCAATTTCTTCTATTAGACTTTGATTACTCAAGCAGAGTGTTCATGCTACTTCTTATTATAGAAAGTGCTAAGACATTGGCTGCGCTTACCAGCTCATAAAGTCCTTGCCCTTGCTCTACAACATATTCATAGCAGACGTGTGAAAATGCAGAGTCATGCATATTAATCATAATGGAAATGGCAATGCACAAAAGACATTAGGCATTCAAGAACAGGTACTCATGTCAAAGCTCTTGTTCCTTGCAGTTGAATCATGCAAGGCCTTTACACATGTAATGTCCCCATTTTTGACCCCCTTTGTATTAAATCGTAAATGATGTGAATATTGTAATTTAATCATGGTGAGGAGCTCAAGGCCAAGGCCCCACCATTGATTTAGCGTTTCATGTATCGGCAATTAAAAATAGATGCCTATGGTTCTTGTGCGAGATGGGGACAATGTAAATAAGACATCATGTAAATACGAATTTTAATGGAAAAACCCCAACTAGCTATGCAATGCAACAAAGAGATGGGGCATGATTCTACAAGGAATAGGGAGGGAAATTAATCAAACCCTTGAGCAAATGGTGTCAACCCATGTGTCAATGAGAAAACCCATAAACCACCAACTACCCATTTTGTCTCATGCACCCAATCATTTAATTCTTCCATAGATTGGTTGGGGCAATTAATGTCTAGGGATTGGAGAAGTATGGCAATTAGATTTCGTGCATGGGCAAGCCATCAACCTGAAAATCGTATTTTTGGCTTGCTGGGCAAGAAAACCCCCACGAAATGCTGCCTAAGGCAATTCTGAACCCATTACGTTCTTCCTCTCACGTAGATAGAGCTCACTGGAATTTCTCCTCACGTTTTTCACCATAACCCTGTGTTGTTCCATGCCCAGGAACTCGTTTTGGTATTGTGCAACAGCTGGGGAAGGAGGGACACGAATTGGGACTGAGGGAGAGGTCGTTTTTGCCCCTGGGGCGTTTTTCTAGAATGGGTTCTGCTCTCCCAGTCGAATTTTCCAAGTGCCAATACGTTTTGAGTCTACCCACGTTTTTCTGAAGCTCAGGAAACCCCATCTCATGCATCCCACTGTTGAAAATGTTTTTCTCATGCTCAGCAAGTGTAGTTTACTGTTATGTGCATCCTTGTTTTGATGTGAACCTGTGAGCAAGAAATTGGAGTGGTAGTGGACAGAATTGGCTTGATAAACCTAGGGTAGGGAGTAACCTCTCAAGAAGATCAAGAGAGCTGGCTACTTTTCTATGCACACCCTGAGAGCACTAGAAAGGAAGGTATGGCTTGAGGGACTGTGTGACAGTGAAGAGGATACTTCCTTGTGTTGGGTGTGTAGGCATTGTGAGTGCCAAGCTGAATAGATCTGGGAGGGGTACCCATAGCTCTGTGGTTGAGCTCACTAGCTTAGCAATTCTTCCTTCCATTTTTCTAGCAGCCTGATAAACCCAATTGCAGATTGGCTTGGCTCATCTTGGTGTATGCTTGGCTATGTGTGAGTCTGCTGTTCCCTGGTTCCTTGTAGTAATCATGCCCAGCTCGGGGGTGGCAGTTGTATCAAGAGGTTGATAAGCACAACTGGCCTATGGTTGGGTGGAACGTTGCAGTTGCATAGCCAGTTGCTTGGGACTACCTTATTGAGATAAGTATTCTCTTGTGTTTGTAACTTTGCAATTGTTCCTTTGATTGAATAGCTGAAATGGATTATGGATGTGCTAATGAATTTACTTCCGCTGTGTATTCAAATGATTATGCATTTCCATATGATCTTTTATAATTCTGCAAGGGCCTTTATTTAATGACTGTCACGGAGTTTTGAATGTATGTTAGATATCAACGATTTATTTAACCTCCGTTGTGTTTCTATAGCATGCACATATACATGTCTTTGTATCAGTGAGTTTAATTTAATGGATATGGGGCTAATTGACCGGATTGAGCACCACATCCTCTCTATCATGCTGGCATGGTAGGAGGGGACATTACAACACAAATATCTGCTACATCAGCACAACTTATCCCCTATAGCCATAGGAAGTAATGTAAATGTCTCTACTCGTGAATAACCATAAATATTGATATTGTCAGAGCCTGCAAGAGATTGTAATGTTGAGTTTCTAACCTGTGTAATCCTGTTTCCTTGATCAAAGACAAGTGCATGCTGGCCTCCAGGCTCTTCCTGAAATTCTCATGAGGCAGGTTCAATAAGTTTTCGATGTCACTTTTCATGATTAAGGATGTAGATATAACCACCTAAATTTCTCACCTAGATGTTGGAGATAATTATTCAACACTGATTTATTTTCGCTGAAAATGTGCAATGAGATTAACAGGCGAAATTACAAACTAAGCATATTTTTTCCATGAATCAAGGCCCCACAAACACAACAAAAACAGAAAAAATATTATACCAGTAGTGGACCTGGTCGAATTATTGTGTAGCCAAGGCCAGATATTCACAGTGTTTTCTCACCAGCCTTCCAAATTCAACAGCATAAAATTAAATCTAAGCATCTAGTTGCAAGAGTGGTGAAAATATTTTGACCCTTTAACCAGTTTGGCAAGAGAGGAAAATATTTCAAGTACAGTAATGACCTGCTTAGCTTTGAGAACTTTCTCTCTTGTGCTAGGTTCAATACCAGATCCTGTACAAGAAACCAAAACAAAATCCATCTCTTGACCACTCTGCAAAATATATAGAAATCAAATGTTATTGTCTGCTGACATATGCAAGAACAGAGGAAAAAGACATGTCTAAAAGCTATACTTTAACTGTATTGCAAAGTTGAATCTAGCTTGAAGAGATTGTGCGGTTGCAATCGCTGTATGCATGAATGGAGTCCATAGTTTCTATGAGCACATCTTTCCTTTCAATCCGTATGGTCAAGATATCTAAAATATTGGCAACTTCAAATCTATAGCACACATCCTCTTGGTCTCAATCCTGTAGGATTGAGAATCAAACTCTTAATTCTAACGAACATAGACCTGTAGCATGTTTTACAAAAGTGAGCATTGAACCCAATCTGATGATTGCAAGAGAATGCTGAAATAATTGAGTTTAGATCAAGTAAGTTTCGTTTCCCCTACATCAATCAATGTGCTGCAAGAATCAACACCATCTATGGAAACGTGAAGGCACAAATTTGAAGTGAAAAAATATTTGTATTTGTTTTTCATTTGACATTTATGGGACACACACACAGTCTTGACATTTATCTGACATATTTTTGGGTCAAATGTGCACAAAGGCATCGATATAAACATATGCACACGGAACTTTGGGTGATTACCTTAAATTTAAGAAAGCGAAGAAGGCATTACTAGAGTTTGGCATTAGACCATTTATCAAGGATGCGTTGCATTTGTCTCCATTCACCTACACATCCACGAGACTTCAAATTTATTCAAGTTCATATTTGAATATTGGGTAAATCACCCAAAAATCAAGGAAAAAGACCCTACATCCATGAGACCTAAATTCAATTCATTTTTCTCTGTTAAACCCTGCGTGTTTTCAAAGCATCAATCACAATAACCAAATGATCCACATAATTATAACTCACAGGTTCAACTCGCTCTGTACTCAATGTAATTTCCATTGAGTGGTCCAGTTCAATATTAATACACTGAATTTGAAAGTCTGAATTAGGCTTCTTCTGTTTCTCTCACAAATAAATGGAACAAATCGTTTTCTTTGACAGTGATCTTTCCAGAATTAACTAGTCTGCAACAACCTCACACATTTAACAAAATTTGACACAATTTTGACTAGAAACAAAGAAATGTTAATTAATTAGAGAATTTGACATTCATAGGCATCGAACACAAATCATGAAATGACTCAATGCTGCAAAAATATTTTTTCATTAAAACCAGAACTTTATTACATCCCCTGTTTCTACCATATTTTACCTCCATACTCTCTACTGGCCTAATTTTACACAGCTTTTGGGAGTTTCCTTTGTTTTTGGTTTTTGGTTGGTATTGTAGTTCTTATCTTTGAAGAAATGTCTGAGGACAGAGTATTAGCCTACTGTAGTTTTTGGTATCTTCTAGTATTGCCAGATGATTTATATATGAGTTCAACTTTTTGAGTGATAATCCCTGCAGGTGACACCTAGATCAAGCCAAGGATGGTGATAATATCAATCAGTAAATTCAACATTTTCTCCACAGTATTCGCATATCCAATCAGGTGTATCATTCTTTTTTCTTTTGCATCATCAATGATGCTACAAAATATAGTGCAATCCACGTAACTGTGCCTCTAAATTTGTGTTAAGTGTGACCAAGTGAAACTCATTGTTCTAAGGGGCTGTCATCAGGATCAAGCTCGGCCATTGTTTTATTTTCTTGACAATCATCTGGATCAGTTTCAGCCACTATTTTATCTCTACAAACAATGTCATGACAATCATCGGGATAAGGTTCAACAATGATTTTATATTCGCCAACAGTGTGGCCTTCTTGACTGTCATCAGGATCAGGTTCAACAATGGTTTTATATCTACCGATAGCATGGCCTTCTTGACTGTCATCAGGATCAGGTTCGGCTATGGTTTTGCGTCATGCCTTTCTTAATTGTCATTAGGATCAGGTTCAGCAATGGTTTTATATCCACCAACAGTGTGGCCTTATTGACTGTCATCAGGATCAGGTTCAATGATGGTTCTATATTTACCAAAATTGTGGCTTTCTTGACTGTCATTAGGATCAGGTTCACAATGCTTCTAGGTCTGCACTTATAACTTATAGCATTGTCATCAAATGGTCAAGCATAACATCAACCTTTAAGCTTCAAGTTTAAACATACAACATTCTCAACAACAAACTGTAAGATATAACATCAACCATGAAATGAAATTGGGCATCATGACCAAAGAGTTGTAATATGCAATCCACAATTCAAATTGTGTCATATAATGTTTACAAAAGATAAATAATTTTAAGTTCTTGATTCTAGATTCTAAATTAGGCTAAGTTTCTTAAGGCTCTTGCCATAATCAATTTCTAATTTCTTCTTCCATGTCTACTAGCAAACTGTAAGATATAACATCAACCATGAAATGAAATTGGGCATCATGACCAAAGAGTTGTAATATGCAATCCACAATTCAAACTGTGTCATATAATGTTTACAGGGATTTGAGGTGCTCTAAACCCTTATTGGGCAAGGCTCTTCAATGTATCAGGATAAGCTTTTTATGTGCTCTTGAACCTTTACCAGTTACTCTTAAATATCTGCATTACTGTGGTATTATTCATACATTTGGGCTCAACATGTCAATATTCTCAAATCATTTAACCTATCGATATTCTCAAATATCTTCCTTTTCTTTAGGTTGCTTTTGCCCCTTATTTATGGATTATATATTGGATGTTATGTTTTGATATTTTTAGTTAAGTGTATCTAAGATATGGATTTTCTTGTTTCTACATAATTTAATGGAGTAAACTATTGAGACTTGTGTAGGGACACGATGAGATCACAAACATGGCACTTTGTAGATCTAATGGTACATGTGTATTTGAAGATTTTGTGAGTTTGACACAGTAAGCTCACTAGAAATTATCATCACAATTTATATTCCACTATCTTCATGTTTTATGATGTTGAAACAAGATTAAGTGCAAACTGGTTTGCTTGTGATTTTCCTTTCTTTGAGTGGATGTATTGTTTCCGTTAAGTTTAAGACATTGGTTAGGTCACCTAATTCATATAAAAGCATTTTAGTTCGATATTATATAGAAAGAGATTTTTCACAATTACAAAAATAAAAAAGACATAAAGATGAAAATTATTTTGAATGTTTAGAAAGTAGAACTACATCAATCACACATTGGGACACATTTGTTTTCACACATCGGAACATACTCATTGCTTTTTTTGATTTTTTGTGAAATTTATTTTTGAACATTTTTAGATCTTTGTTTCTTTGACACATCTAGATAGGCTTGGGCTGCATGTCAGACACACATTTGGCAAATGTCCTGAAAAGGACACATGCCAAAACATGTCCTGCATGCCAAGGCAACGTGTCATGCATGTCAAAGTGTCAAATATGTGGATGCCTGACACATAGGCCTACCCTGATATGCCATGTCAATGGCAGCTGATAGTCACCTTAATAGCCAGAATCTTGTCCTCCAACATATTCATATTTTGGATGGTGATGATCGCGTGCCTTGTAGCAAACCCCTTAGCTATGTGAAAAGCTTCTGAATTTCAGTGGTTGGTGTTAGTTCGTTTGGAGGTGCTATTCCCACACCCATTAGACTTGGGAGGTCTTCCTCTGCTCTGGTGTTTAGGTGGAGATTCTTTAGCCTACTCCCTCTTCTTCTTTGGAGCTTTGGCCTAAAAAAACCATGACTACAACCCTATGATCCATACATGCTGCAGAAGGATCCTTGATGCAGTCAATGCTGGCTTCTTCTTCCACAATTCCCTTCATAGTCACCTTGTTCACCATGTGTCTACTACAGAAATGAAGTGCAATTGGGATGTTGGTAGAATAGTTTGGATCCATGGTGAGGGTGATGAAGAGAATGGGCCCATGAACATGGCTAAAAGCCATGGTCTTTGGTAATCTCTTTCATGTCTTGTCTCATACCCTCTACATCATTTCATCATTCAACTTTGTCTAGATGTAGATCATCCAAGGTGTGGTTGGGTCCTTCCCATTATATCTCCCCTACTCTTGCATGAATGTAATATGTGCCCTCACTATCGGCCACAATAACGGTGTTGGCATCCTTCCTCCCTATCACCTCATATAGGGGTCATGTTCTTCATTCTTCAATGACAATGAAAACAAAATATTTTTGTATTTTACTAAAATTACAAGTATTTTTTACTTCCTCTAGGTGATTAACTACAATTGAACCTTAAAATTTGATGAACTAAGAAGGTATGTGGAGAAAAGAAATAATCTTTATTATCTCAAGGAGATTGCCCTTTCTAGGCATAGATGATGTTGATTCTTTGAGGCCACTTCACTTTTCCAAAGCATTGACATTTCTATAGAGAGTTTCCCTCCTTTTAGTACTCTTTGGATGCCCTTGGTCATATCCATCCCACTAAAGGAGAGGTCAACGGGAATTTTAGGGATTACATCTATTGGGTGAACATTCAGAGTACCAGGGTCTTGCCCCTTCAGACCTTAGGCTAAGGCCTTTTAATATGAGTACTTCATGTAGGTGTAGGATGGTCACATTTTTCATCTTTAGCACATTTGATGCCATTGGGTTTATGCCAATGGGCATAGGATCCCCCTTGACTAGTTACGAGTTTGCTCCCACCATTTATGGTTTGATACTAGCTACCATATCCCATGACTTTAGAGGATTGTCTAGTTGTGCCGTCTCTAGGAGATCAAGTTAGAGGAGCATTTTGTTTTCAAATGTGCCAGTTACTAGGAGATTTGGGGAAGGTGCCATTGCTTGTTTCAGGACATGGGGGGTTTCCTTACAGTTTTCTTTTGCTACCTTAACCAATGATGCCTTGAACTATACACTTGTGAGGTGACTATCCACATATGAGAGACATTGTGTAGCCTCTCTAGAACCAGTTATGTTAGGCTCATCACTTCTTTCTTTCAATCTATCTGGATTGCTAGTAACAATCAACACCAATCGGACTCTTTAGTTAGACTCTTCATGTCTTGAGCTTGTTCAGTATAGATATTTGTCCTATAAGAGGGTCATGCCACATGGCCCCAACCCATGACGTTCCCAATGGGTCTTCCAAAGATAGAATCCTCAATAGCAATGGGTTATGATAAATATGCCATACAAACTGCATTCCCTTGCCCTCTGATCGGATTCAGGAACGTTGTTTCCTCTTCTATTCATGAATCTGTGATGGACTGTTTGGCATGCATGTTCACAAAGCTTTAAAAAATGAAGATCAAAGATGCCTGACGCAATTTTTAAATGCTGCTACCAGAGGATGTAAAAGAATTGGAGTGATCTGTCCCAAGTCCTTCCCAGCATTCTCCTGGAAAATGCTTGAAAATGCTCTCAATTACAATGATATTCAACCCGCAATCAACAGGGATATTGTCCCACGAACTAGAACAAATTTGAGACCCAAAGCAAGGTACAGGACTGGTCAATAGTTTACTTCGGTGCTTCTGTAGGTGGTGCTTTGATATGCTGATCACAACACTGATTCAAAGCTGTCATAAATTCCCAAATTAGTTCATTACTATTTCCACAGGTCTATTCATTTGCCACTCGGCTCAGAATTTCCCTGAAAATGATTTACAAATACTCATTTTCAACCACTCCCTTAATTAGTGCTTCAGGACCTTAGCTACATGATAGATTTGTTTACCTTTCCATTAGACCTTGAAAATGGCTTCCAAGCTTTATAACGCTATAGGTTGGCTCAAGGAAGTCAGCATGCTCACTTTTATTTAAGAACTACATCAGACACTTCCATCCAGAATTGCAATGGTCTGGATCATATTCCAAAACATGGAGAATCTGGCTTTGGCACAGTTCTTTCAAAACTAATTAGAAAATCCATTTGAGAACAATTTCCCTGGTAGAAAAACATCACTGTTCATTGAAACATTTGAACCACCAAACAATTTCCTTTTTGAACCATTCCACTAACCTCAAGAAAACAAGCTAATACCTTGCAGGCTGCAGCTAATGTCGCTACACATGATATTATACATGGTCAACCATAGTTCATTGGATTTTTTGTTTCAATCCATGGTAAAAGGTGAGGATCTTTTACTATCACACTTAAGATCCTTGAAGAGGGAAAGGGTGCAGAAACCTACTGTAGATGCCTCTATGTAGTGTGGTCTGTATTTCTAATGCTAAAAAAGGATCTCAGCCCTGATGCTATCAATCTGTTGCTTTAGGAATTCAAAACTGATTTTGCTATGTACATATAAAACTTATGACCTGGGTGGCTTCTCGGTAAGAAACTACAGTTTATGCAACACCCTTTATTGCTGGTTCAATGCTAGGAACATCTCCACAACATCCCAGAATTCATCTTCTTGATGATGCATATATTCTGAGATTAGTTTCATTGAGTAATTTCCCAATGTCATCCAACAACCTAATCCACAAGGAAACGTTCTTCTGCTTTGTTTATGGCCATAATGACATCATAGTTTGATTACTGCTTTCTTTATCTACAATATGATCTCAGACTACCTACAAAAATCCTTTAAAAAATTAAGTGAACACCCTATACAAATAGGAGGGTAACAACTGGCTTCAACTATGGGACATGTTCTCTTCTTGGGAGTGCATGAGAACCCCAAAATCTCTCCATATACTTGTTTGATGTTACATAGCTTGTTGAGCAGTGTTTGCTTGGTCAGAGAGATGGTGCACCATTGTGTGCCAAGATTTTTTTGGATAAAGAAGACAATGCACTTGGAGTTAGAAAGAGTCTCATTTTTGGTGCAATGCGATGAGCATATTCTATAGCAGCAGCAGACTCAATGCAATATACACAGTGCAACATACACACAACTCAGCTTCCTTGCCTTGGTTCTTATGTGCAATAGAGGATAGTGGAGTGAATGCACAACAGAAAGAGTGTCTTAGATGGAATGCAACATAACTAAATAGTGGTAGAGGGAACATGCATGTCTCTAACATCCATGTGCCAACCTTAGACAGTTTCTAGTTTTAGTTATTACAGAATTAGAAAATTGATTTTCTATCTTTAGTGAAGGATCAGTTCCTAATTAGGAAAGTGCATAAGTTAGAGGATTTTCCAGATTTAGAACAGGGTATAGGCCCCTAGGATTAAGGTGCTTGCTTTGATTCATGTATCATCTCCTAGTGGGCATTCCATTCTAGGAAATTTACTCATGTAGGTTGGATGCTCTATTCTAGATAGGATTAATGTTACAATTTGACACAGTCACCTAGGTGCATTTCTTAGTATGTCCACATGCATTGTGAACATATATCTCTCCTATTCCATGAAGGAGAGATAGGGTAGAGCATTGAGAATATCCCTTGAGATTTTAGTAAGTGAGTTGCTATGTAATTTTCTGTTTTGGAGTTAAAAGACAAAGTGTGCAATTGAGTGCTGCAGAATTTTGCTTGTTGTCTTGATTTTCAGTTTGATGTGTTTATAGATATAATGTTCCTTTACTTGTTGTTTTCAACTTTCAAGATTATTGATTTTTAGTTACTAGGGTTTGTTTAGAAGTGCAAGTGGATTGAAACTCTTAGCATGGTTTCAGTGTTGTGCATCCAAAATCTTCCAAATACATGTATGGAGTGGACTATGACTTGTGAGAGGATGTTGTCAGAGGATTTTAGTGGATGTGATGCCCTATATTTAGTGATTGATGTTGATATGTACTTGAAATAGGTTCTTGGGCATGTGAGGGGGTTTGTGGGTGTGATTCTCATGATAGTCTAGTGACTGGAGTGTTTTGTACATGAAATTTTCTGACCAGCACATGGAGGAGTTTGCTACTTGTGAGAGGGAGCTACTATTAGAGGATTTTAGTGGGTGGGATGATCAAGAATCTCTAAATAGTGGAGTATATCGATGCTTGTGATAGGCTCCAGATCCTATGACAGGTCAACGAGTATGATGCTCAAAGAGGCTTTTGTGATTGGAGTGGTGTTCATTGAACCTGTGATAGGTTCGAGACCTATTATAGGTTGCTTTAAATAGTGATGGGAGTCTATATCTTGCTTGAGATATGCACATAAAACTTGTGATAGGTTAAGGACCTGTGAGATATTGCTTGTTCCAGTGACCTTCTACAAGTCGTGGGATTTTTCGTTCAACCCTTGGAGTTTCTCTTGCATGAATCACAAGGTGAGCTAGACCAAGTTGTGACACTCAAACTTCCTATGCATCTATAGGTACCCCAAGCCTCATAGGAAATCTAGATGAGGCCCTCATCTTCTTCTCATCCCCAGTAGAGTTCACATTAGTTTTAGGTTTGGTGGAAGGTTTGATACTAAATACTCTGTGGAAGTGCAAGGAGCTCTAGTTTGTGGGCACAAAACAAAATATTACTATCGATTACCATTCCTCCATGTTTGTGTTCCTTGTAGAAGTTGTATATATTAGAATTTATCTTTAATAAACTTGTGGGTGAGATTCCCCAAATATTGAGAAGCTACTCTTTTTGTTGAATATCATTCTTTGTTCCTTTAGCTCTCACTATTGAGGTTGTAAGGATAGATGATGAATCCTCTTTAGCTTGATAACCTACCCCCATAGAAGCTTCCTGAATCGAATGTTTTTCACTAATCATATGTGAAGGTAACATGCATGGGGGATTTAAAGAATTCATGTGTAACCAGAGTGGTTCCAAGTACTCCCCTTCAATTTCTATTGCACTTATATCTTATATGGAAGAATATTAGGCTTCTCAAGTTTCACTAAATTCATAGGATACTATTACGGGATCAACATGTTAAGAAGGTGAAAATATTCCAATACTAACCCATCAATATTTGGGCCTGAGTGATGCGGCTAGAACCGATGCATGCCCAACATCTAACAAAGTTGAAGATTCATGGGAACATGAAATGGTCATAATTCTGAACAGGATATTTTTTCAATCCTCAAAGTTCCCCAAGTTATGAATCAGTGCAAAAATCATGAACTTGAGGGAATGAAAAAATCATGACCTCATTTTTCACTATTGCCTTGACTATGTCAACATAATTTTTTTTGTTGACCATGTCCACTTAATTGGAATATAAATATTTGGACTACCAGAAATACCTTCTCGTCCTTTTCAAGTCATCTCACATTCCTCAAGGCCTTATGGATAGTGTATCATCTTTCACAATGGATAATAAAGATGAATATGAACAGTTCAATGCATAGATTGAGTTGATTGAATGCTATTATGAGAATAAAATACATGAACTTAACAGAAGGATTCAATAGGATATAAATGAAATAAAATATATTTGGAATCAAAGAAGAAATTAGCATCTGCCTATTCCCAATCTTTTAGATTGTTTCAATATAAGAAGATTAAAATTTAATTGCATGCCTCTGCAAGGGAGCTAGTGGCCAATACCCTTCAAAACCATAAAAGGGTATTTTTAAAGGAGATTACAAGAATGATAAACAATAACACTTACCATGACCTGTACAACCAACACGTCCAACACATTGCTTAGCTGATGCTTGAGAAATTGGGGTAATGGCCAACGAATCCAGACCAAGTTTCAGATTGTATACATTCTACCTAGAAAATCTAGGATCAACAACATAGTAGATTCCATCAATCATCAGAGAAGCTTCTGCAATATTGGTGGCCACAACCACTTTTCTTTTACCTGGAGGAGCAGGCTCAAAAATTCCTGACGGCATCTCACTAGGAAGAGAACTGTATACTAGCAAGATGATTAACTCAGGGAGATTCAATATTCTTCTCCTCCCACAGGGTTGTAACATTCCTTTCAGTACACCAGTTGTTGGTAGCTCAAGGGAATGTGCCCAGCTTCTTGGTAAACCCCCTCTCTCCATGGTAAACAACAATAAGGAATGGCATAAATAGAGAGTGCGCCCTCCACAGTAAATAGTGGTTCACACAAGGAAAATGCAGTCAATAATGAAGTGTGAAAACTCCACGAAGAAACTCGGCCTCCCTAACAAGGGACAACACCTCCTTCCCACTTGGTACTAGGATCTACAAATCAATCCCCAAATATGAAAGGCAATCCTCAAGATCTAGAGATGAGGCTGAGATTGAACTCACCCCTTTTTTTCTCAGCTGTGAGTAGATAGGAAATATGTGGAGTTGAAAGTGCCCCTCATGTCCTCTTCAACAAGTGCGCCTCCTGCCCAAAAATGACTGAAAGTTGATCATAACTCTTTTAATCTGCTTGTAAACCTTTGTCCGGAAAATTAAGCACGAGCTGCTGAGTTTTGAAGATGACGATGACAAAAGAAATTAGTTCTGACAAATTTTGGCGCCCACCTAGATTTTCGCCTTTTTTTTTAAATTGTGTAAAATGAGTTTTTCAATTTTTAATCTAAGGTGTAATGGTCTTAGGTGTCTATAGCAATAAAACCTAAGGTGTAATGGTCTTTGGTGTCTATAGCAATAAAACCTAAGGTGTAATGGTCTTTGGTGTCTATAGCAATAAAACCTAAGATTCATATCTAAGTATGCTATATTGTGTTACGTTTAATAATTCATTTGGTTCTAGTAATCATTGAGACGAATGAAAAAATTAAAGTGTAATTCTTGATAGGTTGATATGATCTATGCTATTGCATTTGTATATGTACATTAAAAAAAATAGCAAGGGCAATCTTACTATCCACTAAGCAAAACTCTATTAGCCCTTTTATTTCTCTATGCAAAAACTCTAATATCATCATATGTAATTTATTTCCTCAAGTCACAAAGGAGCCTATTATCAATCTCCTATTTTTTATTGTTTTCCCGTCACAAGTTCAATTATTTTTTATACTTTTCTTGTCCCTCAAATTGCTCACACTCACATTAATGAATGAGAAATGGAATTATGTTCAAACTATGAAAACAAACGTAAGTAGGGATTGTCGTAGATTTTTGTCATCATTTTTCAATGACTATTATGATTATTTATAAGTGGTATGTTGGACCCCACCAGGCATGGTAGTGGCTATTTGAAAACCCAAAATTCCATTATATTTCTAATTGAGGATTCTTCTTTTCACCAATGTTGTCGCATCGTTGTGCCTACAATGCGAGTCATTTCATGGGCATCCAACATCATTATCCATGATTATGATTTGACATCTCTTTAACATATTATTTATCTTAGCATAGGTGTTGCAACGAGCCTCTATTCCACTAACCTCTATTAATCTCACAATTAGTAATCTCTTAAGCCACAATCCTCCAAAGCCAACCTATACATTCAAAAATATTTTGGTGTGGGAATTCCTTATAAACCATGTTTTTATCATAAATTGTTATGTATGTGGTACAATTCACAACACACTATTAATGTCTTGTACCCCCTCACTCTAGCTTTTGACTGTAGACAATGGCTTGTTATGTGAGAGTCATTGGTAGGGTGCAAAAACTTGAAATGAACTCCACATTTCCTACATTCCAACAATTATGTATGTGGGCCCTATGTAGTGGACAAATAAATCAATTTCAATAATGTTATAGAACTATGTTTAAGAACAAGGACATAATTTATGTTGTATCGTTGGATTTCCAAGATTAGTTGTTAGATGTTTTTCCAATATACTCTATAGACTCACATGTTCATTGACGTTATGGTCAATAAATATCACGTATATTGAATGAAATTGCCACTCGATTGTTTGGTAAATTTCAATTAGCAATTTTCTAGTGTGAGAATGGATTTAGGTTGGATAATGATGCATGTGCCTTAGGGAAATAGATTCAATGTATTGACCCCAATTATTGTATTGATGGAGTAAGATGTGTGATCTTTGCATATACTAGAAAGTTTTTTACAATCCCAAAGGATGGTAGGTATGTCGATGGGAAGCCTTTGTCTCTAACATTGTTTAATATTCAAGGCTAGAAACTTAAAGGTTATAGTTTGAATTTGGGGGAGAAATCTATTGCCTATCTTGTCAAAGGGGCTATTTCACAATATTTTGTAAAGGCTACTAAACCCTCAATATCAACCACTCAAGTTGTGAATTTTTATGGTAAGAAGACAAACTTTTAACTTGGGATAAATTACAAAATAGATCATGACATGATCATGCCTTTCACTCTCTCCATACAGAAGTTGAAGAAATTACTACACACTTTTTTCTATCATGTCCCTTTGTAAAGGGGACATGGAATGATATTTGAAATTAACAAAAGGAAGATGTAGATGGGAAGGAAAATTTCTAGATGAGGCTTTGTAAAAAAAGTTGGATATTGAAGAAGTTAGGAAATTGCATCATTCCTTGCTGATGTTCATTTGTTGGGAAATTTGGTTGCATTGAATGCCACACTTTTTCAAGGAAAGGTTCAACTTCAAAGATGGTGTTCATCAATATTGTACTATGTTCAAGTAACGAAGCATGAGAATGTATGTGAAGTTTTATATTTAGTGGTGGGAAAGGACAAGCCTTTTGGTTTCTTTGGTGGTGCTTCTTAAGATAATCTAGGTGTTAGCACGGTGTTAGTTGGGTAGGAAGAATTCTACACTTATCAAATTCATACAAAATAATTTTTCAATGTAGTTTTTGTGTTGATATGAACAACATCCTAGAGTTAAGTCTTGCAACAATATTGATGTTTTTTGTATTGGAGAAATGTGTTAGATACCTTCAAAAGTTTGGAGACTCAAACTTGGATTTATCCAAGCTAGAAAGATCTACTGCTTCTTGGAATTAGAACGTCTAGTTGGGGGGTATTTAGATAATGATGGAGTCAAAATATGAATTACAATCTATCTATTTTTTTCATGTCAAGAGAGAACACAATCAAGAAGAAGACATATCATCCAAGAGGGCAAGAAACTAGAAATCAACCTCCCTATTGGTTATTGGATAGAGGGAAGGTGAAGAACTATCTAAGGTTCCTTCTTTACAAGATGGATCCTCTCTCACTCTATTCACCATGAGGTATGCAACTATCCCATCATTCAATTTGGCCTTGTCAGCTCCTAACATAGAGGGATAATGCATTTGCAAGTGTATAAATATTTCCCAAACCCATGCTTGTAGTATCGAAATGTAGGTTGTTCCTCCTTGTCCTACATATCTCGTAGTGCTCAAAGGGTCCCATATCAAATTGTAATTAAGTGGACTAGTGAGCTTGGAGATGACCATGAATCCCTAAAATATGGTTTTAGGAACAATAATAGAAAGGTGCTTCAAAAAAGAACCCCGAAAACTACCCAACTTCTGCGATGACATGCTGAGGGGGTTACGGGGAGGACTAGGGTGTCCAACCCAATGCATTGCATAATGTTTTCACCCATCCATTGAACACTCCTCGATGATTATGCATTGTGGAAGAAAGGGGATTGTGAGATCTTGTATTGGAGAGTCGATTTCCTTACAACACTAATGATTCACTTTACCTTACAGCACCAAAGAAAAATATCAACAAGGCATTTATCATTAAAACTAGATTAGAATAAACAATATTGCACGAAAATATGAAGATGTACCTTTCCCTTTCAAGGTTCTTTAATTCTACCATGCCAATTGAATGGATCCCCTAGTTTGAGAGTCGGCCCCAGTGCTAGCATCTATGGTAATGCCAGTCCCAGATCTGAATTTAGTTCGAGCACTTGGTATGAAGGATCCCCTGGTTTGAGAGCTGGCTCCAAAGTGCGATCGATGAAGGATACCAAGTGCTCATAGAACCAGTCTATCCAAATTGCGTGGGATTGAACCAATTTCTTAAAAAAAATCACAAAATGGAGTGGCGGGAACTAGTATTCCAAATGGCGTGGGATTCCTAAACATGATTTTGATTTTGATTTCATTCCCATGATGAAAAATTTAATTGGACATTTAGTACAAGGCTAGGCACATCACATATTAAAATACATTTATATGGATTCGCAAGAAAGCTAATAAATTCAATAAATTATTAAATACATTGTTTAAGTAAATAATTATGATTCCACTTTAGAACTGAGTAGAGCGATGGGGGATGCGTCCAATACATAAGCTTTTCGGGTCTCTTCAGGGTTTTTCTGGTGTTTTCTGGTGTTTTAGAAGTGCATGAAGACTTTCTCCATTTAGCTCATGTGTATATGTCGAAGAATGGAGTATTTGTTAAACGTGGAATGGGAGGCGGAGACTTGAGTCGCCCTTCACAAAAAGGGGAAAACAATGAGAAGAAAGGGTGATGGAATGAAAATTACTAACATGTTGAAATTGGCAGGAAAATTTTCATTTTTGGTGTTACAGATCTAAAAATTACCAACATATCCCACTTGTAGTTGAAATTAGATTCACTCTTTAGAGATTATGTGATGTCGTAAGGCCTTAATCATCACTCAAGAGCAACAGAGGGAATTGTTACATATAGGCTAGATATTCCATATGTAGGTCATATGTAGTAGTCTAGGTTAACATGCATGGACCATCAACCCCATAGAAAATTAATATGGTATTAGGCCCTAAAATTAGTTTATAGGCCACGAGAACCATCGCCAATGTTACAAATATTGAAATGGCCACAATATCTCGCTTGTAAGGTAAAGTACTTATGTGTAGGGACCTACACATGGACCATGAATCATATAGTAAATTTATTAACCATGGAGCATTATTTAGGTTATGAGAACCACTATTGGTTTACATAACCTATAAATATAAAACCATGGTTGGTTTATTGGTTTACATAACCATGGAAAAACCAACAACAACAATGACATCGACGATGGTGACAATGATGATCATGACGATCTCACATGTAGGCTAGAGATTATTATGTGGTAACCTAGGTTAACATGCATGGACCATAAACCCCATGGAAAATTAATATGGCATTAGACCCTAAATTTAGTTCACATGCCATAGTCCATGGCACGAGAACCATCCTTTGTGTTACAAATATTGAAATGGACACCATAAATAATGCCACTAATTAGACACTGACCTAACACAGCCAACCCATGTAAATGACTCGTGCACTTGGCACACTTTATCCATGCAATGAATTCATGCACCTTGGAAGCTTCAACCTCTAACCTTGTCACCTCGTACCTAACCTTAACATCTAGCCCCAAACCGAATAACACGATAACTTATTAACCACTTAACCACTAGTACCAACAAAACCATAACCCCTTGCCCACTAACCCACTGATCCCTTAGGTGCCTCGCTTCTAATCCAAAAAATCCCCAAAGTCTACCACATTATGAAATTGTAGAAAATATCCCCTTAAGCCAGTGTTCCTCTAACCCTAACTCACTACCCCCTAACCCAAACACTAGCATCCCTACTGCATCAAATCAACACACTAACACAATAAACTTTGACCTAGGGTTATTTATAACCAAGGTTTTAGATCAAAGACTTTGACATCAAGGTTTGAATGATCATTGTATGGGATTTTATCAAACCAAAATTAGTGCAAAAATAAACACAAAAAGTTAGACTATAAACAAAATATTCCCTATCTAGGGTATGTATGATGACTCAAGTCCCTATGCATGGCCCATGAGTTTCAAAATAAAGTTTTATTTCCCAAGAACCTACGCTTTGACCCTATACCATAGCATAGGCTCCTAGAACCATCCATGACATGAAAATACTAAAAAATGACAATGTGTTACTCAAAAGCTAAATATTCCATGCCTGTGGCCTATGTGGTGGTACAGAGAAACACCCATAGGTCACAAGACCTTGAGGTAACTACCAGTCATTATAAAATAGATTTTGATCTAACACCATGGACACCATGGATTAGGCTTCAAGAACCATCCATGATGTTGTAAATATTGAAATGGCCACCATACCCACTTGCAAGCTAAATATTCCTTGTGTAGGAATCATGTGGTGATTAGGGCCCTACACATGGTCCATTGGCCATAAAGGATAATGTTATGGCACACAAGTTTGTATTTTGACCATGGATCATGGAAAGTTGGAGTGAAAGAACCATCTTTGATGTGAAAAATCGAGCATGACTACCACAAGTTATGAGAATTGAACTTTTAAGGGGGCTTTTAAAACAACCGTCTCAAAAAATTCAATTCTTGTGACTTTTAAGGGGGGTTCCAAACAAATCGCCTCTCAAAGTTCAATTCTCATGAATTTTAGGGGGGGGTTTGACAAACCGCCCCCAAAAGTTATGAGATTTGGGATTTCAAGGGGTGTTTTCAAACAACCACCTCCAAAAGTTCAATTGTCTCGTGACTTTTAAGGGGGGTTCCAAACAAACCGCCTCCCAAAGTTCAATTGTCATGACTTTTAGGGGGGGGTTTGACAAACCTCCCCCAAAAGTTATGATAATTGGGTTTTAGGGGGGGGTTTCAAACACCCGCCTCCAAAAGTTCAATTCTTATGACTTTTAAGGGGGGTTCCAAAAAAACCGCCTCCCAAAGTTCAATTCTCATGACTTTTAGGGGGGGTTTTGACAAACCGCCCCCAAAAGTCATGAGAATTGGGATTTTAAGGGGCGGGGGGGGGGGTTCAAACAACCGCCTCCAAAAGTTCAATTCTCATGACTTTTAAGGGGGGTTCCAAACAAACCGCCTCCCAAAGTTCAATTCTCATGACTTTTAGGGGGGGTTTTGACAAACCACCCCCAAAAGTTACGAGAATTGGGCTTTTAGGGGGGGTTTTCAAACAACCGCCTCCAAAAGTTCAATTCTCATGACTTTTAAGGGGGGGTCCAAAAAAACTGCCTCCAAAAGTTCAATTCTCATGACTTTTAGGGGGGGTTTTGACAAACCGCCCCCAAAAGTTATGAGAATTGGGCTTTTAGGGGGGGGGTTTCCAAAAACCGCCCCCAAAAGTCAAATTTCAAGACTTTTGGGGGCGGATTTAAAAAAACCGCCCCCAAAATTCCAATTTCCATGACTTTTAGGGGCGGTTTTAAAAGACCGCCTCCAAAGGTCTGAAAATTTTTTTAGGGGGGGGTTTACCAAGACCCCTGCAAGCCAAAACCGCCCCTAAAGGGCTATTTTGTTGTAGTGTCTATTAAAGGTTTCGATCCTATGTTTGAGTTATTGAAAAAGAGTAAAACAAAGTTAGGTTATGTTTATAATAGGCAGTGTTTGAATTTAAATATTATGATTGTTAACTAGATCAAAAGATGATATAAACATACTGAAAAGAAATAGTATAATAGAATGATGTTAAATATTTTTGATTGATAAGTATATATCTAGTTTATGTGTATCTATTCTGTATAAATAATTTATTGCAGCTGTTAAAATTTCTAGAATAAATAATGCCTGAAACATTGGATTTATAACACTGTACTGTTGAAATAGAATGCATAGTGTTAGCTGTCAACAATGGATAGTGATTATTGAAAACCTATTTTCGTGCAGAGATGACATGTCTTTCTTTTGTAACTAAATATAGGAAAAACTAAATATTTGTTTTATAATGTGTTGTTCTATATTCTGAGTTTAACCATACATAAATGATACTTCAGAATTTAAAAGAAATGCTACAGTAATTATCTAATCATTCAAATGGCATTCTACCTATCATTCATCTCTATTAATTTTACTTTTCTGTACTAGAGTACTATACAGATAATAGTATGTGAAAAATACAGAAAAGAATTTAATCATTCATCCAATTTACTTAACCATCCTTACATCAAATCATCTCTAGGTCAGGAATTGAAACAATTTCTTCTGTATAACTGTAAATAATAAATCTACAATGCAGAAAATCATTTAATTATAAACAATAAGTTAGAACAATAGAACCTGATTGACTGTAGGAGAAACAAACAACCCAAGGAACCTGTTCCACCCAACCTATTCCTGAAGATAGCCAAATTACTTGCCTTAGGACCCCCGATCCTATTGACTGAACCACCAGGAAGAAGAAGAGTCTATAGAAGCCTTAGTTCATCAACTTACAGTAAAAATATAGATCATCCAGTCATAAAGACTCAACAATCAAAGAGACCTGCACTAGCACCTCTGGTTTCCTTCTCAGAATAACTAGCAGACTCACAATGCACTTCCCCTTAGCCTCCCTATTCGAATCTCTCAGTGATCACCTGATACACTTGAGGAAATATTTCTGCAGAAAATATTGTGGAGCTTCCTGCTCAATTTGAATTTCCTTATCTAGGCTGCCTAGGCCTTTTAGTGGTTAACCTGGTCATTAATGAGCTAACAGCTCTCTTCCACCCACCTAAGGGATAATGCCAAAAATTTAGGGGTAGTTGTCCCGTAACCAACAACTAGTGGTGGAGTGCAAATGCTGCCATCTGTCCAATGCCTTCTAACAACTTCCATTCCTCCTAGTGGGTAAGTGAACACACATTTAACAGTTCCCTTGGGTGTTTGTCTCCTGTTTAATTTATTATTAATAATAATAAGTCATTACAATCATCCTTGACCAGATTTGGTCATAATTACAAAACTTTGTAATTAAAATTTAACATAATGTATTTTGAAAATAAAATAATTAGTCTCAAAATTTGGGTAGGTGACATCATGGAACTCACTTTCTGAATAGTACCATTAAATCCCTGAGAGAAGAATTTCAGATATATCATCAGAAGAGTACACCATATCATCCAAAATCTAACAGCACTATGGAGGCCTTTAATAAAGTATTGGAGAATGCATTGACGAAGGTATGCAATACAAACAAGGATGATTGGGATCTCAGAATACCAACAGTACTATGGGTATATAGAACAACTTGTAAAAACTTGACAGGTCATACACCTTTCAGGTTCGCATATGGATAGGAAGTTGTCATGCCCATGGAATACATAGTACCAATATTAAGGGTTGCAACATTCACAGATATGGCTGATGCTGAAACAATGGATGAAAGACTATTACAGTTGATTGGATTGGAGGAAGACCGCTTCATTGTAGGATTTCACCAACAAGTACAGAAAGATAGAGAGAAGGTATGGCATGATATACACATCAAGCACAAGTTCTTCCAGGTAGGAGACCTTGTTCTCCTCTATGATAGAAAATTTATGAAATTTTCTAAAAAATTTTGAATGCATTGGTTAGGGCCATACACTCTCAAACATGTTACTAATGGTGGCGCAGTACAGTTAGCCACATTATTTTGGCACGGGATAGATCCGCAGGAAGTGTGGAAGCCGACATGTGCAAAAGGGTCATTCTGCGAAAGAATGATCATTCACGGTATTCACGGGAGCGCAAGGATTGTTAGATTAGTTGAGTTGGTCATGTGGACCATTTTCGAATAAGATAAAATCATATAAATAGAGTAGGATTGTAAGCCTAAGGGCATCAAATTTTTGGAGATTAATCCTATCTTTTGGGTTCGTTTTGTATCTGCATTATGATGTCCTGACAGTTTCTGCGAGGTTAATTCTGGAGGTTTGATGAATGAATGAAGATGTTCGGTTAGGACATGAATTCTGTCTTTATGAAATGATGTGATGATAAATAATGGGTTATGTGAATGTTTTATGTTGATTAATTCGAATATGTTGTAATTTGAATAAGAATGTCAAGTATGTTGTTCTGAATGTTTGTTAGAAACTGCGAATGAATTAAAATGCGAATGATAAGTTAATGGTATGTTATGAATGTTATAATCTCTGGTTAGTGCGAAGGTAATTTGTGCATATCCTCTACACAACTACAGAAACTTGGTTTCAGCAGCCCTCTTATCCACCTCAGGTGAGACTGCACTTGCTCTGCAAGTGTTGTTGGGAAGGGTTACACCTTTCTGGGCCGGTGTATAAGGGAGTTTGGGTTGATAGTTTGTTGGCGACAGTGCGGAGTGAACCCTTGTGTATAGATGCTACTTCAACAAATGGTTCCATTGCCGGGACCCTAAGGAAGAAGAAAGGAGGATATGCTGTGGCACCCGACAAAACCAGAGATCCAAGAGTGGTTGGACAAGAAGGCGGAGGAATTCACAGAAAGTGAGAAGTGAGATCCTAAACAGACAACAACCGGTTGGTTAGAAAGATACATTTATTCAGATATTCACGAAATATTTTTCTATGAATTCGCGGTGTTATTGCATGAGTGGCTAGCCCAATTGACGTTCCGCAAGAACCATTGCCAGAAAACTGAACCAGATTGTTGGACCCCAGAGTTGGTACGACAGCTGAAGCAAGTCGATAAAAAGGTATTGCGAGCCATTGATTTTTGGGTAGATAGTATCCTCGAAGGGTATGTAACTGAGTTCGAAGTAGATACTATCAAGTCATACAGCGATGTTGAAAGAAATTTCTTCAGGTGGCCAAGAGGAAGATTCTTGTCATCATTATAACTATGGATTAAAATGCTTGTTTGCGAAAAAGGAATATTGAGGATGTTTTCTGATGAGTAGAAGAATCGGTGTGCGAGGGTGAAGGTATCATGTAAATGCGAGTCTGATGGAAAGATGTGGTAGATGGACATGAGCGACGACGAATTTGAAAGGGAAGCTGATGAAGAGTGTGGTCTCTTGAGGATGTTAGGAACCCATGTAAACCCTTCTATTTACTTTGTTAGTATATTGTTGCTGGACGCATATGCTTTGTAAGTCATCTCGTAGTATTTGTTGATCCATAGTTTGTATTATTGTTGTTGGACGCATATGCTTTGTAAGTCATCCCGTAGTAATTGTTGATCCATAGTTTGTATTATTGTTGTTGGACGCATATGATTTGTAAGTCATCCCGTAGTAATTGTTGATCCATATTTTGTATTAGCCCATGGTTTGTATTAACACATGGTATTGGTGCCTAGACTTAGTATATAAGTTTGTGTTGAGACCAATGAAGGCACCGTGAAGTTATTTGTATTGATCTTGCTCAAAGGAGGTTGCCCCCTCGAAGTGGTCTGCAATCAATATAAAAGTGATTCTGAGTTATGTTGTTTCTGCTATTTTGTGTGTTTTCATTAATTAATTATTGCAGATTCTTCACATCTTGTATCATAGCACTTTCTTGGGTTTGCTGGGTGAAATTTCTGCCAATTTTTTTTTTTCGCATCTGTCGCAGCTTCAGATTTGGGAATAATCCCTATCCGCTTAACTGTGGGAAGTACTTGGGCATAATCCCTAAAACTCATTGTGAGGAGTACCACAGGAACCCCAAAGTAGTTAGCCCATTGAGAGGACCTACCAGTGAAAAGGGAAACGACCCCTACTTGATTGACTAGTTCCCACCCGTGAGGTAAACCAAGAGCTGTGGATGTGGCAAAGTGGTTATCAGTTTTACCTGAGCCGTGGAGTGAGGGGTACTACCCCGATACGTAATCCGTCAGACAACATTGGTGGCCGAGTGAATCCCCTGAACCGATAGGAATCCACACATACCTAGGGTCCATATCTATTTTCGGTTGAACTGTTGCCGTTCACTTCCGCGCCGTTTCAGATCCATTCAGAGTCGTTCCAGATCCAACCGTTTCAGAAAGCCATTTTTTAGCTAGTCGACGTTGTTTAAGATCCATCTATTGCCGATCACTTCCACGTCATTGCAGATATATCTATTTCTGATCCCTTCCGTGTCGTTGTAGATCCATTCCTGAAAATAATATATATATAAAATTATGTTTTTTCACCATATCTCCCTTGTTTTAACTCCATTTCCCTTGAAACTTCCCAGACACCCCTGCAATCCCATTCTTCATATTTCATTCCTGAAGACCCTATCCCAAATTCTACTTCCCAAAGCTAGAAATCTCACATTTGTCTATTTTTAGGGTTTGCCATAACTTCTTCAATTTTCACCCACTCACCTCCAAATTTTGCCACCGTGTTCATTCCCTATTTTTGCTTCTTTGTCCCTCTTTGACAAATTTTCTCATTCTTTCACCCCATTTCTGAAATCCCCATTTTTTGCTTCCCTGTCCATCCGAAAGTGTCCAAAACCTAGTCAAACCCCAATTACCCATCCAAGTTTTTCCCAAATCCAAATTTCCCTTTACTAAATAAGCTTTTGTTTGTGATTTTCTATCCATTCGCAAAAAAAAAAAAAAAAACTCCTGGTTATGGCTGTCACCTGCGCAGCAGCAAAAACCATGGAGGAAGCACTTGCAGCCATCCAAATCAAACTCCAAGATTTGGATGAAAAATTGCTCAGCCTCCATCTTCAGCATTCAACCATGAACAATAACCGACAACAAGAATCTTCTGCAGCCAATGGGTTCTCTTCTTCCATCACTTTCCATGGTCCGAAGCTTGAATTTCCTCGCTTCAATGGTACTGATCCGACTGGATGGTTCTATCGTGCAGAATAGTATTTTAGTTTGCATAATACTTTTGATGTCCAAAAACTTCCACTTGCATCCTTTCATTTGGAACAGGAAGCGCTTCAATGGTACCATTGGTACATCAAGGCTCATGACGAGCCAAAATGGACAGATTTTTGCCAATTCCTTTTGCAATGATTTGGTACGATTGCTTTTGATGACTTCACCGGACCACTCACTAAACTTCATCAAATTGGCACTGTGAGAGAGTATTAGACAGAATTTGAGAAACTAGCCAACCACACCGAAGGATTGCCTGATGACTTCTGCAAGAGTTGTTTTATCAGTGGTCTTAAAGATGAAATCCAACCAGAGGTCAAAATGTTATGTCCCAACACAATGATGGAAGCCCTGGGGTTGGCTAAGTTGGCAGAAGACAAGATTTCCGCCCAATAGCGCTCCAAACCCACTTTTGTTCTCTTCCAAAATATGGGTTCTCAATGACCTCCCATCCCGCTAGCTCCTTGACCAAGTCCTATCAAGCAATTGTCCAAAATAGATATGCAAGAACACAGAGAAAAAGGGCTTTGTTATAATTGTGATGAAAAATTCACTCGAGGACATAGATGTGTTCAACAAAAGCTCTATCTCTTGGATGTGGATTCTCCGCCCGCCTCTGAAGTTGGTGAAGAAGATCCAGATACACCAGATGATCAGGTCAACATTCAGGACCCGCCTATTGACTTCCCATCTCAAGAAGACCACCCTGAGATATCTCTCCATGCTTTATCCCGCGTCACCCCCCCCCCAAACAATGCGGGTCAGGGGTTACTTCAAGAAGCTTCCTCTTACAATATTCATTGATTATATTAGCACTCATAACTTCATTGACCCTTGGATCGCCAAACATGCTGATTGTTTTTTCCATCCTTGCTCCAACTTTGAAGTCATGGTTGCCAATGGGGGAACTTACCTTGCAAGGGAAAGTGTCACAATGTGCGTATCTCTCTGGAATATTATAACCTACGCTCTGACATGTTTGCCTTGTCCTTAGTCGGATGTGATGTGGTTTTGGGCGTTCAATGGTTACACACACTTGGACCCATCTTATGGGATTTTGCTGAACTTTGGATGCAGTTTCCAGTCAATGGGACACAACACAAATTTATGGGCTTACAACCAGGGTCTCTTCACATCATTAGTTCACATCGCCTGGAAAAGATCCTTAAGAAGAATTCACATGGTGTCATCGCTCAACTCCATTCCATCCAAATGCACCCACCAATGGTCTCCACTACTTCCTTGGATAGATATGTAGGTGTCTTTGTTGCACCAGTGGGCTTACCGCCTTCAAGAGACCTTTCCGGTAAGCATTTAGCCGCATCTACATCTTAGCAGGAAATGATGGCTATTTTTCCTGCAGTACAGAAGTGGCAGCCATCCCTACTAGGAATTTTTTTCTGCATCAAGACTGATCTCCAGAGTCTGGAACATTTTCTGGAACAACGGGTCTCCTCACCAACACACCAGAAATGGGTTATCCAACTCATGGGTTATGACTATGCGATCACTTACAAGATGGGTAAGGATAATATGGTGGCAGATGCTCCTTCTCGCCAATTTGATGACCCAGTTTCTCTTACCGCTAGTTCTCTGCTTGTTCCAAATTGGTTGTAATCTGTTCAACAGGGATATCTCTTCTATGAACTCCATGCTTCTTCATCGACAGGGCACTCTAGGTTCCTCAAAACCCTATGACTGGGAATAATGTAACTTCTTTTGGCAAGGACTGAAAATGAAAATTCACCAGATGGTGGTTGAGTGTGATACTTGCCAGGTCAACAAGGGTGAAACGACACTCCTTTCGGGACTGCTCGAACCCTTGCCCATCCCTACATAGATGTGGATAGCTATTTCTATGGATTTCCTAGAAGTGCTCCAGTGGTACAATACCACATCTAAAAGGACACCATATGAAGCAGTTTATGGATAGGAACCTCCAGGTCTTCTTCCATGCATGCTCAGTAGCTCCCCAGTTCAGGCAATTGACTCAGTTCTTTGAAACCGTGATCAGATTCTTCTCATTCTGCAAGATAATCTTCGCATGGCAAGAATTCGACTGAAACAACAAGTCGATCAACACCGTTCTGATTGCAATTTTCACGCAACTGATATGGTCTTTCTTCATCTACAGCCTTCCAAGCAATCCTCCTTGAAACTCAAAAGGAGTCAGTGGGTCGGAATGCAACCCGAGGATGCTTCAGGGGGCCCACTCCTTCAGTTTTTGCATCAATTTCCACATCTAAAGCTTTGATGACAAAGCTTTTTCTAAGAGACAGGGGATGTTAGGAACCCATGTCAACCCTTCTATTTACTTTGTTAGTATATTGTTGTTGGACGCATATGCTTTGTAAGTTTTCCTGTAGTATTTGTTGATCCATAGTTTGTATTATTGTTGTTGGATGCATATGCTTTGTAAGTCATTCCGTAGTAATTGTTGATCCATATTTTGTATTGGCCCATGGTTTGTATTGACACATGGTATTGACCCATGGTATTGGTGCTTAGACTTAGTATATAAGTTTGTGTTGAGACCAATTAAGGCACCGTGAAGTTACTTGTATTAAGCTTGCTCAAAGGAGGTTTCCCCCTCGAAGTGGCATGAGATCAATATAAAAGTGATTATGAGTTCTGTTATTTCTGCTATTTCGTGTGTTTTCATTAATTAATTATTGCAGGTTCGTCACAGAGGAGTGGAGCAATATTCCGGCATCCTGAGAAGAAGAGGAGGACTAAGAGAGAGTCTCCTGAGAGGATCAAAATAGGGAACTGCGAAACAGGACCACAAGGGAGGAAACGACCTTATTGCGAAGGAACCGTCGACCAGGCTACCCCAGAGGCATAGGAAGGTCAGATCGTAAGTTATCACGTACCTTCGACCCCGCACACTACTCCAAATTTTATAGGAAGAAATCCAAAATACTCGCGGATTTTCCCTACGTGCAGCGACAAGAGTAGCGCTTCAGTGAACAACAATACTAGCAATGTTAGGATGGCAGATGAGGCAAAGATGCCCACATTTCAGGGAACAAGACCGAGGATCCTGAACAGTATTGGTTTATATGCGAAGCAGTCTAGACCGTGAAGCAGGTTCAAGATGATGCTATAAATATGGGACAGCTAGCGACGAACCTTAGGGGTCGGGCATTAGGATGGTACATGAAAATTGCAAGGGTTCTAGCGGGAACAACATCCAAAACACTAGCGCAAGTTAGAACGGTGATGATTGACGAATTTAAAAAACCAAAATCTGAGTCACAATATGTCATTGAGCTTAAGGAGATTAAGCAATTCCCGAATGAGTAAGTGTGGGAATTCCATCAGCGATACAAGATGCTGATAGCGAAAGTGATCTTTCTAATAAATGAGTTGCAACATAAAGAATGGTTCATCGCAGGACTGGTATCGCATATCTGAGGACCGCTGATACAACAAAAAGTCACAACATAGGCATAAGCATTAGAAATCGTGATGAAGTTGGAGGCCTCACCAATCGGCGAAGGAGGAATGGGAATGGACAGAGTACAGGTGTAGTTGGCCAACTTAACACTTCAATTGGAGGATATCAAGAAGGGCAAGTAGACATATGGTGTACCAGATGTAGAAGTGAGGGGCACCATAAGGACAATTTCCCAGAACTCCGCGAGTATTTGCAGGCGGGGGCACCAAACCCCCTTTGACAAGGAGGAATTCCATGGTGTACTATCTGTCAGACCAGAGGGCATCGACCAGAGGAATGCGTATATCTGCAAAAGATGGTATCGAAGCCAACAAACTTATACTGATAATTTTTCCAATCGGTTGGCCATGACGAGAAGGACTGTAGGGCCTATGACCTACTGCAAGATTCAACAACTGACATGTATTTTATGAAGGGAGAAGAGCTGCTGGTTGTGTAGCAACAATCGCAGTATAGCCAGCCAAAGTTTAACCAACCACAACAGTACGACCAGGGGCAATACGGGCAGCCGTAGTATGGGCAGCAACAGTATCAGCAACCGTAGTATGGGAAACCGCAGTATCAACAATATGGACCGCCATGTGAAGGTTTTAGGGGAGGATTCCATGGAGTCCGAGGTGCAGGTATGGGATGTGGAGGAGCCGCCAGATGGGGAAGAGGACCAATCACTTGTTACAATTGCGGGCAGCAGGGGCACTACCAATGAGATTGCCCGAATCCTATGCCACAGTGTACATACTGCAGTGCTATAGATCATAGTATAGAAGATTGCCCTCAACTTATTGCGAAATGGAAAACTAAGCAGAACCAGAACCCAAATAATCCGAAAGCGCCACCTGATGTACAGATGATTTAGACAGAAGCCAGAGGTAACCATGCAACGGTCGGGATAGTGACATAAGGAGGGGCGGCGACAGGTGGCGAGAGGCCACACACCAATGTCAGACCAACACAAACACAAAGGAAGTAGGTAACCATCAGCGCAGAAGCGCAAAAAGACATCTTTTCGAAGGCACAGAAGGCAATGAGGAACAGGAGGCGGATACCTCTTGAAGAAGAAATTTATGACATGCCATTGACGTTCGACTCGACTAAGCCGTAAAGGAAGGAAAACACTCTAAAAACCTTCTTGAGGAGTTGCTTGGATTTGGAAAAGGACCCAGATGTATTGGAAGAGATAGCTAGCCTCCTACAATGACGAGGAGGTGCACGACTGGAACAGAGGGTTAATCACATACAGAAAAGGAATACAGGCAGGGAGATGTGGATGCCAGCATAGATCGAAGAATTTGATGTCGAATCCATAATTCTGGACTTAGGTTCGGACATGAATATCCTGACGAGACAGACATGGGAGACAATGGGAAAGCTGCAGATGACCTGGTCACCAGTACAACTACAACTGGTGAACCAGAGCAAGGTCACCTTTCTCGGCTGGGTATGTCAACTTCCAGTCGAAATTGAAGGACTCAAAACGTATGCGGATTTCAATGTCATTGAAATTGTGGATAACACCAGTCCCTATCCGGTACTGCTCGAGATTGACTGGGCCATGGAGAATCAAGCAATCATCAACTTTAACAAAAGGATAATGTCATTCGAGAATCAGGAAATGAGAGTCATCGCACCACTAGATCCGACGGAAGGCCTGCGCTATATGGAGCTAGCCAGAGATGAGTTTGCGGAATGGTGGGACAGTTTGTATAACATCTCTGAGGATTATGTTAATCCCATTATGAATGGAGAATTAGGATGGCGCAGGTGACAACTCAGCATCCTACGATTCAGACAAAGCCTTGGAGAATTGGCAGAATTGGTTACATGAAGTGTCCTTTTGAAGATGCGCATGAATAACAGAGTCCCTGCGAAGGGTATCCACCGATGGGTATGTGTTAACTACCTATGAGGGATTTCCCAACTTGGGCACATTTCTCACAAAATTTGAGGAAAAAGTGGCAGAACCACAACATCTATTGGCCTTGGAGGAAGCCTTGAAGGATACTCCTGCGCGATGGTGGGCAACGCATAAATCAAACGTCACATCTTGCCCAGCATTTCGATGCCTCTTGGAGGTTTGGTTCGGCAAAGCTGCAAAGGATGACCATATGCAATATGATGGACAAGGAGAACCGAAGGCGCATCTAAATGCCTGTAAACATCAATGGGGACCGAGAGCACGACAAGAGTGGGTACATGCATTCGTACACACATTAGATGAGGTACTGCAGAGCTGGTATGTTGCAGCAGAACTGCGACGTGGGACAACATCTTGGGAATAGCTTACCATTGGCTTCATCCAAACATTCTCATTCTCAGATGAAAATCCCTTAATCCACACTGCCCTACAGGTGATCCACGGAAAAAGATTTGAAGCAGTCTCGACCGGACAACCAATGGCACTCCAATGCACTACGACACCAGAAATGTTGATGGAGTGCTACAACATCACTGGAGAACTCGAAGATGATGATGACCCCAGGGATACATATGTACTAGAATCGGAGGGTAGTCGCAGTGTTGTGGAACCAGATATACTGTCGGACAAATTTCAGCAACCATTAAAGGTAAAAAAGGTGAACATTGGATCAGAGGAAAACCCAAAATTCGCAAACATTGGTGACTACTGGGACGAGTCGACCATTGTAAAAATAACCGACCTACTGCATGAGTTTCAGGATTTGTTTCCAACAAAGTTCTCATAGATGAAGGGAATTTCTGGAGACTTAGGGGAAATGAGGATCCCTCTGAAACCTGATGCGGAGTCGGTTAAGCAGTGGCCATATCGATTGAACCCGAGATACAAGGAACGAGTGCAAGCTAAACTTGAAAGAATGTTGGAGGTAGGCATTGTAGAACTAGTGGAGAAATCATAATGGATCAGTCCAATGGTTGTCGAGGACAAGAAAACTGACGAAGTACGCATATGCGTCGACCTAAGGAAATTGAATGATGCCTGCCTACATGATCCATTCCCAACCCCATTCACGGATGAAGTACTTGAAGGCGTAGGAGGCCAGGAGATATATTCTTTTACGGATGGATTTTTGGGCTACCACCAAATCAAGATTGCAAAAGAAGATCGACACAAGACTACATTTGTCACCGAGTGGGGATGCTTTCAGTATAGGGTGATGCCATTTGGATTAAAGAATACTCCTGCAATATTTTCCAGAATAGTGGTAGCAGCCTTCAAAGATTATATTCATAAGTTCCTTGCTGTCTACATGGATGATTGGACGGTATATGGGTTAGTCAAGGATCATGTCGTGAACTTAACACTCATGCTAGAACGCTGTCGACAGCACCAAATTTCCTTGAACCTCAAGAAATGTATCTTTTTTGCTCCATTCGACATGCTGTTAGGACACATTGTCTGCCACGAAGTAATTTTGGTAGATCTGGCGAAGATTTCCATCATTGTTGACCTTCCACCACCAACAACGACCAAAAAACTATGAGCGACATTGGGACACACAGGTTACTGGAAATTCATTCAAGGTTATGCAGCCATTACAACACCCATGGAGAAGTTACTAAAGAAGGATGCAAAGTTTGAATGGACCGAGGAATTTCAGAAAATCCTGGACATATTGAAGGAGAAGATGGTTGCAGCACCAATCCTCGCATTCCCGGATTGGACGAAGGAATTTCACGTAAACGTTGATGCGTCATTAGTCGCACTTGGCGTTATCTTGGCCCAACCAGGAACCAATGACATTGACCACCTGATAGCATTCGCCAATAGAAAATTATCAATTGCGGATAAGAACTATATGACCACCGAGTGAGAAGGGTTGTCAAGGGTCTATGCCTTGCAGAAATTTCGGCATTACCTCTTAGGGGGACACTTCAAGATGTTGATAGATCATTCTGCACTGAAATACTTGGTGAACAAGCCTGTGTTGGGGGGGGAGATTTTCCACTGGCTATTATTGTTTTAGGAGTTTGATTTCAAGATTATCATCAAGTTGAGACGATTGAACACAGGACCCGATCATCTCTCACGGATAGAATCAGGAGAGAAACCAAGGATCATCGATGAAGGATTGCCGAACGCTCAGTTTTTTAGGATTGGCATGGTCGATAACCACTATGAACCAATCATTCAATTTTTGGCGAGAGGGGAGATGCCGACCAAGCTCACTACCAGCCAAAAGAATCAATTAGTTGTCTAAGCCGCAGACTTCTAGCTAATTGCAGGAGAGTTATATAAAATGGGCCCAGATGAGATTCTGTGACGATACATCCTTCTGCATGAACAGGAATAGATTCTGTCAGAAGCTCATGATGGAATTGCTGGGGGAAATTACGGTGGACAAGCAACTGCTAGGAAGATCCTTCGTGCAGGGCTATGGTGGCTAACTTTGCATGGTGACACCACAAACTATGCCAAGAGCTGCGACGTATGCCAATGAACTGGGAATCCCTCACGTCGAGATGAAATGCCATTAGTACCACAAGTAACGCTGCAAGCCTTCGAAAAATGGTTTGTTGATTTTGTGGGACCCATCAACCCACCTGGGAAGAGAACAGGGTCACGTTACATCATCACTACGACAAACTACCTGACACATTGGGCAGAAGCTGCACCAGTGAAAGATTGTTCTGCTGTGACTGCAGCACGATTCCTATTTGAAAACGTGGTCACCAGGTTTGGATGCCCAAAAGTGTTGTTAAGCGAACAGGGGACGCAATTTGTCAACCAAACACTCGCCGCGATGACATAAGAGTTTTAGATCCAACACAAGAAGAGTACGCCTTACCACCCTCAGGAAAATGAGACAGTTGAGGCATTCAATAAGATATTGGAGCATGCTCTCACCAAGCTGTGCAATGTGAACCATGACAACTGGGACCTAAAAATCCCAGTGGTCCTTTGGGAATATCGTACCACATGCAAACGATTGACTGGCCAGACCCCATTTAAACTCTTTTACGGCCAGGAAGCAGTGATGCCAATGGAATACATAGTACCAAGCTTGCGCATCGCCACAACAACAGGGATGAGCGACGATGGCACATTGGAGGAAAGATTGAAACAACTAATACATCTTGACGAAGATCGATTCATTGTAGGGTTTCATCAGAAGGTAGAAGAGGACCGCCATGTCAAGATGAAGCACCTCCAGAATGGGGATATAGTTCTGTTGTATGATAGTAAGTTTGCGAAACACCCTGGTAAGTTGAAAATGCACTGTTTGGGACCATATGTTATCACTTTTATCACCAACGGAGGCACAGTATAGGTACTAAGCTTGGATGGAGTACTGTTACCTAAATTAGTCACTAGGAATAGCTTGAAGCCCTATCACCATGATCCGACGCAGAGCAGATGAGGACCAATAGGTTAATATATATATACATATATATATATATATACATATATATATATATACATATATATATATATATATATAGAATATACGATCTGGAAGATGGTGCACTAGCCGCAAGAGAATGTGCAAAAGGGAAGGGTCGTTTCGCAGTTTGGGGTTTGGATTGCGATAGCGACAGGATTGCGACCCTATCAAATCAGCAATCATTCTGAATCATCAGCAGATGGGACTTTTTTAATATGACAGGTTATTTTGACAGGTATGATCGTTAGTTGTCCTAGATCTACACCGGCACCAGGCACGTTTGGCACATGGAAACACACCGTGGCAGCATGGCCGGTGACACCACGAATGATGGTTCGCATGGTTGTGACACGAAGGGAATCCGGGATAAGTATGGTCAACAATCGCGCATGTAGGAATTCTAGTCACTACATGCAGGAAACAAATGATGACAGAATCGATGCCTTGGGTGAATGGATTTGCGGAGGATTTTTCGAGGCAGGCATCCCGGAAGACGGAAAAGCATAAATATAGGCACCCAAGGCTAAGCGGAACAAAGAGGTATTTACTAGAAGAAAGAAATACATGCTGTGAGTAGGTCAGGTAATTGGATAAGTTAGGAATTCCAAGGAAGCTGTGGAAATGATCCATTTCATTTCATGCGGTAGCACATGAGGTGCGCTGTGGCCCCAAACGACGAGTGTGCATGAGCGCCTTGAGCAGGAGGAGGCATGGGAACTCGGGTGTCATAGAGACAAAGTTTCATCCGATATTTCTAAGTGTGTGGTAGTAGTTCAAATCTTCGTGGTCCCGGTGACCACCAAAATGACAGGGGTGACAACCCCCTGGCCCCGGTAGGAAGCAATCCAAGGTGTGAAACAGATGTGGCAGAGCAGTTGACCTGTTTCCCACCTTGGCAATGTCGATGACTTTCTCCCCAGTCTAGAATGAACATGGAGCAAACCAACATACTCCGAAGAGGTAGATGATCATGGTTTCCAGAGACTGGAGGATGAGTTCAAGAAGTACATGACAACGAACCAGCGATCGACGGATGTAGATGAGAAGTACACAACAACGAGCTCCAGACGGAAAGAACAGCTTCGATAAACAGCACACAGTGAAGCATGGGTACAAACCAGCAGTGTCCAGCTAAGGTGGCTCAGGACAAGCCACAAGTTTGTGTTGGGGGCCTGTTGGCACAAGATAGATCCATAGGAAGTGCGGAAGCCGACAGGTGCGAAAGGGTCATTCTGCGAAAGAAGGATAATTCGTGGTATTCATGGGAGCACAAGGATTGTTAGATTAGTTTATTTAGTCATGTGGACCATTTTGTAATAAGATAAAAGCATATAAATAGAGTAGGATTGTAATCCTAAGGGCATCGAAGTTTTGGAGATTAATCCTATCTTTTGGGTTTGTTTTGTATTTGCGTTATGATTTCCTGACAGTTTCTGTGAGGTTAATTCCATAGGTTTGATGAATGAAGATGTTTGGTTAGGACATGAATTCTATCTTTATGCAATGATGTGATAATGAATAATGGGTTATGTGAATGTTTTCTATTGATTAATGTGAATATGTTGTAATTTGAATGAGTATGTCAAGTATGTTGTTCTGAATGTTTGTTAGAAACTGCGAATGACTTAAAATGCAAATGATAAGTTAATGGTATGTTATGAATGTTATAATCTCTGGTTAGTGCGAAGGTAATGTGTGCATATCCTCTACACAACTACGGAAACTTGGTTCCAACAGCCCTCTTATCCACCTCGGGTGAGACTGCACTTTCTCTACAAGTGTTGTTGGGAAGGGTTACACCTTTTTGGGCCAGTGTATAAGGGAGTTTGGGTTGATAGTTTGTTGGCGACATTGCGGAGTGAACCCCTGTCGATAGACGCTGTGTCAACACATTACTTGGAAAAAGGTTACAAGGACTTATCAATGGGAGTAGATTAAATCCTTATAGGGATGGTGCTACTCCTACAAACATAAGTTAAACAACACAATAATGTTTAAGTTTAAAGTGTAGTTGAAATTGGACACTAAACAAAGAGCAGAGTCCACACACAACAATTTTTCCATATTGCAAAGTTCACATGATTTGAAGATGAGTTGTGAAGCACACATAGCAAGTCAAGTTGCGAAGTAAAGAAGGGGATAGTGTTGCGAAGTTCCATCAGGAGAAGGGGAATGCGAAGTGAGCCTTGCCACTCACGTAACCTTCGATGAAGCTAGAGAAAACTAACCGTTACAGTCTTTGTTCGAAAACTAGCCGTTATATAGTATTTTCGGGAAATCAGATTTTTTCGCTTTAAAGGCTTACTTGTCCATTGAAGACACATTTAATGAAAGGAATGGACCATGATCTAAGATATATTTGGACAACGGACATAGCATTTAATGTTAAATTAGGGTTGATTCCATGAAGATGGGTAATTCTTTTTGGCCAAATATGATGGTGAAAAACATAAATTTTACCCATGTATTAAATTGAATCCCTCGAAACTCATACTTGCCACATGAATTTTGACATGCGGTTGAAAAATGAAATGTAGAGAATTATGTTGGCTTTCCAATGATATTTTATTCAAAATATACCAATGTCATATATCATGTCGAATTTTCATTTAATGAAACGTGTGTACTTAAAAATTTGAAGACCAATTAACAAGTAGCTTGTGTGCGTGCACAATAATTTAATGTTAAAGTAATAATTCTAAAAAATGAAATATGTGAACATGATATAGATAGAATGCACTAGGGCTTACATATTTTTCTTTTAATTTTTCTCGAAAAAATATATTCATTATTATTTTTCAAAAATGACCAATGAATATTTAAGTCGCATTTTGCAAACATGTGTGTGCGTGCACGAAATATTTTGATTTTTTACATAATTTGCAAAACTAAAAATACCATTTTAAAGAGGACGCGTTTATCTAGGGCTTGCGTATTTTTTCAAATTTTTTGGATGTGTATTTTGAATTTTGTGGATTTATCTTTGAGCTCAATCGAAGTTGTCGACAGGGTTTTTTAGGGCAAGTTTTAGTAGAAATTTAAAAACAAAAGACATATGAAGATAAAAATTCAAAATTTTTATATATCTGGATAGAGGATTCGTTGACGAATCCAATGGTATCAAGTCACTCATTAATGAGCATTTAATGACATGGTTTAACTATGTGGAAGGCAGAAAAAACTTTCATTTTGCAGTGAAAAGGGCTCTCAGCCTGTTTTTTAAGCCCTCGATTGAGCTAAATACCTCGATCGAGGGTTTAACAACACCTCGATCGAGGGTTTAACAAGACCTTGATCGAAGTATTTTAAAACCCTTGATCAAGGGCCTAAAATGAGCCTTTTGAAAAGCTCACAAAAGCTAGATCGAGCTTTTGCGAGCTTTTAAAAAGCTCAATCGAGCTTTTGTGAGCTTTTCAAAAGCTTGATCGAGGTTTTGCGAGCTTTTCAAATGCTCGATCGAGAGTTTTAAAAGATAGATCGAGCTCTTGTTTCAACCCTCAATCGAGGTCATTTAAAACCCTCGATCGAGGTATTTTAAAACCTTCGATCGAGCTTTTAAAACCCTCAATCGAGCTTTTAAAACCTCGATGGAGGGCTTGAAAATATCTCGATCGAGGGTTCGAAAAACAATTTTTTTAGCTTCCATCCACCAAAAATGGTGAACCACCTTCGTGGAAACACCCTTAGCCATTTTTGGGTGTGTCTCAGTTTGGGTTATGGCTATAAATTGAAAAGAAGCGCACAGTTACCTGTTTTCCTGTGATTGTTATTTTTACCATGAGTAAATTATGAGCATTTACCAGTGAAGAAAAGAACATCTGGATAGTTCATGTATGAGAAAGAAGACCTACAAGAGATATTAAATAAATTCCAGTACTCTAGTCTAGAAGAAGTTATGAAAAATCCCGTGAAGAAAGCAACTCAATAGAAGGGTGGGACCTCTAAGGCCTCACCTCGGCATGCATCAAAACTCAAGTAGAAGGATAAGAATAAATGCAAGGAACAAGAGTAACTGTGTCACGTATCTTCTAAACCATTTTTTTATTATCAAATATTCTAATAACTAAAATCATTCCCGGGAACATGAACTCTAGTTGTCACTATAGCCTACTTAGGTGTTATTCTGATTATGTGTGCACTATACTCCATTAATTACTTATATTAATTTTCACACCAGCGTCAACACTTGATAGCTCCTACAACCATCCTAGTGTAACCTGTACATCCACATGTTAGTATACATGGACAACTCATATGCCAATAAAATGCATAGAAACTATATGCTAAAATATTTGCGACCATATAAATTTATGTGCAACAATAACATTTCAAAGTACAAAATTATAATCTAACTCTTAAAATGTTATTACTATGAAATATAAACTTTTAGAGTTTCATGCGAATACACATTTAGTTTAACATAGTTATATGTTATAACTACATAACTAACATATAAGCTATGTATTAATAACATACTATACTCTCAAATTTACCCTTGTAAGGACCTAGGCTTATATAGTATAACCTATGCCCTCTCATTTTCTCCATATGGGAATCAATCACATAACAAAAAATATTAAATTGAATGTAATGTATATATATATATTGTAATGTAATATATATATGGGTTGTGCGCATTACAAGGTCAACATATAGTCGAACCTAGGTCTTAAGCAAAACCATAATACATTACCATGAATAAGTCGACCAACTCAATCATTTGGTAAATGTTGTGATAGTCATAGGCCATAATATATATATTGTATGTGATTTGTAATTATGCACTATTGTTACATAATGCACATAACGTGTCAATGTTGTGTGACTGTGCTTGACCTACGACTCTGCCACATAGACTTCAAATGCAAGAACCAATGTTTTAAGCCCATTTGGGTGCCCTCCTGGTAGGTGATTCCACTCTCGGTGACAAGGTGTTCACTAATCAGTAAATAAAAACTCATGCTCATGATCCATCTAACCCACACTGGCTATCACATGAGGTTGTCAACTATGAAAACCACTGCATTTACCACTTCCTGCTGGTTAATAAATTTGAAGGTAATATTCGACCGTTGATCATGATCCGGGTTATCCAGTTTGGAAAAGTAATCGCACCGGAACCATTGATATTAGTCTGGTTGTTGACGTCCATTCCATGATGTACCAATAATCTAATGGAATTGTGCAACCAGTCTCAAAGGTAACCTCTTCCTTGAAACGGTACCAATGTGTTAAACAAAACCCTTGCTTCATTACAAGATTCTCATTGATGTTGGGACTAGTTCACCGTAGAGAACCTCTTCTCTGAGCAGAGGGTTCACACCCGAACCAGGGAGAAGGTGCTCCCAACTAATTCTGAATAGGGTGTGAGGTTCAAGCAATAGCGTACTAGTGTGTCCACCTAGAACAAGTAATAGATGGTTGTTTTTACACATTGTTACATCATTTTACCCTGTAGTTTAGTTGTAAAAATGATGCTGTCAGACTAACTTATCGTGGTTATTGTGCAGGTGCGGTGCAACCAAGATTTTGGTCCTCGCGTCTACGCTATCCCAAAGGTAAGCGGTTATAACAACCCATGCTTTCACCATCAAGTTTTTTTACATTGACTTCTTATTTCTCACAACTGATTTCTTGTTTAAAAATTTCGTAATGCATATGACAAGACCGTTGAGGGCGTGCTGGATGAGACCACATATGGCTCCATGACTTAAAAATGAAGAACAATCTTCGCTTTCCAGGTAACCCATCATCTCCTTGTCCCTTGGGTGAAATCTACCCCTACGGTTAGAGATGGGATACTTAAGACATTTGGTTTCCCTCCTATCTACACCACGCAACAACAATGGCCCCCGACCTTGTTCTATTTTGAATACGACTGTGTTTATTTATTTTGAGGGCTCACTACGGCCTGCAGGTGAATTTAATTATTATTATGTTGAACATGTACTGTGAAAAATACTTTATAAATCTGAAAATGGTTGGTTCAACCACACTGTGTGTCACCGGTTCTTAAAACTCTTTCTCGATTTAAGCTTCTCCCATGAAGGGAACTCCAATTTTGAAATGAATGCGACAACTCTGGACTTTGCTATTTTTGTTTGGTAAATAATGTATGCAAATCTGTAAAATAGTGTTTCGACCCTAGCTGGGCATCACATGCAAAGTTGTTTAATACGTGGTTGAATTCTGTCTCTAGTTTATTATAAAATAGATTTGTGTTCTTTTTGTAATTACAAACTATTTATGAAGATGTATTACAGTGTAATCGTGAACCGATAGGTAACACAACCCTAGCTTCTGAACGTAATTCATACAGTTTTTAAACTATGAATGAATCATGTTAAAGTTAGTTTTTTCCCATCGTGTAGTGTTTAGTTTCACTAAACACAGAGGTCAAAGCTTCGACCAAAGTGCTCGGGCTTCCATGCCTAAGGTTAAGGCACAACCACTTAAAAATATAAAAACGAATGACACCGTAATATTGTAATGTTTGGGATCCAAAAGTTAAAGGTCGAAACTCGACCCTAGGAATCGACCTCCCATGCCGAAGATATAGGCATCAATAAACAAAGGATAAAATGAACTATAAGTCATTCATCCCAAGTGATAATCATATACAGCTTTGATAGAAACGAAAGTCAAGTTTCCATAATGAATAGATAGCATTTAAATACAGATTTGATCGAAAATAAATTTGAATTCCATGCCGGAAATTAAATTGTATGCATAAACAGAGTAGATAGAAACAAAATGTAACTTTGTTGATTAACTGAAATTTCATCTAGCTGTAGATATAAATTATTATAATCACAGTGTTTTTGTTTATCTATACAAAGATATAATAATAGTTTTATATAATACGAAGGCATGACATGTAAACCTCACGGTTTACACGGTGTACATGTCTGCCATAAACATGTGAAACACATTCTCAATCAATAGTAGGATCTATTGAATAAAGACTTATTCTATTTAAATACATTCAATGTATCTATATAATATAGCATAAACAAAGATCATGCTATAATTCCTATCTCAGGCTTATATATCATTATTTATACTATATCTTTGTCTAACTACTATACAAAGAATGTGTTCATTCCGATAGCAAGCATACACTACAAATATTGAAAGTGTCTCCATTAGATCACAATTCTGTACAATATTACAGAGACATAAAATCTATTTAGGATCTATACTCAAAGTTCAGTATAATAATATGTTCATGTTCAGATCTAGTAAAACAAACCTTTCAATAGTACATCAAGAATATACATAAATAAATCCTAACCACTGTTTCATAAAAAGTACGACATAAATACAACATATAAACTTATCTGTATTTTGATGACCAGTGGAACCTAGCCACAAACCTCCCATACTTTGACCAGCAAGTTATCCTTGCTTCTAGGTCACCCCTAAGATGAGTTCATAGTCCCTCTGGTTCAGAGTCTATATTTTATTTTCCATTAACTTGTTCCCCAAGTTATTTATAAAAGTTATGCTGCAGCAGACAACCCAACATCCAACTCAGTGCTCCTGAGCTCCAGGATGCTCCAGGGTATTTTAAGTCTCTACCATTTAAGAGAATCAAACAATCACAACCTATTTAGAGTAATTGTAGTGCTCCTGCAAGATTGGGGTAGTTCTCGTACCTGAACACAACCAATGTTCCAATCTATACTCAACTGCTATGATTTCTCTTGTTCTGGATCAGTTTTGTGATCCAAAACTACCCCCATTTCACTATCTTCATTTTCTATGGTTATTTTTATCCCCAACTCCCATTTCCCTCTTATGTGATAATGATCATGATAATGTGTGAATGAATTCCTCTTTTCTCTTTTTATTCTCTTTGGTGTGACTTCTCTTATTTTCTTATTTCTTTAATTTCATTATTCTCCCTAAACTTTTCTTTAGGGTTCACAATTGTCTCCAATAATAATTTCTCATTATTATTTTAATTGGCATTTATCCTCCAAACCATAGGGGACTGTGACTCCCATCTCATTAATGTGTTGGTCCACATGGTCATCATAAATTAACTTTTAAAATTTCTAAAGTCACCTAAGTAAAATGAAATAATACTTAGCAAAATATATAAGGGGTTAAAAGTCCAAAATTTGGGGTATTACAAACCGCAAGCTACAGAAATACCATGAGAGCATCAGGCAGAGCGACCTCATGAGAGGCTGATTCTGTTGATACCCAAGTACATTCCTCCGTGAAAAGATGATGCACTAGTGGTAGTGTTGAAGAAGAACCCACAGTTTGACATCCCTCTACCATCGATGTCAATCCATGTTCGGGAAAAGGACAACTTGTTGGGAAAGATCCCAAATGTTAACTTCGTAGATTACGATCTGTTGAATTTGAAAAAGTATCCACGGTTTCAACTAGCTAGATACATGTGTAGAAAGTATGATGAATCCACTAAGCAGATGACCATACAAGCATAAGACTGGATTGCACCATTACAATATTCAGGATTGCTGGACCTCTTGAGAATTCCACACTTTGGGCCAAGTCCAGAGCTAACAGTCATCGTGCGTACATTGCTGTCATGCACACACCAAGGATACTTGTGGCTAGACTGCACGATAGACATAAACATTGATCTGATCTATAGGATCACACATCTCAGCAAATGAGGTACTGACCGCACAACGGAATTTTTGGGTAAAAATAAAGATAAATAACCCGCGAAGAAGATGAAGAGCGAATTCAGGTTAGTTAAAGGAACTCATGGCTATCGAGCATACGAGATTAAAGATGATTCCACGAGGTTCATAGTACAGTCACAGGAAGAGTACTAAGAAAATGCAGACCAACAGAAGTGTCGGCTGCTGTGATCTCCCTAGATGTTAAGGCTAATGACAAGCTACCATTCAACTGGGAAGGCTACTTGTTGAATGAATTTCTGGGGACTATGTAGTGTATGCATAGGACAATGGTTATCAGTTTCACTTTAGTTGGATGATATTCCTCATCACATTTGTGGGCTTGAAAGAGCCAAAGTACCGACAGAATGTACCAACATTCCCTGGCAACTGTCATGGACCTCAATACACAAATATGTGGGGTAACACAAGGACAGAAAGACAAAGGTTGAACAATGTACAACTACACACATTTATGAGTAGTTATGAGAGGTGAATACGTGCACTTCACATATCTCGAAAGAGGTGACAACGATGTACATTCAGAAGATGAGATTTAGGGCTGATCTACATTCTATCGTCATACAACCTAGAGAGCCATCAAACCCGGAATGGTATGAGGGTTAATATTAGCTTGAAGAACATAATAAAGACCTCATCATTGAGTATTGGCCGCTAGAATGGAAAATTGATGCGCCATAGACATTGCTTACGACATCTGATGATAGCACTAATGAAAGCGACAAGCAATTGAAAGATGGTGATGAAGGAGGCGATAGTCATTAGGAAGAAGAGCAAGAAAAAGAATAGCAATAGACTGGAGATACGCCAGTAGGAGAACAGAGAAAGAATCCCAACACAGATGTGCCAGAGGGGTTAAAAAGAAAGAAGCAAAAAGCGACTAAGACTCTGCTAGATGAGAAGTTGCAAGATGACGACTATGACTGCATCGCAGCCAGAGTCCACACCCATATTGAATAAAAAATCACAGAAAAAGACAAGAAGCAAGAGCAACTTCAAGCAAGCATGGCATAAAGCATCGCCGAGCTCAAAAGTACGATGGAAAGAGTAGATCAAGTACAAAGAGATATAATGAAAGAATTAGACTCTGAAGATAGATTAGAAGAGTCAAGCCAGAGAAAAAGGAAAGCACTTGCACTAACGATGCGACCTCTGTTAGTGCACTTAGAGCCAACAAATGTCATATTCCCATCCAATGAAATCACTGAATGTGCGAAGCAACTCACACACTTAGACATTAATGTGAGAATGGTACCTATTGAAGGACAACATGATCTACACTTGCATGTCATAGAAGAAATCAAAGATAGAGACATGATAACATACAACCAACATCTGAAGCTGGAAGAGAGCTATAATGAATTGAGGGATGAATGTCGATTGAAGACCAATGAGCTATTATATGCTCACCAGAAGCAGAAGAAGCTGAAGAAAGCCATAGAGGAAGTCTGTGCGAAGATCCCAGACTTCGATGAAGAACTCAAAGTCAAAGCGACTATAGTCAAGATTATTGCTGTAGTCAACAATCTTAAAGCAAATATGGAGGACACGGAGATTGGATACAAAGAGAAGATTGCATACTTGGCAGCTAGACAACAACCTGACACTCTGCTAGAATTAAAGATAGCAAGAGATGAAGAGCTAAAAAATTGGACAGAGAGAATCTCCGCAGAAGTTGTGAGGTGCCAAGACTTGTTGGAAGAAGTGACCAAGTCATGGTCCATAATACAAGAAGACCCAAAATTACAGCAAATCCACGGTGAAGTACAAAATAAGTAGAATAACCTTGACTCAGTAAACATGATGATGAAGGATTTTCCGCTGAGGCAGAGAACACAGAAGTTTGCAGAAACAAAGGAGCTTTAGAAAGAACTGAAGGAATTAAGGAAAAAGGAAGTAGAAACTTCGGAAAAGTTGCAACCAATGCAGGAAGAGGCATTGGAACTCTCTCAAGAGATTGAGGTGAAGTTGCAAGAGCTTCACACAATAGAGAGCATAGTTAAGGACCAAATGCAGAAACCAATATATGCGATGCTGCTTGACATAGTGAAAGAATACAAGCATGAAACTAAGGAGGATGTTGTGAAGTTGAGCGCAAAATATCAAGAGTTCACAGCAAAGATGAAAATCCCAAGCAATGCGAAGTCAAAAAAACCCAATGTAAGTGTCTTGGGGATGAGCCACAAGTAAGTTTTAGGGGCCTGTTGGGTGCGGCCTAAGAAGAGGAAGTTATGAAAGCAATTACAGTTAGGTGAGGCCTGGCATTGACCATTTTTGGGAGAAAAGTGACTTTGCAAATCTCGCGCAGAGGGTATGGAGCGAAGTTCAGTTGAGAAGAAAGGACCTCTTTCCATAGTAAAGACAAAGTACTAAGTACAACCAGAGGTGGTTGACGTAGTTAAAGGGAGAGCGATGACCTGACTACTATAGTAACAGGAAGTGAAGAAGCAGAATAGTGTAAAGGACATGCCACTACATAAGTCGGAGGCGTGCTGTCATAGAAAGCGTCAGAGTCAGAAGAACCAAAGGGACAACAAAGTTAAAGATTAACGTGGTCTACAGGAGAACCGCAGGGTTTTGGGGTTTTGGGTACTATGGGGGTTGGCCCATAGTTATTTTAATATGTGGCCTTAATATGTGGGTTTCTGGTTGGTCGATCGGTTGGTTGGTTGTTTAGTTAGAAGGGTTAGACCCGAGAAGAAGTTGGTGTTCTGATTGTAATAGAAGAATAGATATCTGAGAGAGAACAAACTCTACAACTGAGTGTATAGAGATCTAATTGTAGAGAAGAGTCTGCAGCTGAGTGCGTAGACTAGAACAGTTACCCTTCCAATATAAGAGAAAGAACAGTTCTTGTGGACGTAGCTCCTTTTTGGGGGTGAAACACGTAAATCATGTGTTTATGTGTATGAGTTTATGATGTGCTTTGTATACGAGTTTATGGTTTGTTTATGTATTTTCTTTCATATGTATGGGAATAGTAATTGTATGCTGAGTAAATGGAATACATGTGTATGAATGGTACAGAGAAACAACTACAATGATGAATGCATAGATAACTGGTGAATACAGTAGAGATTTAGCGTAGTTCTGTATACTATTGATAGCTGCGAAGTGCGAAGTCATATGTTTATTCTATCCTATTAGTAGATGTTAAGTAAGTATTTTAGCGAAGTATTTGACCACATATGCACATCGCCACGGTTACATAAGCTTGATTTTGTAACCCCCCATGTTCGATTTGGGTGATCTTCAGCCTGTTTACAGGTTTATGCCGAAAGGGCCAATGAAAGGGGTTCTTTTGTTGCTGCGTTAACTTCACCAAACCCGGGTCTACCCAGGGAAGCCAACACCAAAACCAGATTCCAAGTTTGAACAAGAATCAAAATGTGCAAATGATTGCAGCAGAACATCATGATGACCAACGCAAGATATAAATGGTGACGCGAGGAGGAATAAGAACTAGAGATGATGTGATAGAGAAAGAATTGCGCACAAGACAATGGGTTATGAAATATGTTGGAAAAACTTCAATGTTTGATCCTTAGTAGGAGAAGGATACATATCAGCAGGGAAGGAAAGAGATCATGAAAACAGAATTTGGAGTGTCATCATTGCGACAAGATAGGATTGACCACCTATATATGACATGCCTCTAGCATATGACTAATTAGTTCCAAAGTATTTATATGAAAGGTAATTACTTTGAGAATTTTCTTTAAAATCTCTTTAGGATTGATAAAAGATGAATTTTCTCTAGGTATACTATGCTAGATGATAGGACACTGCATGCAAGAGAAGGAAGAACCTATTGTAGCTAACTAGGTGCAGTGCAATAGAAGGAAAAATAGGGAGTTCTACCTTAGTGCGCAGTTAAATGTGTTACCAAAACAAACATGTGAAATGATGGGTAGGCCAAAGCTGATTTGGTGTAACATTCAGTTGAGACTAGCTGACCAACATAGAATTGTATCGATTGGAAGGTTGGCTGGGGTACCTGTTGATATGGATGGGGTACAAAGTACAACCATATCATGCACTATTGGGACTTGGATGGGATTTTTTTAACCAAGCCATTATAGATATCAAGAAGAGACAAATGATATTTGAGAGGGATAATTTAAGAGTCATCGTGCCATTGGATCCAACAAAAGTATGGAGATATGTGGAGCTAGTCAGGAATGGCGAGCTGGAAAATATTTACAACATGACTAGAAGGATGTAGGATTATGTGGATCCTACTGCTGATGGGGTGTTAAGTTGGCGCAGTTTCAACTTGTGTGCATCAGACTCTAAAGAAGTGTTGGAACACTGGCTGCTAAATCATATGTTCATTGCAATGGATTGGAACAGAGATATGTGATCCACCCAAGTATGATGGCCTCACATATGTAGTTTCATTTGTAGCAAATTTTGAAGTACAGATACTAGAAAAACATATGATTTTAGCATTAGATTTCGTTATGAAAGAGACACACGCACGTTGGTGGGATACTCATAAGGAGAAAATGAGTGACTAGAAACAGTGTAAAAGGTTTCTATAGGTTATATTTGGCGCCGAGTATACCAGGTAGAATTATGTGGGGCTGAGTTATCCATCAGACCATGTTGCATAATGTATGACAACATGAAGAATAGTGTCGAAATAGGAATGGAAGCATTGGTTTGTACACATGTTGGATACAGTTCCAAAGAATTTGTACATTGAGCTAGAGATGCACAAAGGTACAATAGACTGGGAAGAGATGATTAGTAATTTCAAGGTAACCTTCATTTTTGAATATGAAGCTTCGGTAGTAGAAACATCCTTGTAGGCTATCAAAGAAAATATTTTTTCACCAAGAGATATAACGGGGTCAAGGTCCCTAAACATTGTGCATCTACTTCCTCCCATAGTGCATGAAGCTTTCAAATGTTACAATGTCAATGAAGAAGGACAAGAGGAGGAAAATATAAGAAACCTACAGATACTAGAGACTAAAGGTGAGCTCGCACTAGAGGGACTAGTGCTTGGGTTTGAGAACTATGCCAAGCCACTAAGAATGTGCAAAGTAAACATTGGCACAAAGGATAACTCAAATTTTCCAACATTGGGGACTATTAGAACACTGATACAGTTGAGAATATTGTTGATTTATTGTGTGAATATCAATATCTTTTTACCACAAAATTTTCAAAGATGAAGGGCATTTCCGGTGAACTAGGTGAAATGAAGATACCACTGAAGCTATATGCTAAACAAGTAAGGAAAATACCATACCAACTGAATCTAGTATACATGAAGAAATTCAAGGATAAGATAGATAGGATGCTAGAAGTAGGAATTATAGAACCAATAGAAGAATCAAAATGGATTAGTCCAATGGTGGTCTAAACAAGAAGACTAGGGAAATAAGAATTTGTGTGGACTTGTGAAAACTGAATTATGCTTGTTTACATGGTCCATTTCCCACACCATTTACAGATGAAGTGTTGGAGAATGCAGGAGGGAAGGAATACTTTTCATTCACTAATAGGTTTTCTAGGTACCATCAAATAAAGATTGCAAAGGAGGATAGGCATAAGAAGAAATTTGCAACGGAGTGGGGACGCTACCATTATACTATGATTCCTTTTGGTATGAAGAATGCTCCCACAATATTTTCCAGAGTGGTTGTCGTAACCTTCAAGGAGTTCATTCCTAAGTTCTTAGAAGTATATCTGGATGATTGGACAGTATTGAGTCTGTTGAAGAATCACATTGAAATTCTCCGCTTGATGTTGGATTGGTGTAGATAGTTCTAGATATCATTACATATGAAGAAGTGTGATTTTTTGTGCACCATTTGATATTCTATTGGGCCTTGTAGTCTGTAGACAAGGATTGTTGGTGGATCTAACAAAGATTGCAACTATTTTGACCTACCACCACCTACTTCAGTACGACAATTGAACGCTACATTGGGACACATGGGGTATCAAGGGGTATGCACATATTATAGACCCATTGGAAAAGATGTTGAATAAATATGTCAAGTTTCAATGGAGCGAGGAGTGTCAGCAAATCTTGGAACATTGAAGCAAAAATTGGTGATTGTGCCAATTTTGGAATTTCCCATATTGGAAGAAGGAATTTCATGCTCATGTAGATGTCTCATCCATATTGTTGGGAGTAATGCTAGCAAAAATAGGAGAAGGATACTTAGACCACCTTGTTGAATTTGCAAGTAGGATGCTTTCTACTGTAGAAAATACTTACACAATGACAAAGCACGAGGAATTGGCGATGGTGTATGCACTCCAAAATTTTAGACATTATTTGTTGAGATCACTGTTTAAGATGTATACTAACCATTTTTCACTGCGATACCTTGTCAACAAGCCAACGTGGGGGGGGGGGGGGGTATATGTAGATGGTTACTATTATTACAGGAAAACGATTTTGAAGTGGTAGTGAAAATAGGGAAAATGATCTCAAGGCATGACCATTTGTCACGCATATAAATCGGAGAGGATGCAAGAAACATAGATGACAGTTTTACAATTGGACACATGTTTGCAGTTTAGATTATTGATGACTACCTCTCAGATATTGAACAGTTCTTTAGCACTAAAGTAGACCCCCTGAGTATAGAGTTGCAAAGAAGAAGCAACTAGTGGTAAAGGCACTAGACTATTAGCTGATAGCAAGAAATTTGTACAAGTTGGGCGTATAAGAAATCTTGTGATGATGTGTTTTAGAACATGAAATTCCTATGATAATGCATGAGGCCCATGAAGGTATTATATGAGGCCATTACGCAAGGAATGCTACTGTGGAGAATATTTTTTGTGTAGGACTTTGGTGGCCTACCCTGTACAAAGATACCAAGGAATATTGTCAAATGTGCGATGTCTTCTAGCGAGTGGGGAATCCATCAAGGAGGGATGAGATGAACTTGATTCCCCAAGTAACATTGTAGCCATTCAATAGATGGGTATTGGAATTTTTTGGGCCTTTTAATCCACTTGAGAAGTGGTCGAGAGGAGATACATCATTATTGCGACAAACTATTTAACTAGATGGGTTCAAGTAGAACCGGTGAAGGATTGCAGTGCATAAACAACTACATGGTTTCTATTAATAATGTGGTGACAAGATTTGGATATCCAAGAATCTTTTGTTTTCAACAAGATTGGTTTAGGAGAAATTATATTAAAAAAAGGGAGAGAAAAAATTACAGAAAAATGCATAGGGACTGTTCCCAGAGAGCATGTATGTGCAAGACATCCTATTTTTCTTTTACAAAATGGAGGTGAACTCGAGAAAACCCAAGACTATGATGACTATACCTCCTTACAAATTTCCTGAGTATCAGAATACAGAAACAAAACATATAAAAAAGGAACTGTTTGCTGACCTAAAACACAAATATACTAGAGCCTTCATCTTGTTTGTGAAAATGGGATTCAAAATTGATCCCATTCTAGAAATTATAGTGGGTAGATGTATAGTCCTAATGTCCATAATTAAAGAAAAAACTGTAGGATGAAAACCAGACATTCAGAAGAAGAGCCAAGTTAACGTCGGTGTTGTGCCGTGGGTCCTGGGATGCTTTCTAGAGATTGGTCCTGCTGTATGCCGATGCTCGAGCCTATGCTGTCATGGAGACCTAAAATGCAGTGGCCAATGTCTTCTCTGAGCTTGTTGAATTTTCGTTCTACGTCCACGATATTCCGATTGTTGTCCTCCGTTTTTGAGTCAACATTTGAGATGGTGTTAGCAACATAGTACGGAGTGTCAGAGAGATCATAGATTCTCCCGCTCATCAAGTTGTTACTATTCAAAATTTCTATATTGGTAGCTTGGAACAGAGTGTTGGGCCCAACTTGAGATGAAGTTTTGGAAGCACCTTTTTGAGGCAAGCAGGGAAAGCTGAGCTGAGCGCAGCTCAGAAACACAATTTTGGCTAAGTATTGAGGATGCTGTGAAGTTGTGCACAGCATCCAACTTTTGACCAGACTGTGGAGTTGTGCGCATCATCAAAGTTTTGGCCGTGATGCGAAGACCAGTACTGCGTTGAAGCAGTGCTTCGGAGTTAGGAGGCCACATGGAGCCAACAAAGCGGTGTGCTGGACAAGTATCAAGTGTAGCTACCAGCTCGATTGGTAGCAGCCATTTTTGGAAAAGATATTCCAGGATTTTCGAGCGGCGGACGTAGGCAAAACAGGAAGGTGGCCATGCGTGGGTTTTTAAGGAAAGCGACGTTTGGAACGCTTAGAAGGTAAAACCGTTAAAGAGAAACGGTTCAGCAGAAGCAGCCTGTAGGCACACATGTGACAGGAAGGCCGATAGCGACAGAATGAGGATGTGGAGATTTGCCATGATCAAGCAGATGCTACCAGGAGCCAGCAAGCCGGTTTGGAAAACCGGTGCAGTTTTGGAAACCCTTAGTGTTTTTGGGTTTTAGGTCTTCAGCATTGTACAGACATGACCTTCGGGCATGATCTATTTAAGAAGACATTTTGTATGGGACGGGGGTTCTCATTTTTGGGGTTGTTGTTCTTTTGTTGTTGTTGAGAATTTAAGAATATAACCTTTTTGTATTGTAAAATCTCTTTGAGCTGAGAATATTGTAAAGGCTCTGCAACTGTGTGTGCAGAGACCTAGCCGAGAGAAAGGAGAGTCTGCAGCTAAGTGCACAGACTAAGAACGGTTGCCCCATCCCTTTTGAAGGAAATATATTACCAACCATTCTTGTGGACGTAGCTTTCCATCCAGGGAAGTGAACCACGTTAAATCCTGTGTTATGTGATGATGTTTATGAATTAATGACTTTCTGTATTTTCTGTAGAATGAATGCTTGAATGTTTCCTTGCATGCTGTAATATGAGAAATTTGATATGCATTTACCAATAGGAGAAGTTTGGGAATGATATGCTAGGTTCCACGGAAGCAGATGAATGGAAAACATTTCAATTCTATGTTAAGGTCGTGAATCAGTCATTTAAGTTTAAATACTTTCTTAAGCACAGTGAAGGAACGAAGCACAATTAATCATGTTCATCATTTCGGTTCACATTGTAATAATCCAAGTTCTAGAATGAACGCTAGAAAGATAACCAATGAGTGCCTGAATGAATGGATGAGTGATATTCATTTCAGTGCCTTAACGTTTCCGAGATCTTCCAAGTAGAGAATAAGTGTGGGTGACTCGCAGTTCTAGAAGAAGATTCGCAGCAGTAAGAAACCCTTAGTGCGGCCCGCATTATTGCCTCCACTGCGCAGTACTGCTCCCAGCATAGATCCTGCTGCATACCGCATCAATTTTCCCGCAGCGCCATCCTTCTATCCTACACTGCGCAGCTTGTTTAGATAAACAACTCATCATTTACTATGGAAACCTGATTCCGCAGTACCCCATAAAGATACACCTCGGGTGAGACCTCAACCTGCTCACAGGTTTTTGCCGAAAGGGTCGATGCGAAGGGGTTTTGTTGGTCAAAGGGAGAACCGCAAAGAACCTGGGTCTAATTGGAAACCTTTGGGTTAGTTTAAGCCAACAAATGGTTCTGTTTCCATGCTAGAATCCATGATGAGTTGAAATGGTTCCGTTTCCGCGCTAGAATCCATGATGAGTTGAAATGGTTCCATTGAGTTGCAATCACGATGTGTGAAGAAGAATATCAGTTCCCCGAAGGATCTAACTATTGGCATCCTGAACAGACAGAAATCCAAGCTTGGTGGGATAAGACCATAAGCAATTTTGATAGACAAGAAAATAGACATCCGCGTCTAAGTGACACATAGTGGTCAGATAGATATATGTTGGACAACATTCACGAGATCTTTTGGGCATCATTTCCAAACTAGTTGCATGCGTGGATCTCGCGGCTCGCAGAGAAGAAAAACTGTTTACAAGGAGGAGTTCCTATGGAGTGGACTCCCGAGCTCACAGTGCAGCTTAAAGCATTAAATATCCCATTGTCACGCGCAGTTGATTATTGGGTCAATCATATGCTAGAAGGCTTTGTAACAGAATTTGCTGTAGACACACTCAAATCCTACAGCCAAGCAGAAGCACATTTTTTCGGAGGATTCCAAGGTAAGTTTCTGAACAATCTCAGTCTATACATTAAGATGTTGTTAGCTGAGAAAGGTGTTCTAAGAATGCAGTAATATGCTTGGATTTTTTCATGATAAACAGTACATATATTGATTCTGACGAAGAGACACATACTCTTAGAAGTGGTAAGAGATATAAAATTAATAAGAATCTGGAAGGCCCTAAACTTCATATAGATACTGAGATCCCCTATGATATTGATAACGAAGTTGCACAACCATTTACCCCTGAGAATCCGTCGGCTGCACAAATTGCGGCACCCTTATCGCATAACCCACCCGCTATGCAGCCCACCCCGTAGAAGACTTAGCCTAGTCCATCTCTCCTGATAGTCCCATTTGTATTTACTGCGTAGATCCCTTTACAGCAGCCGTGCACTAATCCCGGTGCCCCACCACCTAGTAGCACAATGGAAAACACTGATATGAAACTGCCAATATTCAAAGGAACTGGCCTAGAAGACCCTGATCAACATTGGTTCCTTTGTGAAGCCGTATGGAGTGTAAGAAAAATCCAGGACGATGCCGTGAAGCAAGCACAGCTCATTGTGATGAACCTGCAATAATTAATTAATGCAAATACACGAGATATCAAAAATAATAGAGCAGAATCACTTTTATATTGATCACAGGCCACTTCAAGGGGGCAACCTCCTTTGAGAAAGCTCAATACAATTAACTTCATGGTGCCTTCAATGGCCTCAACACATACTTATATACTAAGTCTATGCCCAATACTATGAGTCAAAACCATGGGACATATAATACTACAGGACGACTTAGAAAGCATATGCGTCCAATACTATGGGTCAATACTATGGGCTAATATAAACTATGGATCAACAAATACTACGGGACAACTTACAGAGCATATGCGTCCAACAACAATATACTAACATAGTAAGGACAAGGGTTGACATAGGTTCCTAACATCCCCTCTCCCTTAGAAAAAGATTTGTCCTCAAAGCTTTGGTTGGAGAAATTGCTGCAGAATCTGAAGGAGTGGTTCCCCGGTAGCATCCTCGGGGTGCATTTCAGGCCACTGACACCTTTGGAGTGTCAAGGAGGATTGCTTGGAAGGCTGTAGATGAAGAAGAACCCTGTCAGCTGCGTGGAAAATGTGCTCAGAACGGTGCTGATCAGCTTGTTGTTTCAGGCGAATTCTGGCCATGTGAAGATTGTCCTGCAGAATGAGAAGAATCTCATCGTGGTTTTGAAGAACCGAGTCAATTTCCTAAACTGGGGAGCTGCTAAGGGTGTATGGAAGAAGAACTGGCGGTGTTTTTCCATAGATTGCTTCATATGGTGTCCTTTGAGATGTGGTATTGTACCACCAGAGCGCTGCTAGGAAATCCATAGAAATAGTTGGCCAAAGCTGTGTAGGGATGGGCAAGGGTTTGAGAAATCCCAAAAGGAGTGTCGTTTCACCCTTGTTGACTTGGAAAGTATCATCGTCAGCCACCATCTGTTGAATTGTCATTTTTAGTCCCTGCCAAAAGAAGTTACATTGTTCCTGGTCATACATTTTACAGAACCCAGAGTGCCCTGTTGATGAAGAAACATGGAGTTCATAGAAGAGAGAGCCCTATTGAACATATTGCAACCAATTTGGAACAAGCAGAGAAAGAGCTGTAAGAGAACTGGGTCATCAATTGTGCAAGAAGGAGCACCTTCCACCATATTGTCCTTAACCTTCTTGTAAGTGGTCGCATAGGGAGGAGACCCATTGTTCCAGAAAATTTTTCAGACTCTGGAGATCAGTCTTGGTGCAGAAATAATTCCCTAATAGGTATGGCTTCCACTTCTGTACTGCATGCAAAATAGCCATCATTTCCTGCTGAGAGGTAGATGTGGCTAAATTCTTACCGGAAAGGTCTCTTGAAGGCAGCAAGCGCATTGGTTCAGCAAAGATACCTGCATATCTATCCAAGGAAGTAGTGGAGACTGTTGATGGGTGCATCTGAATGGAATTGAGTCGAGCGATGACACCATGTGAATTGTTCTTAAGGATTTTTTCCAGGAGATGTGAACTGATGATGTAGAGAGACCCTAGTTGTAAGCCCATAAATTTGTGTTGTGCCCCGCTGACTTTAAACTGCATCCAAAGTTCATCAAAATCCCATAAGATGGGGCCAAGTGTTGCGTAACCATTGAACGCCCAAAACCACATCACATCCACCTAAGGACAAGGAAAACATGTCAGAGCGTAGGTTATAATCTTCCATAGAGATACGCACATAGTGACCCTTCCCCTTGCAAGGTAAGGTGCCCCCATTGGAAACCATGACTTCAAAGTTGGAGCAAGGATGGACAAAACAATCAGCCTGTTTGGCAATCTGAGGGTCAATGAAGTTATGAGTGCTACCAGAATCAATGAGTATGGTAAGAGGGAGCTTCTTGAAGTATACCCTGACCCACATTGTTTGTGGGGTGGTGACGCCGGTTACAACATGGAGAGAGATCTCGGGTGGGTCGTCTTGAGATGGGGTGTCAACAGGCGGGTGTTGAATGTTGAACTAATCATCTACTGTATCTGTAGCTTCTTCACCAAGTTCTAAGGCAGGCATAGAATCCACATCCAAGAGATAGAGCTTTTGTTGAACACATCTATGTCCCCGAGTGAATTTCTCATCACAATTATAGCAAAGCCCTTTTTCTCGGCGTGCCTGCATTTCTATTTCAGACAAATGCTTGATAGGAGTTGTTTGAGGAGAAGGCATGATGGGAGGTCATTGGGAACCCATATTTCTAAAGGGAACAAAGGTGGGTTTGGAGCTGTGTTGAGCTGCGATCTTGTCCTCGGCCAGCTTAGCCAACCCTAGGACTTCCATCATTGTGTTGGGATAAAACATTTTGATCTCTGAGCGGATTTCATCCTTGAGACCACTGATAAAACAACTCCTGTAGAATTCATCAGACAATCCTTCTGTGTGATTGGCCAATTTCTCAAATTCTGTCTGATACTCTCTCAATGTGCCAATTTGGTGAAGTTTAGTGAGTGCTCCTCTGAAATCGTCAAAAGCACTAGGACCAAATTGTGGCAAAATGAGTTGGCAAAAATCTGTCCAGTTTGGCTCGGGATGAGCTTTGATGTACCAATGGTACCATTGAAGGGCTTCCTGTTCCAAATGAAAGGATGCAAGTGGAACTTTCTGTAGATCAAAAGTATTATGTAGACTGAAATATTGGTCTGCTCGGTATATCCATCCAGTTGGATCAGTACCATTGAAGCGAGGAAAATCAAGATTTGGCCCATGAAAATTGCTGGAAGAAGAGAACCCGGTGGCTACAAAAGATTCTAGCTGTCGGTTATTGTTCATGGCTGAATGTTGAAGATGGAGGCTGAGAAATTTTTCATCCAGATCTTGGAGTTTGGTTTGGATGGCTGGAAGTGCTTCCTCCATGGTGTTTGCTCCCGCACGGGTGACAACCATAACCAGTTTTTTTTTTTGTTGTTGGTGGAATGGGTAGAAAAACACAAACAGAAGCTGATTTAGTAAAGGGGAATTTGGATTGGGGAAACAATCTGATGGGTAATTGGGATTTGACTAGATTTTGGACATTGTCGAAAGGACAAGAAAGCAAAAAGGGGGATTTCAGAAGCGGGGTGATAGAATGAGAAAATTTGGCAGAGAGGGACAAAGAAGTAGAATTCAGAAAGGAATTCTGTGGTAAAATTTGAAGGTGATTGGGTGAAATCTGAGGAAGTTATGGCAAACCCTAAAAATAGACAAATGTGGGATTTCGAGCTTTGGGAAGGGGAATTGGGGATAGGGTCTCATGAATGAAAGATGCAGAATGGAATGGCAGGGGTTCCTTGAAAATTTCAAGGGAAACAGATTGAAAACAAGGGAGATATGGAGAAAAACCTGAATTTTTTACTTTTTTTTTTTTAAATTTAGAAATGGATCGGCAACAGCGGCGCGGAAGGGATCCACAACAGATGGATCTACAACGGCGTGGAAGGGATCGAAAATGGATGGATCTGAAATGACGACTGGATCTGGAACGACTTTCAGAACAGATCTGAAATGGCTGGATCTGGAGTGGAAGTTATCGGCAACAGTTCAACTGAAAATATATATGGACCCTAGGTATGTGCGGTATAGTTCAGGGGTTTCACTCGGCCACCAATGCTGTCTGATGGCTTGCATATTGGGGCAATACCCCTCACTCCATGGCTCAGGTAAAACTGATAACCACTTTGCCACAAACGACATCTCTTGGTTTACCTCACGGGTGGAAACTAGTCAATCAGGTAGGGGTCGTTGCCCTTTTTGCTGGCAGGTCCTCTCAATGGGCCAGCTACTTCGGGGTTCCTGTGGTACTCCTAACAATGAGTTTTAGGGCTTATGCCCAAGTACTTCCCACAATTAAGCGGATAGGGATTATTCCCAAATCCGAACCTGCAACAGATGCAAAAAACAATTTGGCAAAAATTTCACCCAGCGAGCCCAAGAAAGTGCTCTGATACCAGATGTGATGAACTTGCAATAATTAATTAATGCAAATACACAAGATATCAGAAATAATAGAACATAATCGCTTTTATATTGATCATGGGCCACTTCAAGGGGGCAACCTCCTTTGAGCAAGCTCAATACAATTAACTTCACGGTGCCTTCAATGACCTCAACACACACTTATATACTAAGTCTATGCCCAATACTATTAGTCAAAACCATGGGACATATAATACTATGGGACGACTTACAAGGCATATGCATCCAATACTATGGGTCAATACTATGGGCTAATATAAACTACGGATCAACAAATACTACGGGACGACTTACAAAGCATATGCGTCCAACAACAATATACTAACATAGTAAAGAGAAGGGTTGACATAGGTTCCTAACACTCATCACCACTTTCAGGGATAGAGCACTACATTGGTTTATGAAATACTCTACCATACAGCCGAGAACCCTCGCAGAAATTAAAGTTGCGCTGGTGGCAGAGTTCAAGAAACCTAAGTCTGAGTCTCAGTGTATAACTACGTTGAAGGAAATAAAGCAGAGACCAACTGAAATGGTATGGGAATTTGATCAGAAATTTAATACCTTACTAAACCAAGTAAGTTTTGTTATACCACCAGAATAACATAAAGAATGGTTCATTGCTGCGCTGTTACCTCATATCAGATTACCATTGATGCAGCAGAAGGTTCTATCCTAGGCAGAGGCCTTGGAAATTACAATGAAGCTAGAAGCTTCGCCGATTGGGGATACTAGTTCTGGGATGTCTCAGATCCAGAACCAGCTGACCACCCTCACACTTGAACTGCAAAGTATGAAAAATGGTAAAGAACAAAGATATGAACCTAGACAGGAGGTTTGGTGTACAAGTTGTAAAGGAGAAGGTCATGACTGCGAGCATTGCCCTCTATTCCATGACTATATTAATAGTGGTGCGCCTAACCCATTAAATCAGAATTAGGCCCCATGGTGTGAAATTTGCAGAACCACGGGACATAGACCTGAATACTATTACCTAATCCAGAAATATGTGAAAACTCCTAAGAATTTATACTGCAATTTCTGTAAATCAGTTGGACATGATGAATCCATCTGCCGTGCATATGAATTAATGAATGAAAAAAAAGGGATATGGACTCAATGCGAGGCACTGGCTTGTACCACGTACAAGAAGATACCCAGCCAAAACAAGAAAATGCACAATATGACCAAGGAGGATACAGAGATCGTGGTGGTGGATGCTGCGGCAGAGGAAGAAATGTTGGTCTGGCACAGAGAAGAGGCCGTGGCCAAGTCATTTGTTATAACTGTGGCCAACCCGAGCACATGTCTAGAGATTGTGTTAACCCATGCACTCCGTGCAACTATTGTAAATCGTTTGAGCATGTCATTGAAGATTGCCCAGTATTAGAGGTGGAAATGCAGAAGAGAAGATGAACAGAGGCTCCAAATCCAAACATCCAGTGGATCGCAGTAGAGAATAGACCAGTGGATCCGAGCATTAACATGGTCACATGTAGCGGTACTGAGACAGGCCGCGACAGAGGAGCGGAAGCTTCAACATTAGGGGAGGCACATATGAAGAAGGATCCTCTTGAACTAGTATGGATAAGGAAAGATCCAGGAAAAGAACCCCCTCTTAACCTACAGAAGAACACAGAGATCTTCATTGACGCGCGAGATACCTTTAGAGAACCAGCAGATAAGTCATCAAGGATCCTGCTGCGCAGTGAAACACCGCATGTTGAAGACATTCCGGTTCCGTATGACAAAACAAGTACTACGATAGATGTCCGTACTTCTGTTGCGCAGTTCTTGCGAAGCTGCATGAAGTTACTAAAAAGAGAAAAAGCCATAGTAGAGCCCTAGAAGCTTATCAGTCAATATGAACCTCAGATTGCAACAGAGACTCCAGATAGCGCTGTACATCATATAAGGAAGCACAAAAGAACAGGCTGAGAGATGAGGCTTACTGTGCGGATAGGAGATTTTGAAATGGATGAAGTCATCCTTGATCTGGGATCAGAAGTGAATGTCTTGACTAAGCAGACATGGCAGCAGATGGGTCGACCAAATTTGCTTTGGTCACCTATCCAGTTATGAATGGCTAATCAGGATAAGGTCATACCTTTTGGCCGCTTAGCTAATGTAGTAGTTGACATTGGCAGAGTACAGAGTCATGCAGACTTTGAGGTTATTGAAATTGTGGATGATAGTCAACCTTTTCCAGCAATATTGGGAATTTATTGGGCTATGGATAACTTGGCTATCATAAACTTGAAGACAAAGAAGATGATCTTTGAAGGGAAGAATCTTAGGGTCATCACACCATTGGATCCTAAAGATGGTGATAGATACAGTGAGCTGATTCAGGAGGAATCCCAAGCTCGAGATTTAGATCGACTATACCAGCTGACTGCGAACAAGGAAGACTACATTAATCCTACTGCGGACAGTACGCTCAGCTGGCGATGTGACACTTCTTGTATGTCTGACTCGGATATAGGATGGGAGAATTGGCAAAGCCGCATGCATGAAGTATCATCAAGAAGATGTGCGCATGTTACGAAATCACTTCGCTGGATCAGAAAAGAGGTGAGTCCTATTCCCACATATGATGGTTTTGCTAGTGTTTACAGTTTCATAAGGGAATATACTGCAGTTATACCAGATGAGCATAGACTGCCAGATTTAGATATAACATTGCGCGATACACCTGCCAGATGGTGGAATGCACATAAGAAAACATTGACCACTTGGGATCAATGCAGAACTAAGATGTAGATCCGATTTGCCGAAAAGGTTACTTTACCCTTTCAAAAGTATAATGGACAGATAGACCCTAGTCAGCACATTGAAATCTGTTCAAAGGCATGGGTGGAAAGACCACTTACAGAATGGGTACATTTATTTGTACATACATTGGATGCGGGTATCCCAGAGAAATGGTACCTCGACCTGGAGTTGTGCAGTGAACTCACTGATTGGTAGCTGCTCGCTGCGAACTTCCGGAAGGACTTCAATTTTGAAGACAAGAATCCATTAATCCACGAAGCTTTACAGCTAATCAAGAAGCGCATATTCCAAGACGACTGTCATCATCAAAACATAACATTGCAGGAGTTTTTTGGGACAAAGTGCATTCTCGCGCACCTACAGTCAGAATGGAAGGAACATGAAGAGCACTTGATCGAGTGTTACAACTTAGCTGAAGATACCAATGATACAAACGAAGACGATGAGGAGGACCCACGCAAAATAGATATACTAGAATCAGAAGGCACGTGTGAGGTAGAAGGATCTCCGTTGGAAATCCCAGATATGACTGGACCAGTAAAAACACAAAAAGTGAACATTGGCATAGACAAAGAGCCGAAGTTCGCATCAATAGGAGATTATTGGGATGATCAGACTATTGTAGAGATCGCAGATACCTTACATGAGTATCAGGAACTATTTCCAACAAAATTTACAGAGATGAAAAGAATTTTGGGATATTTAGGGGTAATGAAAATACCTTTAAAACCAGGTGGTAAGCCTATCAAGTAGAGGCCATACAGATTGAATCCGCGCTATAAGGAAAAATTCCACGCAGAGCTAGATAAGATGCTAGAAGCAGGAATCATTGAACCAGTTGAAGAATCCGAATGGATTAGCCCCATGGTTGTTCAAGCCAAGAAAGTAAAAGGCGAGATCAGGATTTGTGTGGATCTCAGAAAGCTGAACGATGCTTCCCTGCATGACCCATTTCCAACTCCATTCACAGATGAAGTGCTTGATAACGTTGGAGGAAATGAGGCATATTATTTCACTGATGGTTTCTCTGGTTATCATCAGATCAGGATTGATCCTGTGGATAGGCATAAGACGACATTTGCTACAGAATGGGGGTCATTCAAGTACACCGTCATGCCTTTTGGGCTGAAGAATGCACCTGCCATATTCTCTAGAGTCGTCGTCGCAGCATTTAAAGATTTTATGCACAAGTTTTTAGAAGTGTATTTTGATGATTGGACTGTATTTGGTCTGTTGAAAAATCATTGCGTGAATCTCTGCATGATGCTCGAGAAGTGTCGACAGCATCAAATATCCTTGAATTTGAAAAAGTGTATTTTCTATGTGCCTTATGGAATTTTACTTGGCCACATTGTCTGTAAGCAAGGATTGATGGTAGACCCTGCAAAGATTGTAGTTATTACAAACTTACCAACACCAAATTCAATCAATATGTTGCGATCTACATTAGGCCATACTGGATATTACAGGAAATTTATAAAGGGTTATGCACAGATAACCATAGCAATGGAAAAGCTGTTGAAGAAGGACGCATCATTCATTTGGAACGTAGAATACAAACAGGGTTTTGACATATTAAAAGAAAAGATGGTCACTGTGCCTATTCTAGTCTTTCCAGACTAGACGAAGCCATTCCATGTCCATGTTGACGCATCATGTATTACCCTGAGGATTGTGTTAGCTCATCCAAGAGAGGGAGGTATTGACCACCCTATTGCATTTTCTAGCAAAAATCTTTCAATAGCAGAGAAGAACTATACTACTACTGAGAGGGAAGGTCTTGTGATGGTATATGCCCTATAGAAATTTAGACACTACTTGTTGGGATTGCACTTCCTTATGTTTACTGACCATTCTTCATTGAAATATTTGGTCAACAAGCCATTGTTAGGGGGACGCATATGCCGATGGCTATTGTTGTTCCAGGAATATGACTTTGAAATTATTGTCAAGCCAGGTAGATTGAACTTGGGAACTGATCATCTATCAAGGATCGAGTCAGGAGAGGAGCCGACGAATATTGAAGATAGTCTGCTTGATGCGTAGTTATTTAGTATATAGGTTGTCGATGATTATTACAAGGATATCATTGACTTCCTAACCACGGGGATGGCACCCCAGGAATTCTCGGTATAGCAGAAAAAACAGTTAGTGGTGCGCGCCGCGAACTTCACTATAATTGCAGGACAGTTATACAAACTTGGGCCGGATGAAGTGCTGCGCAGGTGCGTACTCGATTATGAGAAGCCATTTATTCTAGCCGACGCACACTCAGGAATCGTGGGAGGTCACTATGCAGGTAGGGATACTGCACAGAAGATATTGCGTGCAGGGCTATGGTGGCCTACGCTCCATAAAGATGCCAAAGAACATTGTAGGAACTGTGATGTCTGTCATAGGACAAAAAACCATCATGCCGAGATGAGATGCCATTGAATCCACAGTTGACACTGCAGCCATTTCAAAAATGGGAAATAGACTTTGTGGGTCCTATAAACCCACGAGGAAAAAGAACAGGTGCAAGGTATATTATTACTGCTATAGATTACATCACCAGATGGGCGGAAGCAAAACCAGTTAAGGACTGTAGTGCCAGTACTGCTGTGTAGTTTATTTTTGAAGAAATACTCACCAGATTTGGCTGTTCGAAGATTTTGATGAGTGACCAAGGTACTCACTTTTTGAACTAGACGATTGAGGTGCTTACAAAGGAATTCCACATTCGTCATCAGCGCATCACTCCATATCATCCACAGGCGAATGGTACTGTAGAGGCTTTCAATAAAATATTGGAGAATGCACTCACTAAGGTGTGCAATGTAAATAGAGACGATTGGGACCTACACGTCTCATCTGTGCTATGGGCATACAGGACCACATGCAAGAAATTGACAAGACAGACACCCTTTCGGTTCGTTTATGGGAAGGAGGCTATAATGCCTATGGAATATATTGTCCCTAGTTTGAGAATCGCTGCATTTACAGGGATGGCAGACTACGAAGCTCTAGAAGAAAGATTACTACACTTACTGGGCTTGGAGGAAGATCGCTTCATCGCAGGCTTCCACCAGCAAGCTTAGAAGGACCACGAGAAAGCATGGCATGATTGCCATATAAAGAACAAGTGTTTTCAGGTAGGTGATCTAGTCCTCCTGTATGATAGCAAGTTCATGAAATTCCCTGGTAAATTTAAGATGCATTGGCTTGGCCCATATACTGTGATACATGTTACTAACATTGGTGCCGTCCAGTTAGCCAATTTAGCTGGTGATACCTTGCCAACTTTGATAAATGGAAGCAAGCTAAAGCTATACCATGATAGCACTGCTTCGCAGAACCCTGAATAACGAACCAAGGAAGGAAGTTCTAAGTGTCAAGTACAGTTGAAAGTGGACACTAGAAATGTAAAGGAGTCTGTACATGTATGATAAAAGGAAGAAGGTATGATAAGAAGAATGATCTATGTACCGTGCAGCACTGTTGAAGTTGCGTAAAAGGGAAAATATATATATATATATATATATATATATATATATATAGAGAGAGAGAGAGAGAGAGAGAGAGAGAGAGAGAGCCGGACAGTTGGAAATTTTTGGCACTACGAAGTAGCCGCGCAGGGTTGCAGATGGCTTGCCGCGTAGTTCGGCGCAACACCCAGAGAAAAATAAACGTTGCATGGCTTTCAGAAAAATAGCCATTAGATGATCGTTGCAGCAACCACTTCGGCATTTAAAGCAAAGATAGTCGTTTTGAGCACGCTGATGACAGAAAAGACCGAAGGATCCACTCAAATTCACCAACGGACACCACATTAAATGCTTATCTAGTCGTTGAAGGGCATGGGAGAGGGTCTGCGGCACCTATAAATAATACTGTTGGGAGACTCGTGCGTGTTACCAAGCACTTAGAATTTTCTTGCGATTAACCTCTCTGAGCTAGTAGCCATCTGTATTCTGTCTACCTTGGCCGCTACCTCATTTATGAATGTTCGAACCTTCCTTTAGAGAAGAATAACTCACCATTGAAGAAGCACTGAGGATCTTTCAGCACGGAGGGATTCAGCAGTTAATGAAAACTCTAGTTAAGAAGGTCGTCATAGAACAAAGATCACCGAGAATTAATCCAACGATGCAGGAAAAAGCAAAAGATAAAGGAAAAGTCGTAACTACACCTCGATCTAACATCATAAAGATGGGATCCTCGGCACAGAAATCGCCAGTCTTTTAGACAGAAGCTTTGAAGATGACACCTGAATATATCTCCCCACGAGCACTAAATGCCCCTGTGTTTAAATTGTTCAAGAATACGAGATACGACATCCCGCTGTCACCTATCTCAAAGCATGTAAACGTTGCTAAGAATATGCTGGGAAAGATAGTAGATTGTAAATGGGAGGATTATGACCTCTTGGGAATGAAGAAAGATGAGCCAGATGTTCCCAAATACCTAGATTTTCAACTAGACCAGTATATGTGCTGGAAAAAGGATGCTAAGGGAACTCTGAACTTGGTAGCTGACAGTTGGTTAGCACCTATCGTTTAGTTGGGGCTACTGAACTTGCTGAGATTGCCACATTTTGACCATTCTCCAGAACTGAATATTGTGGTTCGCACACTCATGGCACAAATCCACCAAGGTTATCTGTGGCTGGACAGGAACATTGATATTAACATTGATTTGATCGACCGCATCACTGGGATAAGCAAGCGCGGTAAGGATCCGAAGCAATTCTTCCAGGGGAAGAGCAAAGAAAAAGAGGTTGTTGAGAAGATGAAGAAAATCCACTCGGTGGTGAAGGCAAAAAGAGGATTCCTGACAGAAGATATAGAGGACAGAGCAACAAGATTTGTAATGCAGTTGCTCGCAGGAAAGATGCTCAAAACAGCTAGGCCTTTGGAGGTGCCTGCGGGCTCAATACTCCTTGGTGCCGTAGCGACTGAAGGCAACAACTTTAATTGGTGTCAGTTTCTGTTGAATGAGTTCCTTGAAGAACTCAGCGACACACAGGTGAATGGCGGCCAGTTCCATTTCACCTCGTTCATCGTCCTGATTGCTTTGTGTGGATGGAAGGAGCCGCGAGATTATGTGGGCGTCATTATGGACACCAAGGATCCTAGAGGGTTTAAATTCGTCAACCTCTGGGCAAACACAAATGCAGAGTGCCAACATGCAACAGCAGAAGTCTTTTACTAGTACTATATTCAGCTGCGCGATGCAATCATGAAGACACCCTGCATTACAAAGAAGGTCACGGTGAAGTATATCCGCATCATCGACTTTGAGGCGGATATGAAATGTATCTTCATATCGTCGAAAGCACAAACGAGGAAACCAGAGTGGTTCCCAGGAAAGTACATCATGTATGAGCAAGATATTGAGGACCTCATGAAAGATTGGCTAGCAGAGTTCTGCGTAGAGATCATGGATGTGGAGACAGATTCAGCAGAAGATGAGCCGATCCCGCTCTCATGCCCAATTATTGAAGAAACGGGGAAGAGAAAAGAAGCTGAGACTTTGGAGAAGCCAAAGTCGAGGAAAAAGGTGAAGGCTACAAAGATTCAATCGGAGGAAGTACTCAATGATGATGACTATGAGATGATAGCCAAAACAGTCTCAGAGTAGATGAAGGAGCTTATGGTGGCTAAAGAAAAGAAGTACATGGTCATCCACGATGACCTGCACCAGACGTGGCTCGCAATGCAAGGCCTAATGAAGAAAATGGACGATGTCCAGAAAAGCCTTGTTTTTCCACAGGAAGCAGGGGCTGAAAGGAGGTCGGTAGGAACCTTGTAGCAAGGAAGCCAGCAGCTAGCAATAACGCTGCCGTCGAAGACTAGGATTTTCCATGTGGACCCATTGGCTGTTGCATTGCCAATGGTAGAACAAGTTGTATTGGACACAAAGGGAGTCGAGAGGGTAGAGCTCGACCTAGCCAAAATCCCTTTACTAGGATTGCACTTCATCCACATGCAGATCGTGGAGGAGATGCATGAATGGATGGTTGAATCGATGAAGCTACAACCAGAGCTCACCGCAGCGAATAGGGAAATTCAGCTGCAGGGATAAATACAGCTACGCAATGAACAGGACCGTCGACAAAATTTGGAGACCACCATATCCAATGTGGCGAAGGATATCAAAGGCATAGAAATCCAGGATGATCCTGTAGACACAGTTCTGAGGATTGGAGATAAGGTGAGATCCTTGTAGACGGAGATGCAGGATAAAGAGATTTATTATGAGGCCGATATTGCCACATTAAAGGATAATCTTAATAAGTAGGCACCATTAACTGAACAGCAAGTCAGAGAGCAAGCAGTGAGTGCAGCCTCAAAAAGCATTACAAGTGAGATGTCTAAGTGCCAATCTGTCCTAGATAAGGTTTCACAGGAAATCACGACCCTTGAAGAGGATCAAGGGTTGCTGCAGGTCAAGACCGCGGTACAAGAAAAATAGACCGCGCTGGACAAGTTGAATGTAGAGGTAAAATCTCTGCCACCCAGAGAAAGGCTATCGAGATAGAAGGAGATATCCAGCTTAAAGAAAGAAGTACACGAATTATGACAAAAAGAGACTGAGATGGATAATCAGTCGCAGTAGCTCCTAGAGAATGCCATGGCGGTATCGCAACAAATTGAAGATAAGTTAGTAGAACTGCGCGATAACTAGGAGCAGGTGCAAGACCAAATTGGACAAGAAATAACTCCAACACTGCTTGAGACAATTAAACAGGTTGAGGAGGATACAAGAGAAGCAGTGGTGCAGTTGTGTGGTACATATGACGAGTTCATGGCCAAGTTCGTTCCACCGGTCGTGGCATAGAGTGAGAAAGCTGAAACAATTAGTGGCTCAGGGATGAGCCACATGTAAGTGTTAGGGGAATGTTGGGCCTAGGTTGAGATGAAGTTTTGGAAGCACCCTTTTGAGGCAAGCAGGGAAAGCTGAGCTGAGCACAGCTCAGAAACACAATTTTGGCTAAGTATTGAGGATGCTGCGAAGTTGTGCGCAGCATCCAACTTTTGACCAGATTGTGGAGTTGCACGCAGCATCAAAGTTTTGGCTGTGATGCGAAGACCAGTACTATGCTGAAGTAGTGCTGTAGAGTTAGGAGGCCACGTGGAGCCAGTAAAGCAGTGTGCTGGACAAGTATCAAGTGTAGCTACCAGCTCGACCGGTAGCAGCCATTTTTGGAAAAGATATTCCAGGATTGCCGAGCGACGGACGTAGGCAAAACAGGAAGGCGGCCACACATGGGTTGTTAAGGAAAGTGACGTTTGCATGCTTAGAAAGTAAAACCATTAGAGAGAAATGCTTTGGCAAAAGTAGCCTGTAGGCATGCGTGCGACAGGAAGGTTGATACCGACAGAATGAGGACATGGAGATCCGCCATGATCAAGCAGACGGTACCAGGAGCCAACAAGCTGGTTTGGAAAACTAGCGCAGTTTTGGAAACCCTTAGGGTGTTTGGGTTTTAGGTCTTCAGCATTGTACAGACATGACCTTCGGGCATGATCTATTTAAGAAGACATTTTGTATGGGATGGGGTTCTCTTTTTTGTGGTTGTTGTTCTTTTGTTGTTGCTGAGAATTTAAGAAGATAACCTTTTTGTATTGTAAAATCTATCTGAGATGAGAATATTGTAAAGGTTCTGCAGTTGTGTGCGCAGAGACCTAGCCGAGAGAAAGGAGAGTCTGCAGCTAAGTGCACAGACTAAGAACAGTTTCCCCATCCCTTTTGAAGGAAATATATTACCAACCGTTCTTATGGACGTAGTTTTCCATCTGGGGAAGTGAACCACGTTAAATCCTGTGTTATGTGATGATGTTTATGAATGAATGACTTTCTGTATTTTCTGTAGAATGAATGCTTGAATGTTTCCTTGCATGCTGTAATATGAGAAATTTTATATGCATTTACCAAGAGGAGAATTTTGGGAATGATATGCTAGGTTCCACTGAAGCAGATGAATGGCAAACATTTCAATTCTATGTTAAGGTCGTGAATCAGTCATTTATGTTTAAATACTTTCTTAAGCACAGTGAAGGAATGCAACATAGTTAATCATGTTCATCATTTCGATTCACATTGTAATAATCCAAGTTCTAGAATGAATGCTAGAAAGATAACCAGTGAGTGCCTGAATGAATGGATGAGTGATATTCATTTCAGTGCCTTAATGTTTCTGAGATCTTCCAAGTAGAGGATAAGTGTGGGTGACTCACAGTTCCAGAAGAAGATTCGTAGCAGTAAGAAACCCTTGGTGCAGCCCGCAGTGTTGCCTCCACCGCGCAGTACTACTCGCAGCATAGATCCTGCTGCGTATCACATCAATTTTCCCGCAGCGCCATCCTTCTGTCCTGCGATGCGCAGCTTGTTTAGATAAACAACTCATCATTTACTGTGGAAACCTGATTCCGCAGTACCCCATAAATATACACCTCGGGTGAGACCTCAACCTGCTCGCAGGTTGTTGCCAAAAGGGCCGGTGCAAATGGGTTTTGTTGGTCAAAGGGAGAACCACAAAGAACCTGGGTCTAATTGGAAACCTCTGGGTTAGCTTAAGCCAACACAGAGTGTACATTCTTGCAATTTCCCTTTTCTTCTCAGAGTTTTCTGCCCTAAGAAAACAGATTTGTTCTTCCATGATTTCCAATAGGCTGTTGGTTTTTGAGGCTGAGTCTGGGCTGGAGAGAAGGTGGGAGAAGGTAGACATCGTGTTGAAACCTTCCAAGGTCAGAAGGTTGATTTTTGAGAGGTCACTAGAATGGAAAGGAAGAGGAATGCACAGGCTTTCACCAAAGGGGTCGTTCTCCTATGGGAGAGCAAGATTTTTTTTGCAGAGAAGGCACTTATGCGGGAGGTGAAGGTCAAGTTCAAGATTTGAGTACCCAAAACCCACAGTGGATTCTAGAGGAGAAGCATGGAGAGATTCATCCATTACACTTCGGAGTAGAGATTTCATGAAGTACCAAAGGAAAATAAGGAAGGAAAGTAAGACAAGGAAGGAAAGAGGACGGGGACTCTGAATGAACCCACCTGAATGCATTAAATCAAGCGTGCAAGCCTGATGCCGAGATCGAGGACTTCCAGCTTTACGCCTCTGAGATTTGATTGCATGCGTGAGAAGGTTCTGGAGAAACATGAAGTTGCTGCCACGTCTTGAGAGGCTAAGAAGGTTCAAGCGAGGGATGAAATAAAAAAATTGTCCACTGTCTAAAAATAGGTGGAGGAGTTCCTCGACGAGGTATCCACGGTAGATCAAGGAACCCATCATTGTTGGAGATTTTATTCATTGTAAACAATAGAGCCATAATCTATTTGGACCCCTTTTTCACCATTTGATCTGCGAAGTGATTGTTTGTTCGGAGAATGTGGAGGAATTTGAGAGCATTGAAGTCAATGATGAGATTTTTGAAGATGTGGTGTAGCTTTAGAGTGGGAATTTTATAATTCATGATGAGTTTTCAGGACTCTCTTATGACCAAGTGAGAATCCCCAAAAACAACCAGATATTTTATTCCAAGAGTGCTTGCAATCTCTAGCCCCTTGATTAATGCGATCCATTCTGCATGGTTGTTCGAATTCTTCCCTAATCCCCAAGCAAATTCTTTCTCTCTCTTCCACCCAAGATAAAAAATGACCCCTCTCGCACCTACCAACCTAGGGTTTTTTTTAGAGGAACCGTCGAAGAAAAGGGAGTGACATCCTAGCTTTGTCCACCAACTATTGAAACCTTTCGGGTTCATTCGAACCTACCATCGTAAAGAGTTTGGTTTTTTAAGGGGGGGAACTCCGAGAGAGAGTTGGATAAGCAATGAAAGTCAGAGGTCCAAATTTTTTGTTCGACTGTCAGGGGTTCGAGATGCATGTGTCTTAAAAATTTTGATATTAGGGCTTCATTCCATAACACTTTTGCTGAAGAGGAGACTCTGCTTGGATGGAGGATCAAATTTTCAAAGATTCCTTTATTCCTGGTTGTCCAAATTTTCCAATATATATACTTTGGAAGGGAAACCCAAGCTATGGAGAAATATAGTTTTGTGTGAAGAGATCCTTGATAATAGTCTTTCCACCAGGTGAAAATATCTATCTAGTTTGTTGGGAAGATAAGATTAATTTGAAGCTCTTTAAGGGATATGAACCAAACCTTCTTAGAAAAGGAGCAATCCAAAAAAAGGTGTTCCAGAGTTTGTTCCAAATATTTACAAAGAATGCATCGTGAAGCTCCTTCAATTCCCTTTTTTTTAGATTCTTAGCTGTGAGGGTTTTATGGTGTGCTAAGATCCAACAGAAGGATTTGATTTTGGGCAGGTCATTCTTACACCATACATTTGTCCAGATAACTTCTTTTCTACTATTTTTTTTATAGAGTTGTAACCGGCCTTGACTGAGTAAGTTCCTGAGTTCCCCCAGCTTCTGGAGTCAGCTAAGTTATGATGAACCGGAGCTGAGCCTTGAAGGATAGGTTGTAACACTGAATAGTCCATGATCAGATGCTCTAGAAATTCTAAGTTTTTACATCCTGCCCATCTGCCATTATTATACCAATTAGAGATGTCATAGATAGTGGAGATGTTTTGATGGTCCATCCATAGTTTGAGATCCATGAATACTTCTAAATGGAGTGAAGGACAGGAAGGTCAAATATTATCTTCCCAAATTTGAATATGTCTACCATTTCCAGGAGACCATCGCAAGCTATTTTGAATGATATGAGCTTCTTTTTTGCATAATATCCAGATTGGAGAGTCGTTCTCGACTAAGGGGAGTTCATATATGCAACGTTTTCTTTTTCCTTTCAGGTATTTTTTTCTTAGAATGTCCTTCCACCATGATTTCTCCCTTGAAACAATTATATATAGGATTTTGGCTCCCAGAGCAAGGTTCATCATTCCCAAGTCTCGAATTCTAGCTCCTCCACAACATTTTGGGCTGCAGATAGTTTCCTAGTTAACAAAGTGAAACTTCTTAGTACCAATGGACTTTCCACCTCACCAAAGGAAGTTTCTGAGTTCCTTTTCCACGTCCTAGATTATTTCTTTTGGAGCTAAAGAGATCGAGCATGAGTAAATAGGGAAAGAATCAAGGATATAATTAATGAGGATAAGTTTTCCAACAGTGTTGAGCCATTTTTCTCCCCAATAAGAGATTTGTTTTTTAATCTTTTCAACCAATCCTTTCCAATCTGAAGCTTTATTTTTTCCCTTGTGTATAGGAACACCAAGGTAATTCGAGTTCCAATTTGTTTTTCCTTCATATCCTAGGGTCCTTGCTATCCTGACCATTATTCTGTCAGGGCAATTCCATCCATAGATTTTTGTTTTTAAAGCATTTACTTTTCCATTTGAAGCTTTGAGAAAATTGAGAGGACTTCCCTAAACATTTTTGCAATAATAACTAAAGCCCCCACAAGGAGGATTGTATCATCTGCGAATTGCACATGATTTGAGCTTTGAATCCTCTGGAAATTTTTAGACCTTTGAGATCACCATTGTCTTGAAGGGACTGAAATTTCCTGCTCAAATATTCTACTACTAAAATATATAGGAAAGGAGATAAAGGACATCCTTGTTGGAGCCCTCGAGAGGCTTGGAAAAAGCTTGTAGGTATTCCATTAAGAAGTGGAGCAATCCAAGGAATGCTGATGCATGCTTTAATCCATCTAATAAATTTTTTAGAGAAACCCAATCTGATTATTATCTCAAACAAAAAGAAATGATTAACCCTATCAAAGTCATTTTCCATTTCCAGCTTAATTTCCATACCTTGTTGTTTGCGTTCCAGGCTGGAGTGCATGGATTCTTGCACAATGATAATATTATCCATGATTTGTCTACCAACGATGAATCCTCCTCGCGTATCTGAGATAATATGATCCATGATATTTTTCATTCTAGTGGTGAAAATTTTGGTGAGGATTTTGTAGGAGGTGTTGCACAGAGAGATAGGACGGAATATTTCTATCGAAAGTGGAATTTTTTCTTTAGTAATCAAGGTAAAAAATGCGGAATTTGTAGCTCCACCAATTTTGTCTTTTTTCCTGGTCTAGTTTATCATCCTTCTTAAGACGTCTTTGATGATGTCCCACACAGCACGATAGAAATTAATCATGAAGCCATCTGGCCCTGGGATTTGTTAGGATGAAGGGTCTGGATTGCTTCAATAATTTCTTGCTCTGAGATTGGTTTCTCTGGATCCTCATTATCTGAGACAAAGATAGAAGAGAGAATACCTGAGAGAAGATCAACTTGAGAGATTGGGTCCATTTCTCCATTGCCAAAATATAATTGATGGAAATGATGAAAGGGAAAATTTTTAATGGCGTCCTGTCCTATGATTCTTTGATCGTTGCTATCCTTCAGTTCCTTGATGCAGTTGAAGCTCATTCTTGTCTTTGTTTGTTTATGGAAGTAATTCGTATTTATGTCTTCCTTTTAACCAAAGTTGTCAAGATTTTATTCTCCACATCTCTTCATCATGCCTCGTTGCTTTTAAGATTTCTAGATTCAGAACTTTTTCATGGGCAATGGAATCGTTAGTGATCTCCTCGCATTCCATTTTAGAGTGGAGAGCAACAATATATGCTTGAAGGTCCTTTTTTATGGAGGAGGGTTCAATAAAAGAGGAGATGGCCCAATATTTCAAAGAAGAGAAAAATGCCCTGAGTTTTGATCCCAAATAAATCTAGGCGAGACAGGGAAGGTGGAGCTCCAGGACAAATGAATAATATAGAGGGTCTTAATGTTATGAAGCGAAATAGGGTTAACTCTAAAGGGGATAGGCCCAAATCAATGGGGGGGGATAGGGAGAGGGATATGGGTTTATGGTCAGAGGTGGCTGAAGCGATAATGGAAGAAATTAGAAGCAAGTCTTTTTGGAGAAGAGAAGAAGTTACCAGAAATCGGTCGAGTCTAGCGGCGATGTGTCCTGGTCCTGTCTGCTTGTTGTTCCAAGTGTATTTCCCATTTTTGGGGATGGGGTCCAAGAGATCTAGGTCAGCTATCAGATCTTCAATTTTTCCACCAAAAGGATCCCTAATGATCGATCCTCCTCTTTTTTCCATGATTGATTTCATGGTGTTGAAGTCCCATGCTATTATAACCTCTTTCCCATGCAACTCAGTATCTAAAGTATATAGGGAATCTGAGAAGGCCAATTTATCTCTATAATGTGTAGGTCCATACACATTACAAATGAATATTTTTTCTTGGTTGCTTTCATTTTGTAGTTCTACTAAATGCCAGTGAGTATTTTCTTTTACTAATCTAATTTTGTATTTGTCCGATCTGCAGAAAGTTGAAATTCCACCTAAAGCACCTCTAGAGCTAACGGCATTTCCTATATTGTTTTTCTAGAAGAGGAAAGAGAGGTTTATTACCTCTTATTTCATCATCTTAGTCTCTTGAATAAGAAAGATGTTTGGTTTCTCATTTTTTAAGATATTTTTCAAGGCTTCCACCTTAATAGAGCCTCCCAAACCTCTACAGTTCCAAGAGACTATTTTCATTATTTATTGGATGCATGAGATCCTGCTCGGGATATATTTTCGTTAACTCCAATAGGTTTAACATTCTATAGAAGTTTTGTATCCTCTATGATTAATTTCCTTCGAAGTTCTAGTTCTCTCTCTGTCTCTTGTTCTCGATGTTGTCTTTGAGATTTTATTCCCCACGTAGACAAAGATGGGCCTAAATCTTCTATTTCCCGTGTCTCTTGATATGACGAATGTCCTAGAGTTATAGACATTGGATTGATTATGTTCTGCTTTACCATTTCTGCCCAGGTTCCTCCAGGGGAGGTCAATCCATCAGGAGCCTTTTCAACGATCTCTTCAATAGCTGCTGGCGAGGGTATTGCAGAGGGGATCTTGTTGTATTCCAGTCTATCTTCCATTGTAGGGTTTTCCATATCTGGAATTTCTCCTTCTTCAATGTGTAGGGATTCAAATTGATTTCAAGTAGAAGCTTCCTTGTTTTCTATGGACTACTCTTTATTTTTTCCTTGTTGATTTCCAAGATTATTGCTAGCAGGGGTAGGATTCGATTTTTTCCCTCTCTTAATTTGTTTCCATCCCTCTTCTTGATTTTTCTCCGTGTCTTCCTCGGTAGATTTAGGGAAATTCTTTACAAAGTGGCCATACTCATGACATTTTATGCATTTAAAATGGAGTTGTTCATAATCTACCTTCTGAAAAAATTCCCATCTGTCCATGGAAAGATTAACTCCTTTTGGTAATCCTTTCTCTAGATCGAATTCCACATAGATCCAGGCACAAGAGAAGAGTGGGCCTTTTGGTTAAGCTTTGTCAATGAATCTTCCCAAGGAGTTTCCAATAGCCTGAAGAGCTTCATCGTTCCATCAGTGAAGGGGTAAATGCGGAAGGCGAACCCAAACCGGGACTGCTAAGATGACATCTTTCTCTAGATCGAAGGATAAGTTCCAACGGTTGAGGTATAACCCTCTCAGCCCCATGAAATAAGGACCGCTTCTAAAAATGAGATCTTTGTCTTCCTTATTTTCAAATAAAAAGGTAAAGAATCCTTTTCCATAGAAGCAGTGTTGGAGTCCTCCAACAATGAGAGGCATCCAGTTCTTAGAAATCCAAATCTCAATGGATTTCGGTGAGGAACAAATCCCTAAAAACTGTCCAATGAGATGTCTTTCACTCAAAGAAAGAGCTTTAATCCATGAAGCTCTAGACGTGATATGGATTCTGGGCACGACGACACGCTTAACAAAGGCAGAGGAAGGGGGATCTGTAGCAAGGGGGAGAGGGTTGGAAGTGACTAGGGCCTGGAAGGAAAGATTGAGGCAATGTCGAAGCTCCTTCGGGGGAGGATCTGGAGGAGGAGAGGCCATGGGAAACCCTAGCGTGAAGTAGAGCGGCGCGAACCCTAATAGATCAACTTCTAATCTATATTTTGATCTAAAGAGTGTTGCACTGTTCTTCAAGGTTGTCAATATGTCCAAGAATCTTACCGAGGGATCAGGGGACCCATTTTTTGAATAAGACAATTACTGCTTTGAATGAAGAGTTCCATATCTACAACCAGAATAGCACCCCCTATCGGCCTCAATCCAATGGAATAGTTGAATCATTCAACAAGATATTGGATAATGCATTGACAAAGCTCTGCAATGCCAACAGAGATGAATGGGACTTGAGAATCCATACAGTCTTAAGGGAATATAGGACGATGTGTAAGAAGCTGACAGGACAGACACCATTCAGGCTAGTGTATGGGCAGGCAGTAATCATGCCTATGGAATTCATTGTTTCGTTTCTGCACATTTCTATGATAACAAAAATCATACATAATGGCATAGTCGAAAGAAGATTGAACAACTAATGGAGATGGAAGAAGATAGGTTTGTTGTAAGCTTTCACCAACAAGTCCAGAAAGTGTGCAAGAAGGATTGACATGAGAAACACATCAAGTAGAAGTAATTTAATACTGGAGACCTAGTTCTGATGTACAATAGCGAGTTTATGAACCATCTAGGTAAGTTTAGAATGAATTGGTTAGGTCCTTATGTCATAAAATAAGTCACAAAGGTTGAGGTCGTTTAGGTTGGGAAGTTGAATGGGAAACCCTTACAAGGATTTTTCAATGGAAGATCATTCCATGTTGGGATGTATATATATGTAAGGGTTCTAAGGGTGTAGGGTTAACCTTTTGTTACAATTGGAGTACTTGTTGGCCCAAAAGTTGTGATTGCTCGTGATTGACTATTGGTTGTATGGTCATGAACTAATGTTTTGCTAAGTAACACTAGAGTTTGTAATATAGAGTTGTTGCACACTACGCAGGTCATGTAATATTGTTTCCACTGATGCAATGAATGAAATGGATCAGTTATGAATCATATCACATCTATGTTAAATGTGATGAATGTTTTATTTGATGTGGACATGGGTGTTATATTTATGGTGTTTTTTTAATGCATTTCTTATGATTGTGCTACACAGTTCTGCACAATAGATGAGTGAATGCTTGAGATCAATCAAATGAATGATTCATGTCCCTTCAACACTGCAGAAGCTTGGTGCTTGCAATCCCCTTAGATATGTTGGGTGAGACTTCACTTGTTTGTAGGTGATACTGAAAGGGACGATGTATTGGGTTTTGTTGGTAAATCTATGTTGAACCTTGGATTTTACCATTGCAAACCAACAAAAACATACAAGTCTTTTGGGAAAGTCTCTATGGTTTGAAATGTCTTCGGGTGAATAATTTGATTTTGGTTGGAGATCTTAACTTAATGCTCAATAGAAATGAAGTCTAGGGAGGGTCGTCTAGACAAGACCATCTTGCTCATTTATTCTCATTCAATTTTGAAGAATTTGGATGGATCGTTGTCAAACCAGCTTGGTTGCGTCTAATGTGGTGTAATAATAGAGACAATTCAAAGGGTATCATAGAAAGGCTAGATCATTTTCTTGTAACATATAATTTAATAGAGTCCTTTGGGAGTTTAAGATCATGGGTGGGAAGCATAATATTTTCAGATCATTTCCTTATTTATTTAGAGAATAGGGAAGTTGAAGCAAAGTTGGGGGAACCGTTTAAGTACAATTCCAGTTGGTCTTCAGAAGTTGATATACAAAAAATGGTTGGAGAGACTTGGATTCATGTTTTGGAGACAAGTGAGGGGAGTTTGAGAGATAATTTGCACGTTCTCTATGTTGAATTAAAGAGAACGTGGTATCTCGGGGAAGAAAAATTCATTTAAAAAGGAACACGTAGATTGTTGAGTGGAATACCAAATAGCACAGGTGTTCAGTTTGAATCAGGATGGGTTGCTTTCCTCGGAGGATAGACATCATGTTAAAGAATTGAAGCAACATAGGAATAAATTGCCAAGGGAACATGAAATAGAATGGTTCCTTATAAGTAGTGCATTGTGGTTGGAGGCTAGTGAGAAAAATACCATATTTTTTCATATTTTCACTAAACATCACAAAAACCTCAACACGATTTGGGAATTGAAGGATGTTGAAGGAGGTTTAGTAAGGGTTTTCATAGTTTAGCAGAGTTGGGTGTTTTCCATTTTCAAAGCATTGTTCTAGGATCCCAACCATGAAAATCTTGTAGATATGTTAAATTTGATAAGTAAATTTCCTCGTTTGATAGAGGAGGACGATGATTTGGAACTCTTTGGGCCAGTTTCTAAAGAGTAATTATTGGGGGTACTTAGTATTTTTTTTAAAGTATGAAAGTCCCGATCCTAACAGATGGCTAGTTGAGCTCTTCACCGATTTTTTGATTTATTGGGTGAGGATTAATTACAGGTGATAAAGGAGATCTATGTTTTAGGGAGGATGCCATGATGCTTTAATTCAACTTTTTCGGCTCTTATCCCTAAGTCAGAATGTCCAAGTTTTTGGAATATTCTCACCATCATTTTTTATATTTGCATGCCTACATGCAATTCTGCATGCATCCAGTCATCATGCATGCATCCAGTCATTTGTATGGTAGTCTCCCAGCATCTAGTCCTTATTTTGCAGCCCCCAGGATCCCATTTCTACTCAATTCTAGACGTCCTAGCCATAGATGTGCCCTTGTTTTCATCACTGGAGTACAAGTGCGCCCTCTTCCACCTATTTAGGATATTCTTCAGTTAGTTTGATGATTAGTGGATCTGATCATTGATTTGAGGACTAATTACTATATTAACTGACTGAACCACTTAGATAGACCTCCAGAGAGACTAGATTAGCTATACTAACTACTGACAGCTCCTCATATGCCCACATTGGAGTCTCCTTCCGTAGATTAGTGCCCATGCACTCAGTTAGACTTAGTTAGACTCATTTGACTGACTATTTAACTATTGTGACTACTGCCACTAGTTTGGTTGGTGATGTCTCCAATGCTATCCAAGCCACACATTGAGGAGAATTCGAATGACCTTAGTGGCATTCAAATTCATTTGATTGTATTCAATTACTATTCACTTTACAGAGTGCCAGGTTACAACTGATGTATGATACAACAGTTTTTGTCATTTCTTGTGTATGAGTGATTATTGAATCTCCATTTCTTCTTCTTCTTTCTACACTTCTTGAGTGAGTTTTAGTGAGGTCTTTTACTGTTGAGTGATCCTAATCCTAAAATATCACACAAGTTCCTTAGAGTATTTTCATCCTGTCTCACTATGCGATAACATTTATAAAATCATTTCCAAGGTAATTGTGGTAAGCTTAAATCCATTTTTGTCCAAGGTGATTTGACTTGAACAATTTGGATTCTTATAGGGGTTTTCAATTCATGAGGAAATATGAGTGACACAAGAAGGTATGCATATGCTCAAAATGGAGAAAATGCATGTAGCTATTATAAAGATCAATCTATCTAAGGAATATGATATATTTTCACGGATGTTCTAAGGATATTACTTCTTCACATTGGCTTTAGCTTGGAGCTAGTAAGTTGGATCACGAGCTATGTTATTTCTTTCTCTTTTGTTGTCTTGATCAATGATTTTGGTTCCCAATTTTTTCAACCTACTTAAGGTTCATGACCAAGATGTCCATTGTCCGCATACCCATTTCTCTTAATTGTTGAATGTTTAACTAGAGCAATCCATGAAGGTAGGCATTGTCATAAGATTCATGGAATTTATTTTTCTAATAGAGAGAAGCTCACAAACCTCCTATTTATGGACGATATTATTTTGTTTTATCTTATGTCAATGGGGGTATATGAGAAATTTAGAGAAGTGTTGGACCTATTTTGTTTAGCTATAGGTATGGAATTAAACGTCTGTAAGTCATCCTTGTTTTGTATGAATACATTTGATGATCAAATAAATTTTTGGTCACATTTTTCCACTTTTAAACTACATAATTTGGAAGATTGAGTAAAATATCTAGGGTTTAATTTGAAACCCAATAAGTATTGTAAGGTGGACTAGGGATGGTTGGTCTCCAAAGTAGAGAAAATGATTGGTTGTTGGTGTAATTGTTGGGTCTCCCAAGGAGGGATGTTTTTTCTCATCGAATATGTACTGGAGGCTATGCCAATCTATTGGGATTTGATGGCTCATATCCCAAAGTGGATTGTAGAGAATATTCGACAACTATATTTTAATTATTTATGGAAAGGTTTTGTGGAATATCTAAGTGACCACCTAGCCATTTGGAAAATTATTACAACCCCCAAGGGAAGTGGAGGATGGGGTTTAAAAATCATTTTCACATTTAATTAGGTTATGGAAGCCAGTCCCTTTGTTATTTTATTACTAAGAAGAGTTTATTGCAGATAATCTTAAAATAAAAAGTTATTTTCCTAGGAATTTCCTTCGATTGATTTTAATTGAGATCAAAATAAAATCATATGGCTTCAAACCAATGGGATGCATTAACAAAGGCGTTTCAAATAATCGATCATAATTTTGCTTGGATGATTGGTTCAGGAATTGAAGTGCATGTTGGGGTGAACACAATCATGGGATGTAAGATGGATATGAGACTCCCAAGGGAAATAATAGTTTCTCTACAAAATCTAGGGTGATGCACACTTGATAAACTTGTAAAACCTAGCACAATGAATATTTGGTCACAAGATTGGTTGCAAGATGACAACTTGGGGTCGAATGGTTTATGGAAATAGTATTGGAATCGATATGTAAATGCATTAAAAATGGCACATATCCAAATTAGTCCCAAAGAAGATGGATTGGTATGGAATTACAATTCAAGTGGGTGTTCATTTATTGCTTGATTGTGTTATTTAGCCATGGAAAAATGAGAGGATAGGGATCCACAATGGTGGTAGGGAAAAATATGGCAGGTAGTAGCTCCTGTTAACACCCAAAAAGTGCTCACTACCTCATCTCCCTCATTACATGACTCATTTGTCCATATTTCCTACCATATTTGCCTCCAAAACCTTAAAAACCCATTAAAAAGCCTCCAAAAGGCCAAAAAGCCCATTAAAAAGCCTCCAAAAGGCCAAAAAACCATTAGAAAGCCTCCAAAAGGCTAAACCCCCCCTTTTTCCCCCCAAAAATAATGTAAATTCCTCCAAAAATAGCAAAAACCCTCTAAAAAGGGAATAAAAAATACAAAAAAGAGGAAAAAGAGGGAAAAAATGAAGCAAAAACCCTATACAGCTGACCTAAACTATATGGTGCCCAAAACCATGGGTCAGCACTCCACCACTAAAAACCTATAAATAGGTGATGGAGGCTCCCCATTTTACATCCACAATCATCCCTATCCTTATGCTGCTAAAAATTTCCTTGAAATCCTAGCTCTCCACTTGGAGCTAATTCTTGAGAACCCTTTTGGCCCCATTTCCAAAACATCTTTGGAAGAAGGAGAAGGAACAACAATGGAGTTTGGAAGCAACCCTCTTGGACTGTTGCAAAGGCTCCACCAACCTCTACATCTGAGGTAATTTTTAATACAAAAAGAGAGATCTTCACCATATTTTCATGTTTTGTTATTTATGTTCATGCTCATGTTAGTTTAATTTTATTTTACTGTACTGTCATATTTCACCATTTTTATGAACTGCTACTAAGGAGTCCCTTCTCCTTACTAGGTGCTCATTTGCACAAGCTAGGGTGAAAACCCTAGCTACAGTTTTGGCGACTCCCCTAGTGTTCCTTTGAATTTCTGGTTATAGTTTTAAACATTTTTAATTTTCTGCAATATTTTTCTGTTTTTTCCTTTCGGCTGCCGTAAATCGTGAATTTTTTCCCCATAGTTGCGAACTGACCACAACTTTCAGACTGTTACCTGCTATCTGACTGTGACTCTCGGACTGTTACCTGTGATCTCCCCGCGGTTTCCAGTCTGTTACCTGCGATCTGACCGCGGCTTTTAGCCTGGTTCCTGCGATCCGACCTCGGCTGTTCACCATTTTCCTGCTATCCTCCTGCAACTTTTGGCCTTTTCCCGCGGTCCGCCTGCGGCTTTTAGCCGTTTTCCTGCTATCCACCTGCGACTTTCGGCCTTTTTCCCCCAGTCCGCCTGCGACTTTCAACCATTTTCCTACTATTTTCCTGTGACTTTTGGCCTTTTCTCTCGGTCCACCTGCGGCTTTCAACCATTTTCCTGCTATCCGCCTGCGACTTTCGGTCTCTTTCCCATGGTCCGCCTGCGGCTTTCAGCCATTTTCCTGCGATCTTCCTGTGACTGTCGACCTGTTTCCCACGGTCCGACCGCGCAGTTTCGCCACAGACCCACGATCTGTTTTCTGCACTTTTTCCATGTTTGAACCCAGTACTTTGCTGCAATATTTTATGTACCTGCACAGCCACCTGTCCTATCTGCAGCCATACTTCCCTACAACCTTTTTCTGCAGTATTATTTCTGTTCCATTTATAGAATTTTTTTAATTTCAGCATTTTAATTGAAAAGATAAAATTTTGCATTTCAAAGTTTAATTTCTGCATTGTTATTTTTAGTTAGAAAGTTGCCCACCCCGTGGCACTTTTACTTGGGTTTATAATCTCACACGCACACACTCTGTCACCTAATTCAAGTGAGCCCTAAAATACTACTTAACAAAACCAACATTCTAACTCCACTTGGGGAACACATAAGAATCTTGTAGTTAGGTAGGATCGGGGGGATAGGCATCCAAATAACACCCCTCGATTGCTTACACTTGAGACATAGTTGTTGTCCATTAGGGAACCAAAATACCCTAGTATTTTTTGGCACGGTCACAACCAGTTTATCAGAGGGCCTCTCCCCTAGGAGGGTTGAAGTAGCTAGACTGGTTCCGGAGGCCTGATTGGAATACCGCAATCCATTTAGTCACTGAAGGATACCTTTCATAGTTCTCAGTGTATCACCCGTATGGAGATACAGCGGCGATAGAACCAAACTATAGATTCACCTTTTTTGGACATGTCATGAACGGGGTATCTTAGTTTCCTTTCTTCTAGGATTGACTACTCGGTGTCCCTCCCGGTAGGGGGATATCTTTAGCCACTTGGCTCTACTATCCATATTGTCTGACTTGGATTTCATCACCTCGCAAAGGATATGTCTGGTTGAGTCAGAATACTATTTAGCTAGGTGTTTGCATGCTCCCTTACCTCCCTTTGGTCTAGTGAGTCCACCATTTTTTATTTTTTAGGAAACTTGCTGCTTGTTGGTATTCTGACCATTTCTGTTGATACTCCACTTATTGTAGCACAGCTGTTACAGTAAGTGTTTTGAGTTGTTTGTTGGCATGAGTGCCAACGTAGTAGGTATTTTTTGTAACAGGTACAAGTAAAGTGAGGTCCAGCAATGACCTATTTTGGGTAAGTGACTCCTTGATTCCCGAGATTTGGGTAAGGAGCAGTCTGGAAGTGGAAGAAAGTGACCTATTAGCCATAGTGGTGGAAACTGTTAGAGGAAAAATGGTGGGTTGACAGCAACAAGAAACCCAGAGTGGCAGAAAGGGATTATGCAGTTAGAGTCGTTTCGTGAGGATTGCGGCTGTCAAAAGGGCGTGAAAGCTAGGGGTGGCACAGAAAGGCATCCAGATGCGAGTGGAGTAGCTGTCGACTACGATTGGACGGGTTAGTGGGGTAACCGCACCATTTCTGGTAACTATAGGGTTTTGGGCCCATATTCATTGTAGAGACGTGACCTACGGGCACGATCTATAAAAGGGGCAAGTTTGTAAGGGAAGGATCGATATCTGATAGGAATTTTTTGTGTTTTGGTTGATATTTGTGGTCTTTTAAGAGACTAAGTATTGTAAAGAGGCTCTGTAGCTGTGTGTTCAGAGACCCATTGAAGAGAGAAAGAGGCTCTACAGATGTATGCGCAGAGACCCATTGTAGAGAGAAGAGTCTGCAGCTGAGTGTGCAGACTAGAACTGTTGAACCCTTCCCATTAATATAATCAACAGTTCCCGTGGATGTAGCTCCCATCCAAGAGGTGAACCACGTAAATACCATTTTGTGTGATTGAATCTGTGTGTATGCTTATGCTTATGGTTAAGTTCATGTTTATAGTTATATGTATCTTCGCTTTTGTATGTATTTTCCTCAAGAATGAGTGATGAGAATAATATGCTAAGTGTCGAACATATATGCTTGAATGTTAAATGTGTAAGTAGTTTTGAATATGTTGAATGCATCATTACACAAGTAACACTAAGTCAGCGAAGTCTGTAAAGTGTGTGTTCATTGAGAAGCGCATTCTGGAGTTGCACTGTCATATTGTTTAAGTGGTCGTTTCAAAGTGCGTAGTCCCAGTATGCACTATAGTATAAGGGGTAGATGTGAAGTAGGTGTGACTTCGCACATATCACCAGTCTATTAATCGCGCATCACCTGATTACAGAAACCTGCTTCTGTAATCCTCCATAACTTCGCCTTGGTTGAGACCTCAGTCTGTTCGTAGGATGTTGTCGAAAGGGCCGGTGGAGAAGGGTTTTGTTTGACCACAACTGCGCAGAACCTGGGTCAATACAAGAAAGTTAAGGAATGAGTTTATGAGCCAACAAATGGTTCTGTTGCATACTGTAGCGCAATTACTGCCGCACAGTTCATTTTTGAAAGCATCATCACACGGTTTGGATGTGCAAAGATCCTAATGAGCGATCAGGGAACACACTTTTTGAATAGAACTATTGAAGCCCTGACTAAAGAATTTCAGATTTACCATAAAAAAGCACACCATATCACCCACAAGCTAATGGCACTATTGAAGCTTTTAACAAAGTGTTGGAAAATGTACTGACTAAGGTATGCAACATTAACAGGGATGATTGGGATTTGCGAATACCAGCTGTGTTATGGTCATATAGGACAAATTGCAAGAAGTTGACAGACCATACACCTTTCAGGTTAACATATGGACAGGAAGTTGTGATTCCAATGGAATACATAGTACCAAGTTTGATAATTGCAACATTCACATGCATGGTAGTTGATGAGACAATGGAAGAAAGGATACTACACTTGGTTGGGTTGGAGGAAGATCGCTTCATTGCAAGCTTTCACTAGCAAGTGCAGAAAAACAGAGAGAAAGCATGGCATGATCGCCACATCAAGCACAAATTCTTTTAGGTAGGAGACCTTCTCCTCCTCTATGATAGTAAATTCATGAAGTTTCCTCGAAAATTTAAAATGCATTGGCTAGGGCCATATATTGTCAAGAATGTTACTAATGGTGGAACAGTTCAGTTAGCCACATTGATGGGAGAAAACCTACCAGGCCTTATTAATGGAAGTAGACTAAAACCCTACAGGGATAATCCTACTTCGACATGCCCTCAGTGATCAACAACGAAGAAAATTCTAATTGTCAAGTGCAGTTGAAATTGGACACTAAGAACGACAGAATAAGGAGTCTGCACACAATTTTGGTGAAATAAGAAGTTCCATGAAATATAAGATGTGAAGTGCACATTGGAAGGGTAGATGCGAAGTGCACATTAGAAGCGTAGCTGCGAAGTTAAAAGTGATAGAGCATAAATGCACAGTAAAACCTCGTAGATTTTGTCTAAGTTGTGAGCAAAGTTTGACGGAACTAGCCGTGAAAATAATGGTCGAAAAAGTAGCCGTTATACAGTGTTTTGCCGACGACCTCTTTTTCATTTAACACGAAATTAGCCGTTTTTTATGCATTCAATGAAGGAAATGACCGAGGTCCTCGGCATATTTGGCCAATGGTCGCAACATTTATTGAATATCTAGCCGTTTTGGAGCGCACCTAAAGGTTAGCTGCGCCTATAAATAGCGCTAAGCACAGACTCACGGGCTTTACCATGATTTTTCAATTTTTCCGCAAGAACAGTTTCAGTTTACTAGTGAGTGCCGAGTAATCTTGATAGTATACAAGACCAATTTCCAAGTGAATGTATGAGAAATCATCAGTTGAATAGGTTGTGAGGGATTTTAAATGCTCTGGGCTTGGAGGGGTAATGAAAATGCCCCAAAAAATATATATTCCAGAAATAGGTTCGGGGTCAAGAAGCTCACTGTGCCATGCAACAAATATGCAGCGAAAGGATAAGAAACCCATTAAGGATCCTGAGAAGCCAAAGGAAGGAGGAATATCGAAGACTGGACCGCCATTACGACTAGGGGACATGACCATCTACCTCACGTATGAGTATATTCCACCAAGAAGGCTTGATGCACCAACAGTTACTCTATACAAGAATGTGCTGTATGACATTCCGTTACTGCCAATTTCTAGCCATGTACAGATCGAGGAGAACTTACTCGGCAAGATAGTGGGATGTAAGTTCTTGAACCACAATATCTTATAAGGGACGAACCCAAAAGAGCCGAAATACCCTTAGTTCGAAGCTGACCGGTATATGGGTCGAAGGGAGGATGACAAATCAGGAAAACCAATCATGGTTGCATAGGACTGGCTCAAGCCACTCATGCCATCTAGACTGATGAATCTCCTGTGTATACGCCATTTTGACTGAAGTCCTGAGTGTACTGTGGTGGTGCGCACTCTGCTTTCGTGCACACACCAAGGTTATTTGTGGCTCAACCAAAAGATTGATATCACTATCGACCTAATCTACAACATCACCCATCTCAGCAAGCGAGGTGATGATCCTGTAGCAGAGTTTGTGGGTAAAACAAAGGATAAAGAGCTTTCCAAGAAAATGAAAGAATAATATAAATTGGTAAAGGGGAGCTGAAGTTTTGTCACAGATGGCATCCAAGACCCAGCTATGAGGTTCACGGTTCAATTGCTAGCAGGAAATTTTTTGAGAAAGTGCAGACCAGCGGAGGTGCCGGCCGCAGTAGTGCTCCTCGCTACGAAGACTATATATGGAGAACCATACAACTATGCAAGCTATCTTCTAAACGAGTCCTTGGAGGATGTCCGAGAAAACTAGGAGACTAACAACGCATTTCATTACACTTGGATGCTTATATTGATTGCTTTTATAGGTTGGAAGGAGCCACTGTATCAGAACAACCTCCCAATGATAACGATATATTGCCGAGCGGCGAAGTATGCCAACATGTGGTCAAACGTGCGGCATGACAAACAGTGTGTCAATAATGAGCAGATTCACACTTACTATGGCAAGTTGTGCGATGTGATATGACACAATCCGCGTATCTCGAAGGAAGTGACAACCATGTATCTACAAAAGTTTTTATTTAAGGCTGAACTACACTCTATCTACATTCATCCCAAGGCCGAAAAGAAGAAACCAAAATGGTTCCCAATGGATTACTAGCTGGATGCACAGAGGATCAAGCTTGCGTTGGAAGACTGACCAACCGAGTGGAAGGTCGATGCACCTGTGGAAATTCATACCACATCAGAGGAAAGTAAGGAAAATGAATCTAAAGATCAAGACAAGACAAAAAAAGACACCGCACAAGAAGGAGAAAATAGAAATGACTTTGAAGGTCGAGCAATAGAGAAAGGTACCAAAAAGAAACATAAGGCAACCAAGAATCTACTAGAGGCAAAGTTGCATGACGCCGACTATGATTGCATCTCACTGCGAGTCACTGAACACTTGGAATAGGTGTTCGCGCTAAAAGATACCAAAAACGAAGAAACCAAGGCACAGTTAAATGAGAAGATCGCGGAGCTCAAGAGCATGGTTGCGCAGATAGAGCAAGTCCAGAAGGAATTGGCTCGAGAATCCGACTCTGAAGGCAAGTTGGGTGAATCCAGTGAATGAAAGAGTAGTCCACCTACCTTGAAAACAAAACCGCGCTTGGTTAGAATGGAACCACTAAGTATCATTTTTCGAAATGACGAGCTAGCAGAAGGTGTGAAGAGGCTAGAGCACCTAGACATCAATGCAGGTATGCTACCAATTGAGGGATTGCACAATCTGCATTTGCAGGTTGTAGAAGAGATTAAAGATAGATACATAGTCTCTTATAATAAACAACTTCATTTGGAAGAGAGTTACAAGAAGTTGCAAGAGGAATGCGCACAGAAAACAACACAGCTTGAAGGTGCACAGGAGAAGTGAAGAAGACTGGAAGAAACTGTAACTTCAGTGTGTGCGCAGATTCCAGAATGCGACGAGAAGCCAGAAATAGAAGAGACAATCATTAATATTGGTACTGTGGTAGGTTATATCAAAGCATAGATGGTAGAGATGGAGATCTCCCACAAGGAAAATATCACGACCTTGGAAACTCAGAACCTACCGAGTACCCATCTGAACGTGGTAGAAGCAAGAGCTTTTGCACTAAGGGATTCCACAGAGAGTATCTCCAATGAAATAGAAATATTCCAAGACTTATTGGAAGAAGCCACCAAGGTATCATCTACGCTACAGGAGGATATGAACCTACAACAAATTCAGGATGACCTGCATCAAAGGAATACAAAGATGGACTTTGTGAGTGCGGCTATGAAAACTTTGACCCCTAGGGAGAAAATTAAGAAGTTTGCAGAAGTCAAGGAATTGAAGCGAGAACTAAAAGTTATAAGGGAGAAGGAGGATGATACTGCAGCAAGGTTACAGCCAATGCAGGAAGAGGTGCTCATTCTTACCAGAGAAACTGAAGAAAAATTACAGGAACTCTTTACCACAGAGAAGACAGTAAAGGAGTATGCCCAGGAAGACATATCAGAAGAGATGGTGGAAACTGTTAAGGAATTCGAGCATGAAACAAATAAATTAGTTGCGAAACTAAGCGCGACTCTTCAAGACTTCACTGGAAAATTGACTCCTCTAGAGGACATGGACCTAGAGCCAAGTGGATCAGAGAGGATCCATGAGTAAGTGTTAGGGGCCTGTTCGGCATCGCCCAAGTGGCACAGTTTTGGGAATGCGAAGTCCGAGTGGCACAGTTCGGAATGAGAATTCCAAGTGGCACAGTTGGGAATGCGAAGTCTAAGGATGACATAGTTTTTCTAATGCGTAGCGCCAACGCAATAGGCATTTTTGGTAATAGGTACAAGTAAAGTGAGGTCCATCAACGACCTATTTTGGGTAAGAGTCCATGATTCCCAAGAGTTGGGTAAGGAGCAACTTGGAAGTGGATGAAAGTGACCTTCCTGCCAAAGTGGCAGAAATAGTTAGAGGAAAAACGGTGGGCCGGATAGCGACAGGAAATCTAGAGTGGCGGAAAGGGACACCACTATGCAGTTAGAGCCATTCCGTGAGGAGTGCGGCTATCAGAAGGGCGTCAGAGCTAGGAGTCTCACAGAAAGGAGGTCAGAGTCAAGTGGAGCAGTTATCGACTACGATAGGCCAGGTTAGCAGGGTAACCGCACCATTTTTGGTAACTATAGGGTTTTTGGCCCATATTCATTGTAAAGATGTGAACTGCGGGCACGATCTATAAAAGGGGCAAGTTTGTAGTGGAAGGGTCGATATCCGATAGGAATTTTGTGGGTTTTGGTTTATATTTGTGGTATTTTTAGAGACTAAGTATTGTACAAAGGCTCTGCAGCTGTGTGCGCAAAGACCCATTATAGAGAGAAGAGTCTGCAATTGAGTGCGCAGACTAGAACTGTTGAACCTTTCCCATTAATATAATGAACAGTTCCCATGGACGTAGATCCCATACGAGGGGGTGAACCACATAAATACCGTGTTGTGTGATAGAATCTGTGTGTATGCTTATGCTTATGGTTAAGTTCATGTTTATAGTTATATGTATCTTCTATTTTATATGTATTTTCCACAAGAATGAGTGATGAGAATAATATGCTAAGTGTCAAACATAGATGCTTGAATGTTGAATGTGTAAGTAGTTCTTAATATGTTGAATGCATCATTACACAAGTAAAACTAAGTTAGCGAAGTATGTAAAGTGCGTGTTAATTAATAAGCGCAGTCCAGAGGTGCGCTGTCATATTGTTTAAGTGTCTGTTTCGAAGTGCGTAGTCCCAGTATGTGCTATAGTATAAGGGGTAGACACGAAGTAGGTGTGACTTTGCGTAGCTCACCAGTCCGTTAACCGCGCATCGCCTGATTACATAAACGGGTTTCTGTAATCTGCCATAACTTTGCCTTGGGTGAGACCTCAGTCTATTCGCAAGCTATTGCCTAAAGGGCCGATGAAGAAAGGTTTTGTTGGAACACAACTGCGTAGAACCTGGGTCAATACAAGAAAGTTAAGGAACGAGGTTATGAGCCAACAAATGGTTCTCTTGCATACTATAGCGCAATTACTTCCACGCATTTCATTTTGTAAAACATCATCACACAGTTTGGATGTCCAAAGATCCTAATGAGCGATCAGGGAACACACTTCTTGAATATAACTATTGAAGCCTTGATTAAAGAATTTGAGATTTACAATAAAAAAAGAACACCATATCATCCACAAGCTAATGGCGATGTTGAAGCTTTTAACAAAGTGTTGGAAAATGCGTTGACTAAGGTATGCAAAATTAACAGGGATAATTGGGATCTGCGAATACCAGTTGTGTTATGGGCATACAAGACAACTTGCAAGAAGTTGATAGGACATACACCTTTCAGGTTAACATATGGACAGGAAGTTGTGATGCCATGGAATACATAGTACCAAGTTTGAGAATTGCAGCATTCAAAAGAATTGAAGATGATGAGACAATGGAAGAAAGGATACTACACTTGGTTGGGTTGCAGGAAGATCACTTCATTGCAGAATTTCACCAGCAAGTGCAGAAAAATAGAGAGAAAGCATGGCATGATCGCCACATCAAGAAAAAATTCTTTCAGGTAGGAGACCTTGTCCTCCTCTATGATAGTAAATTCATGAATTTTCCTGGAAAATTTAAAATGCATTGGCTAGGGCCATATATTGTCAAGAATGTTACTAATGGTGGCATAGTTCAGCTAGCCACATTGATGGGAGAAAACCTACCAGGCCTTATTAATGGAAGTAGAATAAAACACTACAGGGATAGTCCTACTTTGCCAGGCCCTCAGTGATCAGAAGCGAAGAAAATTCTAAGTGTCAGGTGCAATTGAAATTGGACACTAAGAATGATAGAATAAGGAGTCTGCACACAATTTTGCTGAAATAAGAAGTTCCATGAAATATAAGATGTGAAGTGCACATTGGAAGCGTAGTTGCGAAGTGCACATTGGAAGCGTAGCTACGACGTTAAAAGTGATAGAGCATAAATTCTTATTAAAACCTCGCATATTTTGTCTAAGTTGTGAGCGAAGTTTGACGGAACTAGCCATTAAAATGTCGTTCTAAAAAGTAGCCATTATAAAGTGTTTTTTCAACAGCTGATTTTTCATTTAACACGAAAATAGCCATTTTGGACGCATTCAATGAAGGAACATCCAATGATCGCAACATTTAATATCTATCTATCCATTTGGGGGCACACCTAAAGGTTAGCTGCGCCTATAAATAGCACTAAGCACAAACTCGCGGGCTTTACTATGATTTTTCAATTTTTATGCAAGAACAGTTTCAATTTACCAGTGAGTGTCGAGTAGTATCGATAGTATACAAGACTGATTTCCAAGTGAATGTATGAGAAATCATCATTTGAACAGGTTGTGAGGGATTTTAAACGCTAGGGGCTTGGAGGGGTAATGAAAACACCCAACAAAAGATATATTCCAAAAAGATGTTCGGGGTGAAGAAGCTCGCCATGCCACGCAACAAATATGCAGCAAAAGGATAAGAAACCCATTAAGGAGCCTAAGAATCCAAAGGTAGGAGGAATACCGAATCTTGGACCACCATTACCTCCAGGGAACAGGCCCATGTACCTCACGCACGAGTATATTCCACCAAGAAGGCTTGATGCAACAGTATTTACTCTGTACAAGAATGTGTAGTATGACATTCTGTTGTAGTCTCGTGGGTCATGTGGTTACTAGAGATACATTATATATTATAAAAAAGCATGCACAATGATTCAGATACAAGAGACAAGATATAATAGACGAATGGAGAGAGAGAAGCACAAGCCTTTATTACCAGCAAGAGCAGAATGCTACATAGAACAGATCTTAGTTAACCAGTACACTATCTCAACAACATATATATATATATATATGTTTATGTTTACATTCAGTTATATAACTGTATTGTCGGTGCAACCGACCGACATAGCATGACCAGTTGACACAACTTGTCGACTTACATTGCAAATGGTCGGGTGGAGGGCCTAGTCGACATGTTGAATTAGGTTCCTCCAACATCTCCCCCACCTAAAAATATTTCTTCGTCCCAAAGAAATGAGGAGATGTAAAATAACTAAACAAAATATGGATGACTGTGCAAAATTGATAGATGTAACTGTTACTATCGCTTCTTGTTGTTGTGCACAAACCTTAACAATTGCTTCAGCCAAGACAGATAGGTGGTGCTGAAAATCCTCCCAATGGTGCAGCGAGTTTTGGATGTCAATGGTAAGTGTTATCAGGATCGATAAGTCAACCACCTTTTCCTGTGTTGTCTTGCCTTGTGTCATGTCCCCATTTTGACCCTTATAATATTTTGGGCTATAATGTAAATATTGTATGCATATTATGTATGATTCCTAGAGTGGAGCTCAAGGCCAAGGCCCCCGCTAGTGAACACTCGACCTTGAAGAGGAAAGTATTTTATATTATGCAACCCATGTGCGAGTGAGCCATGGAAATTGTAAATATGCATTTTAATATAGATGCCCACAAATAGTTATGCAATGCAACAAGAGATGGGGGCATGATATTTACAAGGAATTGGGAGGAAAATATTTAAACCCTTGAGCCAATCAAGTCAAGCCAAGTGTCAATGAGAGAACCCATCAACCTTCAACTACCCATGGTGACTTTTGTACCCAATCATTTACTCTCCCAAGAGTTGGTTGAGGTAGTTAATTCCTTGGGGAATCGATAGGTATGGCTGTCCAAATTCGGGTATGGGAAAGCCACCCTTCATGGAAAATCATGTTTGGCTTTTTGGGAAAGAAAAGAGCAATGAATTGTTTCCCAATCCATTATTCACCCATCTGTTTTTCTCTCTCACGAGTTGGGATCTACTTGGGCGTTTTCCTCCATGGTTTTGTTGTGTTTTCCTTCATTTTCCTAGCTAGGGAAGGGCGTTTTTATGTTGCAAACCTGTGGGGAAGGAAGGGAAATCTATTTGGGGACCATAGGGGTTGTTTTGGCTCACTGATTGCTTGTATATTTGTGGGAGAAATCGTTTTCTTCCCTATGGTCGATTCTCCCTCCCACAAATCCATTTTTGGTGTGCCCACGTTTTGGGGAAAACCCATGTCCATTTAGTTTCTAAGTCCCATTGCTGAAATTGTGTTTCCAGGCCCATATATGAGTTTTGTGTGTAAGACAATGCTGGGGTTGAGATGGGTATCCATTGCTTTGGCTGAGCTAAGCTTGAGAGACCCAATTTCCTTGTAGATATCATGCCCAGCTCGGGGGTGGTCTCTGAGTGCTGAAATCATACAGGCTGGGCAGAGACCTATGGTTGGGTGGAACGTTGCAGTGACATAGCTAGTTGCTTGGGACAATATTACAGTGAGATAAGTATATTCTCTTATTTGTATTTATTTATGCACTATTTTAATTGATGGATGATTGCTCTTGATATGGTAGATGCTTGTGAAAGGTGTGTGGATGATGTTTTATTCCATTGTTCATATTAATTTTGCTTGAATTGCATATGCACACATATGCATTGTATTGTAATGCCATTTTGGTTTTTATTCATGATGAATGGGGCTATGTTTTGTGTAAAGCCCAGATTTTAGTGCCATCTTCCCTTCCTTACATTGGATAGATGGGAGGGGACTTGACACCCTATAGATGAATGAAGTTGGGACCAAATAGCTCAATTTTCTCATTGGAAGATGTAAGAAGAGTTTGGAGATGTGGTCGGAGTTGTTCCACTTTGAACGGGTTGTTTCGGGCCTGGCTCAACCATTGCTCCTCACTTTTTTCTAACTTCTCCAATTTCCTATTTTCTATCACAATTTGATCTTCAATAGTTCTTCCCAAGGTGTCGTCGGCTACTTGGCGTTGCTGATGAAGATTATCAGTTAGGTCGCATGTCTCCCACATTTCCCTAAATACATTTGTCATGTCTCCAATTTTGGTTCATCCAGTACCATGGGTGAAAGGGGACAAGATAAACCCCTAAGGGAATTAAATTGTATTAATTCTATTTGCTTAGAATTAATTTTAGCCTAAGTCTCACAAATTGGCAAACTTATTTATTAAAGTTAATTTTGATAAATAAAATTAATGGATAATGAGCAAGTGGGACAAGAGGGCGCCCATGTGGAAGATGTTGCCAAAATGGATTAAGGGGTGAAGATATGGAAAAAAGATCAAGAGAATGAAGGTGGAGATAAGGTTTCCAAATCAGAAAAAAGAAACAACTAGAAAAAGCTAAGGAGCGCGCACTTGCCAAAAAACAGTCCAGTTTACCAAAAAGGAAACATCCTGAATGGTGTAGTTTCCATTTCAATGCCCAGTTCACAAGGAAAGCAAGTGCTAATGCAAGAAGGAAACATATAAGGTCAAGGAGGGCATAGTTTCTAAAGGAGAAATATTGTAAGGAAAAATTGAGGAAAAGAATGTCCACTCATGGGTGACCTATTTTCACAGGTCACCAAGCCAAGTAACTTGCCCAGCTGGTCATCCTGAAGTTTATAAAAGAATCCAACCAACTCCATTTCACAACTTTTGTCATTGTGAAGTTTGTATGAGAGCTTTGAAGCTCCTCTAGGTTTGGTGATGTGCCCAAGCCACTCTATGGGTGATGTGCCCCATTCTCTCATTCTCTCTCTCTTTCTCTCTAACAGGTATTGAAGACTATTGGGAAGCCATTGAAGATCTATTTGCAGACACTGAAGATAATTTTGTAGCCATTAAAGTTATGATATCAGTCTGGGGTCGAATTGCTTCAGTAGAGTTTAAGAGTTCAAGAATAATCCTTCTCATTATCCCCTCTCTTCTTCCCCATTCTTCAGTATTGCAGGGTGTTGGTGGAAGGTTTTCTCCATTGAAAGATTTTCAGTGATCAATGAGATGAAGGATCTGATGTGTGATGGCCATATTCAAAAATAAATTTGAACTTACATCCATTCATTCAACTTCTATCATGTCCAAGAGATTCTAGTTCGAGATTCCCCAAGGGTGTCATGTTTTGTACTCAAAGAGGTGAAGAACTAAGGGATTGAATCTTCTTTCCTTCTGTCATTGGAGAGGATGGTTTGATGTTGTTTTTCCAGCCATCGAAGCTTTGTAATAAACATCTAAAATCAGTCCTAAAATATTCTCAACTTCTCATATGAATATGCCCCAAAGTCTCATGATGTAATAATGGCTTTCAGTCTTGTTTTTCTAGCTTATTTTGGAGTAGTTTCACCATTCAAGAACTATACTTTCTAATGGTAGATGTATGCAGCTAATTAGATGATTTAGAATCTCTGATATAACTCTCCTAATCCATTACAGAAATATTTTCAGCCAGATATATGTTTCAATGAAGGATTGGATAAACCTAGGGGGGTTTTGAAGGTTTTTATGGTATATAAGTTATTTGGAAATGTAATGAGGTGATGTAAAGTTTGATGCTCTATATTTTCAATCAAATATGCTGTAATAGGTCCATTAAATACAGAAGTAAATATTAGAGTGGTAAAATACAAGTTCAACTCCTCCCCCTATGCTCATCGAGCACTCTCGGAGGACTAGTTTTAGTAGAAATTGCATTAAAAGAGTTTTGTTGGTCAGAAACCAATTCTGTCAGTTGCTGCTGCTCATGTAAAGACCCTAGAACACATTATAACCTTAAGGTACTAAATTTTGGAGGGTTTTACCATGTTTTGGAAGTCAACCATTAAAACTAGCTCGATAGTCCAAGTCACAACAATTTCCCCCAACTCTTCATCCAGTTTTTAATTGCTGATTTTTTATGACCATAGACCTCCATGAACAAAAATATCAGTTTTTTAATCCTTCCCAACTCCCTGATCTAGTTTGTATATGCGGATCTACCCAGGAAGCATTGCGGTAGGCTTCAGCGGTAGCTGATGTCCGAAACATAAATGGTCTCCGTGCTTTGTACAAAGGATCCTAAAATTTCCCCTCTATCTAAATTGATTCTGCACACTCTCCCATACAAATTCCAGAACCTATTCTCATTCCTACCATCCTCATTCAGAGTTTCAGTCCCCATCACTTACATCCTGCTCAGTTTGAGAAATGGCCTTAAAAATTACTAGCAAAATCTTGTTAAAACTTTGAGTGGAAGTTAATATCTTGGTCAAATCTTGGCTACGATATTACAACGTTGCCATAATGTGTGTACCAAATGCAGAGAACATCAGTGACTGTGGCTTCTTGGTCATTGTATTGGATGAGGTGATCATGGGCAGAGGTGAATGATTCTGTGATGCACCTGCAACAATTAATTAATACGAATATGCGAAATAGCAGAAATGACAGAACTCAGAATCACTTTTATATTGATCACAGGCCACTTCAAGGCGGCAACCTCCTATGATCAAGCTCAATACAAATAACTTCATGGTGCCTTCATAGGTCTCAACACACACTTATATACTAAGTCTAAGCGCCAATACTATGGGTCAAAACCATGGGCCACTACAAACTATGGATCAACAATATTACAGGCGACTTACAAAGCATATGCGCCAACAACAATAACACAAACTATTGATCAACAAATACTACGGGACAACTTACAAAGCATATGCGTCCAACAACAACATACTAACAAAGTAAAGACATGGGTTCCTAGCATCCCCTCCCCCTTAAAAAAAGCTTTGTCCTCAAAGCTTTAGACGTGGAAATTGTTGTTGAATCTAAAGGAGTGGTTCCCATGTAGCATCCTCTGGTTGCATGCCATGCCACTGAATTAAGACCTCTGTGATAGAGCGAGAGCGAAGCTGACGCGTGCGCTGATTTAGGATGGCCTCTGGCTCCAAAAGGATGGATCCTTCATTATCCAGTTTGGGTAAAATCGCTTGTCCACTGATGTTGGTGCCAAGAACTTTTTTCAGACAAGAGACATGAAAGACTGGATGAATGCGGGAAGAAGGAGGAAGTTCCAATTTATAAGAAATGGACCCAATCTTCTGAAGAATCCGATATGGCCCATAGAACTTTGGAGCGAGCTTATGACGCCCTTTGAGTTTCAAGGAGGATTGTTTGTATGGCTGGAGACGAAGAAAAACCATATCGTCGACTTGAAAAGTGTGCTCAGAATGGTGCTAATCAGCTTATTGCTTCATGCTATTTCTTGCCATGTGAAGATTGTCCCGCAAAATGCGAAGAATCTGATCGTGGTTTCGAAGGACCGAGTCAACTTCCTGAACTAGTGAACTGGTGGGGGTGTATGGAAGAAGAGCTGGAGGTGCCTGACCATAGACTGCTTCATATGGGGTCATTTTAGAGGCAGTGTGGTAAGAGGTATTGTACCACCATTCAGCGAGAGGGAGCCACTTTGCCCACTGATGTTGTTGTTTCGAGGTGAAGCAACGAAGATAAGTTTCCAAGCATTTATTGATAATTTCAGTCTGACCATCTTTTTGTGGGTGATACCCTGAACTCATCTTCAGTTTGGTGCCAGTGTGGCGAAATAGTTCTGTCCAAAAATGACTGGTGAAAGTCGCATCACGATCCGAGACAATGGAAGAAGGGATGCCATGAAGACGAAAGATCTGGTCCAGGAAAATTTGAGCAATGGAGGAGGTTGTATAGGGATGGCTGAGAGCACAAAAATGACTATATTTGGAGAGGCGATCAACCACAATGAGAATCACTGTCTTCCCACCAGATTTAGGGATCCCTTCAATGAAATCCATAGAAATGTCGGTCCAAATCAGTGTAGGTATGGGCAAGGGTTCAAGCAATCTTGGAAGGAGTGTTGTTTCACCCTTATTGCGCTGGCAGGTATCACATTCGGCCACCATCTGTTGAATTGTCCTTTTCATGCCCTGCCAAAAGAAGTTACGCCGTGCTCGTTCATACGTTTTGAGGAACCCAGAGTGCCCTGCCGATGGAGAAGCATGGAGTTCATAGAAGACAGCCTATTGAAGATTTGTGCTCTGGGGAAGCAACAGACGACCTTTGTATAGCAGAGAAGCACCATCCCAAGAGTAATGTGGTACAGCAGAAGGGTTGTTGGTCAAGTGTTGGATGATTTGAGATAAGGAAGAGTCATTGACATAACCCTGTTGAACAGATTGCAACCAATTTGGAACAGGCATAGAAATAGCTGAAAGAGAACCTTGGGCATCAAATGTGTGAGAAAGAGCATATGCCACAATATTGTCTTTACCCTTCTTGTAAGTGATCTCATAGTCATAACCCATGAGTTTGCTAACCCATTTCTATTGTGCCGGGGAGGAGACACGTTGGTCCAAGAAATATTTCAGACTCTGGTGATCAGTCTTGATGCAGAAATGATTCCCTAATAGGTATGGGTGCCACTTCTGTACTGCATCCAAAATAGCCATCATTTCCTTCTCATAGGTAGAGGCAGCTAAATTCTTACCTGAAAGGGCTTTGCTGGTGAATGCAATGGGGTGTTCATCTTGAAGGAGAACAACACCAAGTCCATTGCCGCAAGCATCACTCTCAATAGTGAAGGGCTTGGAAAAATCGGGCATAGCTAGCACAGGTGTAGTACACATAGCTTGTTTTAGTTTGTCAAATGCACACTGAGCAACAGGTGTCCATGTAAAAGAATCCTTTTTCAATAGAGCAGTTAATGGAGCTGAAATCTTCCCATAATCCTTGAAAAACTTGTGGTAGTAGCCAGTCAACCCCAAAAAACCACAAAGGCTCTTGAGTGTCTGAGGATGCGGCCAATTGTTCATGGCATCGATTTTGGCAGGATCCACGCGAACCCCTTGTGCTGAGATAATGTGCCCGAGATACTCAACTTCGTTCTGTCCAAAAACACATTTAGACTGCTTGGAATGGAGATGATGGTCAGAGAAAAGTTGCATGACAAGATCCAGATGCTGGAGATGTTCATCCCATGTTTTACTGTAGATGAGGATATCATCAAAGAATACCAGAATGAATTTTCGCAAGTAGGGTCGAAATATTTTATTCATTAAGGCCTGGAATGTGGAAGGAGCATTAGTGAGGCCAAAGGGCATGACCAAAAACTCATAATGGCCATCATGTGTGCGGAAAGCTGTTTTAGGGATATCATCCTCATGAACCCGAATTTGATGATACCCAAAACGAAGATCCAACTTGGAGAAAAAGTGAGCCCCATGAAGCTCTTCAAGAAGCTCATCAACAACAGGAATTGGAAACTTATCCTTGATGGTGAGGTGATTAAGTGCTCGGAAGTCAATGCAGAGGCACCATGACCCATCTTTTTTGTGGACAAGAATAACTGGAGAAGAAAAGGAACTAGTGCTTGGGCGAATAATACCTTGCTTCAATAAGTCCCGAACGAGCATTTCAATCTCCGTTTTTTGGTGAAATGGGTAGCGATAGGGCTTGATGTTGGGAGGAATGCTGCCAGGAAGGAGCTAAATACGATGGTCTTCTGGCCTGGAAGGTGGCAATCCCACTGGTTCGGCAAAGACACCTATATATCGATCCAGAATTTGTTGTAGATCCAAAGGAGTAGTGGAGACCGGTGATGGTTGCATCTGAATGGAATGGATCTGAGCGATGACACCATGTGAATTCTTCTTGAGGATTTTTTCCATGCAATGTGAACTGGTGATGCTGAGAGAACCTGGTTGTAATCCTGTCAATGTGTGTTTTTGTCCATTGAGGGAAAACTGCATCCAAAGTTTAGCAAAATCCCATAAGATAGGGCCAAGTGTGTGTAGCCATTGAGCGCCCAAAACCACATCACATCTGCCTAAGGGCAAGGAAAACATGTCAGAGCGCAAGGTATAATCTCCCATAGACATACGCACATTTCGACACTTTCCTTTGCAAGGTAAGGTGCCCCCATTGGCAACCATGACTTCAAAGTTGGAGCAAGGATGGATAAAACAATCAGCTTGTTTGGCGATCCGAGGGTCAATGAAATTATGAGTGCTACCAGAATCAATGAGTATTGTAAGAGGAAGCTTCTTGAAGTAATCCATGACCCGCATTGTTTGGGGGGTGATGATTCCAGCTAAATCATGGAGAGATATCTCTGGCTGGTCATCCTGAGACGAAGGGTCAATAGGCAATTCCTGAATGTCAACCGGAGCATCCAGTGTTTCTGGATCTTCGTCACCAATTTCAGAGGCAGGCAGAGACTCCACATCCAAGAGATAGACCTTTTGCTGAACACATCTATGTCCCCGAGTGAATTTCTCATAACAATTATAGCAAAGCCCCTTTTCTCTGTGTGCTTGCATCTCTGTTTCAAACAAATGCTTGATAGGAGTCGGTCGAGGAGCCTGCGGTATAGTTGGTCGCTGAGAACCCATATTTCGAAAGGGAACAAAAGTGGGCTTGGAGCGTTGTTGGGCCGCAATATTGTCTTCTGCCAACTTAGCCAACCCTAGGGCTTCCATCATTGTGGTGGGACAGAACATTTTGACCTCAGAGCGGATGGCATCCTTTAGACCACTGATAAAACAACTCCGGTAAAAGTCATCAGACAATCCTTCGGTGTGGTTGGCTAGGTTCTCAAATTCGGTTTGATACTCTCTCACAGTGCCAATTTGGTGAAGTTTAGTGAGGGCTCTGGTGAAGTCATCAAAAGCACTAGGACCAAATCGTTGCAAAAGGAGCTGGCAAAAATATGACCATTTGGGCTCTGGATAAGCCTTGATGTACCAACGGTACCATTGAAGAGCTTCCTGTTCCAATTGAAAGGATGCCAGCTGAACTTTGTTGACATCAAAAGTATTATGGAGACTGAAATACTGTTATGCACGATAGATCCATCTAGTTGGATCACTACCATTGAAGCGAGGAAAATCAAGCTTCGGACCACGGAAATTGCTGGAAGAAGAGAACCCATTGTCTGATGAAGACTCAGACTGCCGTTTGTTGTTCATAGCTGAATGTTCAAGATGGAGGCCGAGAAATTTTTCATCCAGATCCTAGAGTTTGGCTTGGATGGCTGCAAGTGCTTCTTCCATGGTTTTTGCTCCTGCACGGGTGACAACCATAACCAGGAGTTTTTTTGTTTTTTTTTTTTTTGACTGGGTAGGAAAACAAAAACAGAAACTGCTTCAGTAAGGGAAAATATGGACTTGGGAAAAAATCTGAAGGGTAATTGGGGTTTGACTAGGTGTTGGACACTGTCGACTAGACAGGGAAGCAAAACTGAGGATTTCAGAAGCGGGGTGAAAGAATGGGATATGCAAAATGCAATGACAGGGGTTCCCCAAAAATTTCAAGGGAAACAGAGTGAAAACAAGGGAGATATGGACAAAAAACTGTTTATTTATTTATTTATTTTTCAGACTAGAGTGGCTACAGCTCGGAAGGGATCTGGAACAGCGCCGAATGGATTGAAAACAGTTGGATCTAGAACGGCTTGCAAAATGGATCTGAAACGGTGCAATAGTGATCGACAATAGTTTAGTTGAAAGTAGATATGGACCCCAGGTATGTGCGGCTTCTTAACAGTTCAGGGGTTTCACTCGGCCACCAATGCTATCTGACAGCTTGCGTATTGGCGCAGTACCCCTCACTCCATGGCTTAGGTAAAACTGATAACTACTTTGGCATAAACAACAGCTCTTGGTTTACCTCACAGGTGGGAACTAGTCAATCAGATAGGGGTCGTTGCCCTTTTCGCTGGCAGGTCCTCTCAATGGGCTAGCTACTTCGAGGTTCCTGTGGTACTCCTTACAATGAGTTTTAGGGCTTATGCCCAAGTACTTCCCACAGTTAAATAGATAGGGATTATTCCCAAATCCGAACCTGCAACAGATGCGAAAAAAAATTGGCAGAAATTTCACCCAGCGAGCCCAAGAAAGTGCTCTGATACCAGATGTGATGCACCTGCAACAATTAATTAATACAAATATGTGAAATACCAGAAATGACAAAACTCAGAATTACTTTTATATTGATCACAGGCCACTTCGAGGGGGCAACCTCCTATGAGCAAGCTCAATACAAATAACTTCACGGTGCCTTCATAGGTCTCAATACACACTTATATACTAAGTCTAGGTGCCAATACTATGGGTCAAAACCATGGGCCACTACAAACTATGGATCAACAATACTACGGGCGACTTACAAAGCATATGCGCCAACAACAATAACACAAACTATTGATCAACAAATACTACGGGACGACTTACAAAGCATATGCATCCAACAACAACATACTAACAAAGTAAAGACATGGGTTCCTAACAGATTCATATTATGTAGATATCAGAGACGCTATTACTGTGACCTGTTCCTGTCAGTCCCTAGTGAGTTCCTTGTGCAATGTCGACACGACAGTTTGGAATAATTGAAAAACTTTATCAAGTGTGCTAGTCATGTCGAAGCTGACTGGAAGTGGGATGAATTGTTGCACTAAGTTTTGACACTTAGCCAAAAATATATTTTGGTCCTCCTTTAATTGGTGAATGTGGTCTTTGGCTACTAGTCATTTATGTCATTTCTCTCAGTTAATTGCATCAGCCAGTAAGTCGAGCTTTGCTTGTGTTGCTTGTTGTGGCTTATATGTCAAGATGGGCCCGAATTGGTTGAGATGTACTAATAAGCGACCCAATTGAGATATATGGTCCAGATGCTGCTACTGTTGCTGAAGGTCTTTGTCTTTACGCCGTTTGTCTTTACGTTGCTTCTTCTTGGAATTTCCTTGAGATTTTGGGGCCTCTACTTGTTGTTTTGAATCTTTTCGTGTCTCGGCTACTTCTGATGGATGTTCTACTTCTACTTGTGCTTCGGTAATGGTTTGTTCTGTTTGTATTGAGCTGCTTAGTACTGTCGTTGTGTTTGTCGAGAGTGCTTCCTTGGCTACTACTTGATTAGATTGTTCTACAGGCTCAACTGCTGCTTCAATGGTTTGTGCTTCTGGTTTGACTACTGCTTCTGAGGCTTCTTGAACTGGTGTTTCTTGTTCTTGAGTTTGAATTGCTTCGGATGTTGTAGTGGTCCCGTCAGCAGGGGTAGGGGATGAAACACTAATAACTTGTGTTTCTTCGACTGAGGAAGGAGGGTTTGGAATGGGACTTCCAGACGGTTCCGGACTGACTACAGGAGACAAGACTTCTGGTATTAATGGTTCGACTGAATCCAAAATTTCTAGCTATGGGGACTTTTCTGGTGGATTAATGATAGGTTGGGGAGGTGAATGGGCTTCCAATGATGGGTTGACTAGAAAAGGGATGAAAGATGATGATTCTTGAGCAATAATCAAACTATTGGGGTCGGGATTACGCTAGAGATGAGTATGACGCATACCAATTTCTCATGGTGCTAAGGTATATGGGGGGTTAAATAGTTTATTTGGGTTAGTAGTGGGAGGGGCTAAATTAGTCGGTGGGATGGTGTCGAGGAAGACAAGTTTCTTGGTCACTAAATCTCGCCATTATGGGAATATATTGGGGAGTTCAGATATGAACTGAGTAAAGTCCTGATTAGATTAAAATGTTTGAAAAGGGGGAAGAGGAAGGGATTGTACAATATTTGAAATTTGAGGTGTTGCTGAAGGTGCAAGTGGAGTACATACCAAAGGCGTAGATAAAATAGTGTCCTCTGTCACAATGGTCGGAGATAGTGGAGGTGAACTTACGGTCAAGTCGATAGGATGCTCGATCATAAGATAAACTTTCTTTTTGGGTTGTGGTCAGCTACGAGCTTACTCCGCTTCCAAAAATTTCTTGAACTATTCGTCGACAGGCACTTTGTTCTTAGCTACATCTTCCAAAAGAAATTTTGCACTATTGAACAGTTCTGTTTCGTCTTCCTCTGTTAGCTCTTGGATGATCATTTTTATTTTTCCCTTCCCATGTATTTGTACATTCCTTGCTTGTCAAGCTTCTGATAACTCGTCGGCGATCTGTTGGATATTGTCGCTCGTCAGAGTGTACTCTGGATTGTCAGACGGAGTTTCTTCATCTGAATGTCCGACTGCATCCGATGGATCTTGGTGAGGTGTAAGAGTAAGTGCTAGAGGTTATGGCTCGACCACAGGCTCAGCTTGAAATGAAAAATTCTTCATTTATAAACGAATTTCATACTCTTCCTCTTTTTCTGCGTCTATTAGAGGTTCAACTATGGGAATGCCGAACTCACATGCCTTAGTAGGAATTGTCACTTTTGTGTTGGATTTCATGTTGAGCTCATTGAATATATCATCAACTGAAGGGTAATAGTCGAGAGCTTGTGCGGTGCCAGCTACGCCCTGCAGGTGCTAGTCCGATGTGTGATCTAGCGCAAGTTGGATATGCACCGACAGAGCAAGACTTTGTCGAATATTCTAGGGTACTCTCCATCTAGTCGACTGAATTTTTAGGTTTTGGAACCAGACTTCTAGCCAAATCTTCATTGTTGTCGGACCTAGTCGATTTCCTCCATGTGTAAAACATCAGAAGTTTTGCATTAGCACAAGTCTTTCTTGAGAAAGTTTTTATTTCTTGATGGTCTTATATGCGTCATGGAAATCCAGATAATTAGAGATGGGTATCGAATGGCCACTCCGTCTTCTTGACATTTGAAACATATGGTCTGGATAATGTCGGCTAGATACTTATCCCATTTGTATATTTTGTTGTTTGCCGCCATGTTCAATACTGCCTCTAGCATTTCAATTTTTAAATTGAACAGCGACCGGAACTTGACAAGGCGATTAGAACGACTCGAGCAGCTATCTTATAATTTTCAAACTTGATCTAACTTACCATTAACCCTCGAGAATTTTTTCCAGTTGGGTGATCTATAAATTATTTAATCAGTTATGTCTTATGTCGAATGGGTACATCTGCACCTTTATTTGACAATCCTATAATCCTGTTGATAAGCGCACCACTTATTTCGACCGGAATATCGAAATAAAATTTCCCGCTATGATATTTGCTAACTATGAATTGGGAAATAATATCCTTAAGTCCACCAAACTGTTCGAGCATAGGTGCATGCATGTATTGCAGAACTGTAGCAGTCCACATTCTTTGGGATTCATCTCTCCAATGTCCATCTATATCCTTTCCCCAAACTAGAATGTCTTTCCAAGTTCTTCACCAATGTGACTCTGGTACTTTAGCATTTCGAACCTACTTCAAGCGAGTTTCCAATGAGGATTGGGCCTTCTCTAGCTCACAAACTTTGGCTGCCAGACTGAGTGAGTTATTTCCTGAGCTTTCTTGGGCGCCATGGATTCTATTCAATTCTTAGGATTGTAGAGGTTTTCCGGTATTTCTGAATTTTGGTTCTCAAGTTCTTGGCATAAGAGTATCCACGAATCCTTGAGCTCGGGGTTTATAGAGGACGAAGTTGGCACATGTGACTGTGAAGTAGATGGTTGTATTAAAGACTGATTTGACGGGGGATTTAATTTTGAATGACAGACTATCTGTGCCTCATCAAGTGCATGTTGGTTTTTCTCATCTACTGGTCGTCCCTCCCGACTACTTTTTACTGCTATATTTATGTCGCAGGGTTGTCGTCGTGTATCTTTTGTCTGATCATGTCGACTGTGGCTAAGCGGTAAAGTCTGAGGAATGTGGAAATCTACTCTTCTTCGGTTATCTCTATACTCATGGAGCCTATCATGTCTGTGGTCATGCACCAGTCTTCTTTCATGTCGATCCTTACTCTTATCAGCTTTACTCATCCAGTCCTTTGTCATTATGAATGTGATATGAATTGTTGTTTTACGTGAATTGCTTATAATGCTTCTCTCTTTCAGTATTTGTAACCGTTTTTTTTAGATGCTCATGACTTGTACCATTTTAGTCGCCATTTACAAGTTTCTTGAAAACACTACCTTGTAATGTTTTCAGCTGGACTGAACCGTTGGGGTTTATCGTTTCGACAATATAGGGCCCCATCCACTCTGTGTGCAACTTTTTTGGTTTCCCTTTTACGCAACTATTATAAAGCAATGCCAAGTCACCAACTGACAGATTATTCCGTTTGATGTTTCTATCATGCCATGATTTCTATTGTTGTTTCCTGATTTGTTGATGTTCTATTGGTATTTGTCGATTCTTTTCTAGTTTCGACAATTGTAATAGATGCTCTCATCATGCATATTCGACATCAATGTGTAATACTTCTGCAATTTTCAGGGCTTGTCATCGAAAGTGCAGCGGGATGATTGCTTCTTGCCCATAGACAAGTGAAAAAGGTGTTTGACTCGTCGTTCATTTGTACGTTGTTCTGTATGCCCAAAGAATAGCAAGTACTTTATCATCCTAGTCGTCCTTCTCCATGTTGCACACTTTCATCAGTCCTCTTGTGAGTGTTTTTTTAAATGATTCCACGACACCATTAGATTGTCGATGATATGATGTGCTTATTCTGTGATCAATTGCAAACTCTTTTGTTAACACCTAAATAGTTTTGCAAACAAAATGCGTACCTTGGTCGCTAAGTAAAGTTAGCGGGAATCCTAAATGTGTAATGATGTTTTCATAGATGAATTTGGAAGCAACTTTGCTCGAACATGTCTCGACTGGTTTGGCTTCTACCCATTTGGTGACATATTCTACAACAGTGATAAGGTAACAAGCACCTTTCTGTCTGCCAATTACTGGAAATGGTCCAATAAAATCAATTGGCCAGATTTAGAATGTCTAGATCGGATTAATTGGAACCAAGGGCATTTCTGTGCTAAGAAGCGGTCATCCCATATGTTGACATCTATCACATTTAGTTACAAATTCTTGACAGTCTTTATGAACTATCGGCCACCAAAGTCGAGCTTGCAGAATCTTCCTTACTATTATATTTGCGTGATAATGTCCTCCTGTCTGTCCGTAGTGTGCTTATGAAAGTATGCTTTGTCGCTCATGCTCAAGTGCAAACCGATGTAACACATCATCTAAGCCAAGTTTATAGAGGAATCCGTTAATGAGGTTATAAGGTGCATCTTTCATAGAAAGGATATTCCTCTTCTTCTCAGTCATTCCTTCCAGAGCTTTTCCATCTTTGAGAAATTGTGCAATTTCTGCAAGTTCCGAAGGGACAGCTTCAATTCGAAACAAATGTGCATCTGGAAAATCATCTTCTATACCAGTCGATTCCTCTCTGATGTCGACTCTCGAAAAGTGGTTCGGCCCAACATTATCCTTTCTCGGTCTGATGATTACCTCGAATTCAAATTCCTGGAATAGTAGAAGCCAGTGACAAAACCTCCCGTGGTGCAATAGTTTATTGACTAGATACTTCAAATCTTGATGATCTGTGTAAAATATGAAGGGATTATCCAATAAGTAGTGACGGTATTTCTGTACGGAAAATACCATACCTAATGCTTCTCTTTCTATGGTATACTAATTTCTTTCATCTTTGTTCAGCTTCCGGCTGCTAAAAGAATTAGGATAGTCCATTCTGTCTTCTCCGGGTTGTGTTAAAATAGCACCAACTGTTATTCCAATTGCATCAATATGAACATGAAATTTCACCGACCAATTTGGGAAGCAGAGGATGGGTGCTTCGATGAGTTTTCTCTTCATTATGTCAAATGAAGTATTGCATTCCTCCATCCACCTGTACTCTTGATTTTCTTTCAACAGCTCTTCGATGGGATATGTCATGTCGGAGTAGTGTTTGATGAACTTTCTGTAATACCCCGCATGACCCAACAAAATTCGCACTTGCTTCGGATTGATTGGAGGCTTTAGGTCGAGAGTAATTTTTATTTTTTCATAGTTGACCTTGATTCCTTCTTTACATACTACGTGGCCCAACAATATACCAATAGGAGTCACAAAAATGCATTTTTTTTATGTTCAGTGACAACTGAATTTTTCGACAATGTTCCAACATCAATTGAAGCCATTTACAATGATCTCTTCACATTGAATAGATTGTGCAGTCTTTGAAATAGACAGCCATGGTTTTGTAGATATACTCCTAAAAAGCCTTGACGAGAATACGGGTGGAGACCACTAGTGCGTTCTTCAAACTGAAAGGAATGACTTTAGATGTGAATGAACCAAATTCACACACGAATGTAGTCTTTTCTGATCTTCTTTCGCAATACGTACTTGATTGTACCCAAAGAATCCATCCGTAAATGAATAACACTCTATTACAATGTAATTTTCCACCTTGTGAGCATCAGCACTCTTTGGCCTTTAGGATCCATTTTACTGACTCAGATCCACTTTATATCCTTCAGATACACTATTTCCCTATTTTTCTTCTTGTACCCTAGCTGTTCCACTTTAGCCTGCGTACCCGTGAGCTGCACCACTATAGCCCGTGGGTGACAAGTAAAAGGGTAAAAATCACTAGTACATAAATTTTTACTCCCAAAAAGTGGTCTTAGGGTGACCTTTGGCCCTCCATTTTCCCCGAAACACCTCGATGTGTCCTTACCTTTGGGAGGACTATATATTGAGTACATATGGCATATGGAAGGGAGGAGAAAAAGAGAGCAAGATAACTCTAGTGGATTTTTTCCGCATCTTGAGTCTACACTCATTGATCCTTGTTGTTGTGAACCTCTTATCTTCACCTTCCAAACTCCTATCATAGTTTGAGTTTGCCATTGCATGGAGGATTGAAGTGGTGGAGGCACAAGTGGAGAGACCTAGTTCTCGGTTCAGATTGGTTGCCGACAAGAGGTCGTATCACATTGTACTTCTTGTTATTTATTAAAAGAAATACTCATATTCTCGTCCATTAGTGTTGTGAATGTTGTTTATATTACATTGGGTTGCATTTACTTATGATATCATGGACCATTTCTATTGATGATGTTAATGTCATTTATATATTATATGCGCTTGTTGTATATTGGCTGTTAAGACTAATTTGCAGGTTCAAGTGCATGAGTTGAAAGCTCCAACGGGGATCTACATCAAACGTTTGGATTGAGGTTGGTTATATTCTTCATTATCTTAGCATTGTCACTTATATAGCATATCATTGAGAAATGAGTTAATTTCTGGTGGTCAACTGTCTGTTGTGGTCCACCCGAAGCCATAGGAAGTTTTCTCCGTAACAGAAATGGCGACTCCGTTGGGGAGAACATCCATTTTTGGGGATTTTTAGGCTTTAGTCCTTGTTTACAGTTGATGTGTGTCGAGTCTCTGTGTCATTCATTGGTTATTAAGATACACTATAGAAAACACCCTTTTTCTAAGCCATTAGACTCTTTTTCTGCTCATTTGCTTTTCCCTGTACGTGGGTGAACCTTGTTCTGCCCGCATCTACCGGCCTCTGTCTGCACTGTAGCCCGCGGGTACCCATAGTTATTCCTTCAACAACAGCATACAACTCCGGGGGTGATTTTTTTATGGCCTTTGGTTGTTGTTGGGTTGGTTTTGGGTGTTCCCAAGTCTTCTTTGGCCTTGTTCCTGACTGTTCCAAGCCTTATTCGTGACCAGAACTCCTCTTTTCTCTTGGTTTTGAGCCTTGTTGGTTTTTACCCATTTTTAATTTTTTAGCTCATTATCTTGGCTGAGTCTTATTGTTTGGGATCTGCTAGGTTGTCTGAGTGATCTTCCTTGCATTTCTGTAACTGAATAGTGAGATTTTGCTTGCATTTTTCATTTCATTATATTGAAAAATACGAAAAACATAGTTTTGCATTTTCCTTTTGCTTATAAGTGAAAATACAAAAAAATTTACTTTTATGTACTGCATTTTGCATCTGAGTGCTTGTGCTTCCATTTAGGTTCTGCTTGTGTATTGAAAATATAAAAGAGTTGCATTTTTATTTTGAAACCATTGGATTGATTTTCATTCTAGTAGCATTGTTTTTATTGGATAGATGAGTCTAGAGTTTGACGATTTAGCATACTATTGAATCATATACATCACTAGTTTCATGATCGTATCCTTTGAGTAACCACAGCAATTAAAATTAATGCTTAATCTTAAAATTGATTAGAACGATGTTATTTATAGGGTACACCAACTAGCATAGGTTTAGAGACTTGGAATAGATCATTGTGAGTAAACAATCTAAGACTACTACACGAAACATTATGTGTCTAACCAGGGAGTGGTGAAATCCATGGTATACATCGGTGTTCTCAGGAAGCTCTACTCAGACCAGAGTTAAGCACGAGGTCACGAGAGGTTGGTTACAAAGATAGCCCTCCAATATCGGCTGAACATGGGAGATATTTCCAGGGTTTGTTCATATCTGGGGACTCTTGGGGGATTTGACCCTCTTGAGTTTCGGGCTTAGCTACCCTTCCCATACGACGAATCCCACTTGCGACTGTCTCCCTGAGCATTGGTTATACTACGGTGACCATAGTTTCCTTACCTAGGTATCGCATAGGGTACTTGCAGTGGTTATACTATTTGTGTCCTGAGTCAGATAGGGGTTGGACAACACAGTTGTTTGTTGCCGAGGGTTATGGCCCTTTGCATGCAGTGAATCTTGCGAACCTTTATAACTGATTCTGTTACCTCCAGCTACAGTTTGGGAGTCTCAAGCCTCTCCTAGGAAAGACATACTGGATCTAGTGTCGGGAGCTCATTTAGCCACTCTATTTATCTGCTATTGGTTGTGGTTTCTCTAGGTATGTGCTCTTGATTTTCTGTTTTTGATCGATAGTTAGGCTGTTAGGGGATGTTTTGATTTTATAGTCTCTACAGAGATATCATGGCGCAGATTCCTGCTCTCCGCTGATCTCGTCGATTGGCTGGTTTACCAGCTGCTGAGCTTTCACTCCATGTCTAGAGGGGACGCGGGCGGGCTCCCTCCTAGTCTTCGAATTCTTACGAAACATAAGTCATCGACGCCATGACTGCACATTTTGGCACGGGAGAAATACCTACTAGTCCATCGGGTAGAGTCGAACACACTTCAGACACCCCTACCCCTCGAGAGGCGTGGGGGGATGATCCACTTGAGACCCAACCTAATTTGTTTGGTCCAGATCCACCCGAGACTCAACCTAGTTTGTTTGGTCCGGATCCACCCGAGGATGACCTGTTCAATCTTTTAGATCCACATGGTTTCCATTATGGGATGCCAGAGTTACATGATGACACAGGTCCTATGACCAACCCTACCGCATTCTCTTTTGGTATGCCTAATTACAACACAGTTGATCCTTGCACTGCTTTTGGTAGTCATGCTGGCACTAGTCATGGTGTTAGCAACACTGCACCCACTGGGGGCAATACACTCACCGGGGGCACCACTTTTTCCACTCACACACATAGAATGGAGACCGTTCATGTTCCTCCTAACAATGAAAATGTTGGAAGACGGCCGCCTCCTAGGACTACCCAACCTAATAGGAACACTATTCGCAACATGACTCGCCATCCACAACACACTACACATGCCTCTACCCGTCAACCGAGGACCACTTTCGCGAATGTTAACATTCCTCCCAATCTCGGGGGTGGACATATACCATACGCTTTTACGTCTGCCGCTGCTACTAATGCTAATATAGGAGGTGGGAATATACCTCATACTCATGGTCACAATGCCACCATTCCTGCTACGGGTTGGGAATACATCTCATGCTTATGGACACCACATGACTACTCATGCTACTAATAATGCTTATGTAGGGGGTGGGAACATACCTTACCATCATGGTCATTACAACACGGTTCCTTCTACGAATAGTACGTATATGCCCCATAATTATGGTGGAAACCCTTACTACAATACAATTGATGTTGGCCATCAGTACAACCCACCTCAATATGGTACTCAAAATGCATATATACCTACCTACCCTCACACAGGTCACGTCGGAGGAGGTTATCAACCTTATGGATAGTGGAGCCCATATAATCAACATTTTTATGGTCATGGTCAAGCTTATGGTCCTTCTTATCCATCAGGTCCTTACAATCAACCTTTTATGGGAGCTCATAATCAAGCTTTCCAGCCGCAGCTCTTGTTCCTTGCACATTTGAATCTTCTGGATCTTTCGAAGCTCATGAATGATCCAATGTGTCATGATCCTAATTGGCCTCCATTCCCTACCAAGCTCCCTTCCGACATTCCTATGTTTGAAGGGAAGAGTGGTGAGGATCCGGGTGACCATGTCACTACCTTTCACCTTTGGTGCTCATCCAACTCGTTGAATCATGATTCCATTCGATTACGACTATTTCAACGCACCCTCATGGGGGTAGCTGCGAAGTGGTATGTTGAGTTGCCTGGGGGCACTTATAGGGGTTTCAATGAGATCTCTTTGGTTTTCTTGGATCATTTCCAGTTACCAGTTTGCTACGATACTGGTACTGAACATTTGTCTACCTTCCGTCAAAATAAGGACACGCATATTTCTGACCACGTTCAAGAGTGGCGACGACGGAAGTGATTAGTGAAAGCCAACATTCCTCCAGAGTTTCTGTTGGAATGGTTCCTCAAGTCCTTACTTCCATATATTGCTAAGGATGTTTTGATGTCTGGTATTATGACTGAGGAACAAGCCATCTTAAAATTCCAGCAGTTAGATTTACTATACTCTCATTCTGGCATTTTGTATGACATTATTCCTGACGCACCGCGAACATGACATGATCCCAAGTCAGTTCGTGGACCACATGCTGATGGAATTTTGGGATCCACAAGTACTCGTCCTATAGACTTGGTGGCTAATCAAATGAAAAATTTGTCGCTTAACCAGTCTACTCCAGGACAGGTTCACACATTGTCCACTTTCACCCCATCGTTCGATGTACACACTATGCAATCAACGAACCCATCGGGTAACCAATATTCTGGTGGTAAGAAGAAGGGGAGAAACAACTGCAAGGGTGGAAACAATGGGAACAATAATAGTAATCGCAATACCTCCCATAAGGAGAATTCCAACCCTCCTCGGGAAGGCGAAAATGCTGGCGAGGACCGTAAACCTAGGCGTAAGGTGAAATTCCCTTGCAAGATTTGTGGGGAAGACCATCTTACTCACTTGTGTCCTCAAATTGAAGAAGCATCAAAGCATATTGCGCAGAGCCTAGTTGTGTTTAAGGATCCCCTTCCTCATCATCAAAACATGGCTTCGCATGCTCCCACTACTGGTTACGGACCTAATGAGACTACAACGTCTTCTTCCAATACTAGTGGCTATGGATGCGTGAATATGGTCCAATCAGAGGTTAGTATTGCTACTCGTCAACATGATTATGGTGCACCACAACCGAATATGGGAAATGAGCCTCCCCCTCCTCCTGATAATTCCTTGCATATCGAGAATCCCTCTATTATGTCATGGATACCGAAAGGTGTTCTCAAGTGCTCTACGCATAATCCTAATGCTCGAGTCACCCATAACTACTCCATTGTAGAATATTTGGGAAAAAATATGTGTGCCATGTCGTCTCTTGAAGGTCAGGCGTGTCCTTCTCAAAGGAATGCTTTTTTGAGTGCTTTAGGAGTTCATGATGGCGAGAGTCCCAACCTTATCAATTTTGACACTACTGATGTTCAACCTCGCTTACCTTAGCACATGGATTTTCAAATCCATGTGGAGTTCCTTCAGAATTTTGTCAAGAGAACGGTGGTTGACGAAGGTGCTTCTGCCTCAGTGATGTCTTTAGCTTGTTGGAAATATCTTATCTCTCCTCCTCTACTCATGTCTAGGACCATGCTCACTGCATTTCACGGTCGGTCATTTAAGCCTCATGGGATTATCCCTTCCCTTGTTTTCCACTTGGGAGGTAAACCCGTGCCTATTGAAGTCGAAGTGGTTGATGTGCCCATCGACTACATTGCTACAACCTTCTCTTGGGTAGGAATTGGATGTATGCTATGAAAGCTGTCGCGTCTACTGTATTTAGAGTTATTTGCTTTCCACACGAAGGCAAGATTGTGACAATCAATCAGCTGGATTTCATTAATCCTTCTCCCACAGCATCCACGGGATCAATGGTCCCCCAAATTACAGATTCTCAGCCGTCAACTGGGAACATGGGTGTCAGATTACACCCCTCATTGACGGGATCTTATGATTTCCCTTCACCCATTAATTTTATGGGAACCATTTCCAACGATGCATCTTCTCCATTGCATAATGTACCGTTCTGGACTTCATATTTTGATGATCCATGGACCTTACCGTCCATGAGTTCTACGTCTAGAGACATTGCGCACATCGGGATGTCTATGCCACTGTCTATTGCTGAGCTTGCTTATCAAGATATTCAACAAGCTATTGCAGAGCTGGATCTCTCCTCTTCACGGACAGAGGAGGAAGATCTCGTTATGCTGTCGGTTTGGGCAGCTGACTCGTCTTGTTCGCACGATTTCCTTGATGGTAATTTACCTTCGGATGAAGCTATTATCGAGTCCATGTGTGGTAGTGAGAGGCCTTGGCAGGATATGCATCATCGCTCTTATTTCCTTCCCAACATCAATCTCGCCGAGCAAGAAGACTTTAGGATGACTCTTGCCGAGATGGTTGGTCACCCTGTGACTCTTTTGGGGTCACATGAGATTTATGCGGAGGGGAACATGGCCAATATTACCCCAACTGTACCGATCAACGTCTCTCGCACTCCCGGAAAGATTGAGAATGTTTACATCGGTGATGATTGCTCTTCTGAAAAGGTTTCCATTTACACCGAATTGTTTACAGAGCTTCGGGAAGCTTTCTCCTAGTGATATGAGGAGATGCCAGGAATAGACCCAAGTATTGTCGAACCCGAGATTGGAATGTATCCTCATGCTAAACCAGTTCAAAAACGTCTTCGTGTTGTTAACCCTAGGAAGGCAGTCGCTATCAAGGCAGAGGTGGAGAAACTGCTCAAGGCCGATTTTATCTACCCTGTTCCCCTTACCGAATGGGTGTCAAACCCCATTCCTGTGCATAAGAAGCAGGGAACGATCCGCGTATGCACTGATTTTAGAGACCTGAATCGTGCGTGTCTGAAAGACAATTTCCCCACTCCATTCAATGATCAGATCTTGGATTCCTGTGCGGGAAGTGAGATTTTTTCGTTCATGGATGGCTTTTCGGGGTATGACCATATTCAAATAAAACCCGAGGACCAACATAAGACTGCTTTCATTTGTCCTTGGGGAACATTTGCATACTAGAAAATGCCCTTCAGCCTTAAAAATGCCGGAGCTACATTTCAGCGTGCCATGACCTATGCCTTTCACGACCTTAAAAAGATTATGGAGGTTTTCTTGGATGATCTTGCTGGCCATTCTCGCAAGAGAGTGGACCACCCCAAGTACCTCCGTTTGATTATCGAACGATGTATATGCTACAAGATTCATTAAATCCCAATAAATGCATCTTTTCTATGAGGACAGGTCGCCTTCTAGGATTCATAGTTTCGAAAGAGGGTATTAGAGTCGATCCTCTTAAAGTTGAGGCAATACTTCAGTTGCCTCCTCCACGCAACTTGTTTCAAATTCAAAGCCTCCAGGGGAGAGCTACTTTTCTATGTCTCTTTGTATTCAATTATGCTAGTCTTACCAAAGGTTTCACGCGCTTATTGAAGAAAGACACACCATTTATCTGGGATGAGTGAGCCCAGCAGTCTTTCGATTCCCTTAAGAAAGCTTTGGCATCAGCCCCTGTGCTTAGTCCACCCGACTTCACACGAGATTTTATACTTTATGTGGTTGCATATCAAGAGACGATTGGCATGGTGTTAGTTCAGGTTGGTGATGTGCTCGTTGAGCATGTGACCTATTACCTTAGTCGAAATCTAGTAGACGCTAAACTGAGATATACTCATGTGGAAAAGTTGGCGCTTGCGATTGTCCATGCAGTCCAATAGTTACGACACTATATCATGCTTAGAACCACCACGTTTGTAGCGCATATCAATCCATTTCATTTCGTGCTATCACGACGTCTCATAGGGGGGAAGTACAATAAATGGATTGTTATCCTTCAGGAATTTGATCTCGATTTTGCTTCAGCGAAGTCAGTGAAATCCTCAATTTTTTCTAAGCTTATGTCGGACCTTCTGAGACTTGATGAGGATGTCGTCCATGAAGATTCCTTTGTGGATGAACACTTATTTCTTATCTCGTCAGAGGACCCTTGGTATGGGGATGTTATTGTATATCTCCAAACTTTGAAGTTTCCTTCGCATTATTCACGAGACGAGCGACGGTGTGTGAAACATCACGCTAAAGATTATACTATCGTTGGCGAGACTTTGTATCGTCGAGGAATGGATTCTATTCTCCTCTGTTTCTTAACTAACGAAGAAGTGGAGCATGTGCTTAATGATTTCCATGCTGGGGCGTGTGGCGGTCACTTATCTAGGCTTGCTACCGCCCAACGCATTATGCGAGCTGGTTACTTTTGGCCTTCAATATTTAAAGATTGTATAAATGTTGTGAAGAGATGTCACCCTTGCCAGATGTTTTCTCGGAATATACACTCGCATCCAGCGCCCCTTCATCCAGTCGTTACCATCGGTCCTTTCACCAAGTGGGGGGTGGATTTCATGGATTGCAAACTAGCTTCGGCTGGGGGGCATCACCATATCATAGTGGCTGGGACTACTTTTCCAAATGGGCTGAGGCCATGCCTACCATAAAAGCTGATGGTGCTACAGCAGCCCATTTCGTGTTCCATCAGATTATTACTTGGTTCAGTATTCCGAAAGAGATTGTCACTGACCATGGCAGTCACTTTCAGAACAAAATGATGGAGGATTTGTCACTCAAGCTTGGGTTTCATCAAGAACACTCATCTTCTTAGTATCCCCAAGCGAATGGTTAGGTAGAAGTAGTCAATAAGTCTTTAAAGACCATTCTCCAACGTACCATCCAACAAAGTAAGAACAATTGGCATATTATGTTATATCCTGCTTTGTGGGCTTATCAAACCGCAGTCAATACTGCCACCGGGTTCTCACCATTTCAGCTGGTACATGGTCCGGAGTCGATTTTACTGATTGAATGTGAAATCCCTTTACTAAAACTGGCCATAGAGCCCCTCCCTGATACGTCGGGTATTGAGCAGCGTTTAATCCACCTTGAGCAGCTTGAAGAGCAACGTCAAGATGTCGCCGTGGCTATGGATGCCAATAAACGTCATGTCAAGGTTCAGTACGATAGGTCTATCCATCCCCGTCAGTATGTTGAAGGTGACTTGGTCCTCTTATATGACCAAGCTAAAGAACCCCTTGGGGTAGGCAAGTTTAACCCCATGTGGCATAGTCCTTACATCGTGAGGGGTGTCCTAGAAAAGGGAGCCTATGAATTAGAGGATTATGAGGGGAATGACTTGAAGGATCCTAGGAATGGGCTCTACCTCAAGCAGTATTACGCTTGAACTTCTAGTTCAAGCTAATACATTTGTATACTATTGTATAGTTTCTTTTGTACATAGTTTATATTTCTTTTGGTCTTCGGGTCTGCTGATTCGCTTCCATTTGATTGACAGATGTCAGTGGAATTTCCTACATTCTTAGGATTCGCGGATGGTGCTAGCCATGATACGCAGCATCTTCCTTCTACTGTATGGGTTATTTATTCACCTGACCACCTAATTGTGTCTTCAGGAGGTGCTTGTCTTGGTCCTACATCTAACAATGTGGCTAAGTACAGTGTTGTCATTGAGCTACTTCGGGATTCTATTTCACATGGCATCCAGTCTTTAGAAGTCTGCTTGGATTCACAACTAGTTGTGTCTCAGTTGAATGGTCAGTACCATGTGAGGGATCCTACGCTATTACGAAAATTCTTAAGGGTAAGACTCTTGGAACGCCATTTTGTTTCTATCACATACATTCATGTTTCGAGAAGTTTTAATCATATATCTGATGCATATGCTAACTATGTCCTAGATTGGCATTTGTCACATCCATAATGAAGCACACAAATAAAAGATACATTCATACATTTGTACATACACACATATAGTAGAACTGGAGAACCATAGTTTTTATAAATAATATGTCCAAAATGGTAGTGTCATAATACAAAACTGGAGCTCGTAGCCCTCAAAATATACATATCGATACAAAAATGGGACTCTAAGATTTCTAAGCCCTACGAGGAGGCCTAGCTTCCACCTCAGCAGGATGTGTCTGATAGTCATACTATATTGCATTTGCTATACGCTGCAGTAGTCGCACCCAGCTGGTCGGTACCCCCACCACATGGCACCGCATATCCTTTGGTAGCTGCACTACCTCTATCTGTGGTACCTTGTTCGTCATCCATGATAAGTTGACCCACATAGTCTGTAGTGTACACTCCGCTGCAGCACCCACTACCTCATCACCCCTGCCCTGTCGATGATGTCTCGGGAAGCCCTATGGTCTCACTGGACCCTTGTCTACGTGCAAACAGTGAAACATTAATATGTGATACTAGCCCCAAAAGGATTTTTGCATTTACATTTATCATAAAAAATCCATAAAAATTTAATACACATAAAACATAAAAAGAGTACTCACCAATGTCTCCAAACGCTGCTCCTGGTGGAAGCAGCATGTCAGGATCCTGACGGAAGTCTATCCCTGCATAGGGATAGTCATCTATAGCTATGACTTGTCAGTCCCACCAGTGAAAGAACTCCTCTATGTATGGTGATGCCTGACGGCCACCACCCTGTCACATCAAGGCCTCTGCCCACCGGGTCAGGGATGGGTCACGAAGACTATGAGGAGGGACTTCGACCCTCGAACTGAGCCCCAGAACTCGCTCAAAGAAGAAACTGCATAAGATAATGACGTATCCAAATTTTTTTTCCTCCCCTTGCTTGCACTTCATTAACTGAGTCTTCATGGACCCCAGTAACGTTGTGCACTAGTCATAAACTATGGGCCATCTATAGTTTTCACCACTATATGCTGTTTTGGACTAATATAATGTCTTGGAGTAGCATTTTTTTACTAGATTTCTTCGAGGAGAGTTGTTTTTTATTGTTTCGCACCTATGGTAGGTATATTTTACACCTGGCATATAGGTTAGATGTCATTTTCACATGCATTATGTATTTGACCTTTTGACCATTTTCATAAACCCTAGGTGTGACCCCACTTCTTAACCGACACAGAACCTTCACATTGCTATAGAAGTGTCGTTATTTGGCGGTAGGGCCTTTCCGAACATGGGTGCCCTAGTTAGAGCTTTTTTTTTCCTTTTGGTGCCCATGTTGCTGTCTCTCTTTAGAATTGGGAGTCCTTTGTAGTTACGCCATGACTTTGCGATAAAGACTCATACTCTACTTTGTCTTATGCTGGCCATATCCCATAAGGACTCCCCCAATTAAATCAAGTTGTGATTGCATTGCATCATCCTGCTTGCTGCTTGAGCCTTGTGTCGGCTCCCGCTTACTCAGTTGTTAGCCTGGTGCCTGAGCACATTTCCTAGTCGAGCCCTACAGAGCTTCCATTTTCCCTTCGCAATTTGATGACCTATTGACCCCGAGGGAACACCCCCCGAGTGTCCACATCCTACACATGCTTCCTTGCATTGATCATAGGTATGTCATAGGTATGTTCCATTGCTTGGGACTAGTTTTCTCTCTATTTGACACTCGTTCCCGCCATTGTTGTACTATAAGATTTTCCAAATATGAAAAAGACCAAAAAAATCAAATATTCTGAAATGTTGGACAGGATTATGGTTACTACTTCTAGTTGGAAGATGTTGTGTCGCATTTGAACAGAGCATTCATTCCACTCCATACATTATGAGTCGGGACTATAGTTGGACCTTAGGAGCTATACTTGTTTCTCAATTTACTCCACCGATTGCTTAAGCTTCCAGTCATTATGGAGCCCTTTGTTGATGCCTCCTACATCGCACAGTCTATATCAAGTCCATGCTACCTGAGTCTATCCATCTACTCATGCTCTTGTTCAAATGAATTCCTGAAACCAGAGTCGACCACTCCTCAGATCTCTTGACTATTGCATGTCGTCCATCCTTATTCAGTCAGTCTGTTTCACCTGAGTTCTTCCAAATCTTTCAGCGTAGCTGGTACCTCATGCTGGTTGATGGGGGATTCCTTAATGCCCTCCTTCCAGCTAGTCTCGTTCCGTCGACTTCAACCCTTTTATTCCGGAACTTGAGGCTTAGATTTCAGTTGAGTATCTTGAGGCTTGTAGTCATTAGTGGTAGGTTCTCTCACCATCGATAGTTTTGGGAATACATCAATGTCCCCTGATCGATGGATTCATATTAGTGTTCGACTTCACCACATCTATTCACACTTTGATGATTGTACTCTGTTCCTTGATGCCCATTTTCATTATTGGTGGGTTATCTCGCATCTACTAACGGTATACATCATTGACTGGTAATCAGACGATGTCACATCAGGTTCGACCTCAACTCCTTTATTCACTTGATGGGACTTGCACTGTAGATGATTTGTGTAGAAGACCCTAGGCGATAGTGGCATTCAGTATGCTACTTATGATTATGACTTTACATCTGAGATATCACCTCTCAAATATCAGTAGTTTGCACCTCCAGTTTTCACCAGTTGTTTCCTTTTCAGCAGGAGACCATATATTACTATAGAGGGATCATGGATATGATCACTTATGACAGATGTTCATTATGTACTGCCGATTCATGGCCATTTTATCAGATTGTTGTACTATACCAACATGTACTCAAAGATACTATTGTATTATGACGAGCGCGCTACTCCTTCCACTTGTGTCTCCATCACTCCACTTCTGAGATTAGTAATGTATTTCGGCCATCATAGCACCATTCTATGACCTCACACATTAGGGGGAATTTGTTATAGCCACGCCCTTTCATCTTTATAACCCAGTTTTCTCCATTCTTTTTCGCATCGGTCGATATGGAATTCAGGATTTTATCGCTATGTGAACATAGGGATGTCTGCGTGAACCATCAATTTATTTCCTCCAAATATTTCTACAAAAAATGTTGACGCTCTGGTCCAAGTTTGGAGTCTCGACTAGTGGGTATCCCACCATCTCGCGGCTTTCCTAGTGAAAGTCTCAACCAGACTTTGTAATCTACCTTTCTCTTCGACATGTTTTGAAACTTGTTCGACATGTGCTGCTGGGGAGTAGCGTTCCTTATATCTCAGTGCCGGTTTATATGTTTGTGCATTTTTAGCTGGTGCAAGAGTCGGGTGTTCTCGATTTTTTCGATCAAATATTCTTGGAGCAGTCGAGAGTGAGAGACATTTCTTTAGTTTCTTTTTCGAGATGGCTTCTACCGTCCAACATTATTTTTCATAAAGATCGTAATTCTTCACCTGCCAGTCGTAAATCTTTGCATCGGAATTATATCTGAGCAAAACAAGATCTCCAAAGTGAAGCACTCCTTGAGAATTTGGTTCAACATGATCTTCGTTATTATCTATTCGATAGAGCTATCGAATATCATTATCTTCTTCCACAAGTTCCGACCAAGGTTCTCCTTGAGATGGAAAGATTGGTACAATAACCTTCTGACCGTCTCCTTTTATCTTAATGCGACCTTTATCTAATGAAATCAAAGCCTTCATCTTTCTCCCCCAAGGTCGACCGACCAAGGTTGGGAAAGAACTTGCATCATCTTTGGGATTAATGATTTCAAAATCAACTTTTGTTGTGATGCCTTTGGTAGATGTTTCAACTCCCTTCCAAACTCCGATCGGCTCAATGAGTCCTTGATCCACGAGATTCAAATAAATACCTTATTCCTACAACTGTGGTCGACTAAGTTGGTCCCAAGTATCACAAGTCATAATATTGACTTGGGAACCGAAATCCAGTATGACTTGGCATACGTGGTATCCATTTATGTCGAGTTCGACAAGAGGGTCAACATCATTTTTTTCTTTTTGATTAAGTCAGCAAATGTTTTTGGTTTGTCTTTGCATGACATGTTTATGCTTGACTTTATGCAACTGGTCGATTAACTTTTCTACAACTTCATCATTTGTAATTAAATTGAACAGTTCACTCGGTGCTTCTTGTCGATTTTCTTCAGTGTCTTCATGGGATTCCAATTCAGAAAATATGTCGGATGCATTTTTAAACACAGATTTTTGTTTAGCCGGATTTAGATAACCCTCTTTGGTTACTTTTTACTTATCTGTGGTCTATTTGGACCAATATGGGTACCTTTTCAAGTAACAATTTGCAAATTTTTTGTTCGAAGCACATCATATTTAGGTACACAAGACAAGACATGAACATTCTTTTTATTATTGATTTGTTCAATCATGGTAGGGAAATCCTCTAAAAAGTGATCGCCTACCCTACATTTTGTACAAAACTTTAGATCGGTTCTTTCTTTGTATGGGCATTCTCCATGCCGATGATCTTCATTAAGACATGTAAAACATAGACCAGGTCGATTGGGTCGGATGTCACCTACCCAAATTTTGAAAATATTATTTTATTGGCAAAATACTTTATGTTAAATTTTACTTACAAATTTTTGTAATTATGACCAAGTTTGGTCAAGGATGAATGTAATTACTAATTATTATTTAATAAATTAAAGTAGGAGACAAACACCCAAGGGAACTGTTAAATGAGTGTTCACTGACCCACTAGGAGGAATGGAAGCTATTAGAAGGCATGGGACAAATGGCAACAACTGCACTTCACCACTAGCTATTGGTTATGGGTCAACTACCCCTAAAAATGTGGCATTATCCCCCAGGTGGTGGGAGTGAGAGGGCAGCTCATTAAATGACCAATTAACCACTACAAGGCCTAGGCATCCTACATAAGGCAATTCGAATTGAGCAGGCATCTCTCTTACAATATTTTCTGCAAAAATATTTCTCAAGTGCATCAAGTGATCACTGAGAGATTCAAATAGGGAGGCTATGTGAGAGTGCAACTGTAAGTCTACAAATTATTCTGAGAAGGAAAACCAGAGGTGCTGGTGCAAGTCCCTTTGACTGCTAATTCTTTAAGACTGGGTAACTATTTCTACTGCAAGTTGAGGTCCCAAGCTTCTAAGTTTCTTCCTCTTGGTGGTTCAGTGAATAGGCTCGGGGGTCCTAAGGCAAGTAACTTGGATGTCTCTAGGAATTGGTTGGGTGGAATAGGTTCCTTGGGATTTTTGTTTCCTTACAGTTAACCAGGTTTTACTGTTCCTAATTTTGTTTACAGTTCAATGTTTCTGCTTGGTAGAATTATTAAACTGTCATGTAAAAGAAGTTATTTTATTTTCTGATCTATGTTTGATTCTGAATGATAAAGCTTTGTGAAATATTTTATTTGATAACCATCTCTATATTTTTCCCCATGCTATTCTCTACATAGTACTCTAGTATAGAGAAGCAAATTAATGATAGATGAGAGATAGGAAGAATGCCATTGATTAGATAAATGATTTCAGTAAGTGTTCTGGTTAAAATTTTGTCCTATGTTTAAACACAGTCAAACATTATAGTATAGCATCAATTGCAGCATAGAATTCATGTAAATAATACTTGAAAGAAAAACACAGTATGCTTCTGACAGTTCCATATATTTCTCTTGTCTCTATTCATTTCAGATAGCAAGCAAATGCAATCAATATTAAACATTTCATGTTTTCAAAGTAATTGTATTTTCAAGAATTATAGCAGCTGTAAGAACTAATCACTGTATAGATTTCTTTTCATTATACATATTTTATTTCTCCACTAATTTCCTTCTTTGATTTCAATTATCGAATATCTACACAATAGCATCAAACCCTAAGATACTACAAACACTAATTCTGTTTACACATCTCATATTTTCTATCTCAAGTCTTTTATGACAAACTTTAGACATTTCCTTTCTAAACCTAATAGCTATAGATTTTCCAAACCCTAACTAGAATTTTGAAACTTCTTCAAGACAGTATTCACCACATAGCAGAAAGCACGATTTTTGTTATCGATAGCTCATAACCCTAGTAAGGTCACATCTCAACATCGAAAACATTCACACTATCGAGATCTTTTATACACAGGTTAAGCTTCTGGTACAACAGCTTATTGCAAGTCAGATAGGAATCAAAAGCTACATGTAGGATTCATTTACGAATTAAAATAGACATTGTAGACTATCTTTAGCAAAAAATATTGACAGTCGAACTTATCTCATAACCTTTCCAAAACTTAAAAATCGACGTCAATCATGAAGTACAAGAAACAACCATTTACATTCGACCTGAGATAGTTTCGTATTCGAACTCGAATCAATAGTTTCCAAACAGTCATTTGTTAACATCTATTTAAACAAGACTGTATCATTACAGTACAAGAGAACCAATAGCATAGAAGCAAGTGAAACACGACTCCATTAAGGAATGCCCAACAACATAGATAAAGCATGACAGAGATTTTGTTACTTCCATTCAAATTTTCCAAAAAACACATTGGGTCTTTTCCCTTAAACAATCAACGGTGTAAAGACCAACTCAAGTCAGTTCCAATGCTACAGCAAAAACAATACTGAGACGAGCATCAAATACAAGACTGAGGATCAACCTCTTACAGTATGATATCAAACCAATATTTAAAACTTCACACTCGGCCATCACCAAAACAAGGCAAAAGGTTCCAACTCTCAGCACTCGAAAATCACCATCAAAACCGTGTCAAAGAGCACCTACAAGGTTTTCAAGAACCACCAGAGCTTACCAGGAGAAGTAGAAGCATATTCCATTCTCCATGCTTGCATAGGAACCATCCTATGAAGTGGGTACTTGCAAAATTACATTTCGAAGGGATTAAAACAAGAATACAAGAAAGCAACAAGAAACATGTTGAGATATTGTAACTTCAAAGAATATTATATTTGTACTTTATTATTCCGGAGATGATTCATTCCTCCGTGAAGATCTTATTGTATATCCGGAGATGTTTATTCCTCCGTCGGAATGTGGTAACTTGGGTTATTAGACTTCCCTAGTGGGGGTCGGCCCTGTATGTGTTATGTGGGTCAAAGGGTTATTAGACCACCCTAGAGGGGTCGGCCCAGTCAGTTATAATGGGGTATTTAACCTAATGGTTAAATACGAGCCTACATGTACTTGTGTAAAATACATATCAGAGTAGTGTATAAATAGAGGAGGTGTGTTCCTCATTATACACATTCACTCACTTTAGGATAGCACACTTGTGGAGGAGAGGTCTGCTATTGTGGAGGAGGAGATCATGTCTCAGGGTTTCATCTTTGTATATTGCTGGTCATCTATATTGAGGAAGCTTTGCTGGGTTTTCTACCCCATGAGGGTTTCCCAGGATAAATCTCTGTCTCTTGTGTTTATGCTGTGCTTGTTGTTTCTTCAGTGATCCTGTATATGCTATTATTGTGAAATGGAATGTAATGCTGCTATTTTCTGTCTTAGCATATTGAATTTTAACATGGTATCAGAGCTGACCTGAAGGAAGACAAGGTATGGCACTAAAGACACTTGCTTTACTTACGACAATTTGAAGGTTAGGGTTTTACATAGCAAAAACCAGTCATCGTAGCACTTTCGCTATAAATCCGTTTTGGAGACGTTTTCGGATCTGAAATTGTTACAGGACGAAGATAAAATCTCCAGGTACCTTGTGTCCAAAGGACAACCTCTAATTCGTTGTACTTTGTGATTTATGATCTGTACAATATAGGGTTTCTGCCTCTTCCAGATCTGAGTCAAAATCAGGTGACCTTGGGAAAAAGCTCATATCTTGGGCTAGGAAGCTCCAAATGAAATTTCGTAAAAAGTGACAGGTAGTACACAGTCTGAACTATCTCAGAAAACTTTTTCAGAGGCCGAAGTTGAACCAGTGACACGTGGCACTCCGTACAAGTTCGCTCTCCTGTATTATCCCATAAACAGGTCACGTTGCGACACTTGGCATAACTCTCTCTCAGAAAATCCAATTGAGGTTAGACCTGTCAGGATGGAAAGATAACAGGCCGAGCTATCTCAGAAAACTTTTTCAGAGGCCGAAGGTCAAACAGTGACACGTGGCACGCCGTACAAGTTCACTCTCCTGTATTTTCCCAAAACAGGTCACGTTGCGACATTTGGCATAACTCTCTCTCAGAGAATCCAATTGAGGTCAGACCTGTCAGGATGGAAAGATAAAAGGTCAAGCTATCTCAGGAAACTTTTTCAGACCCTGTGGATCAAAAATTTCAGAGTTACACCAGAAACAATCAGGTACATATTTCTGTCAAAACAGAATTATTTTTTGGTACCTTCATTCATGGCTTCCGGAATTTAGGGCTTTGAAGAAAGTTGGAATTTTTGTAATCGGAGACCACGGCTGGATGCTACTCATCAAAATAGAAATTTAGAGACCAAGATCAGAATTTTTGGTTGGGCAGAAGGCCGGGCTTGATTAGACCCTAGTTCGGGTCTTTGATCAGAAAAGCGGAAAATTAGGGCTTCTGTAAAAATGGGAATTTTTGAAATCTGTGACCACGGCTGGAAGCTCCTCAGAAAAATAGAAGCTTAGAGCTTTGGATCAAACCTTTTGATGGGGCAAAAGAGTGGGCTTCATCAAACCCCAGTTCAGGGTCACGTCCAGTGAATCCGAAAGTTTCAAAGGCAAAATTGAGGAGTAAAACTTTGCAGTTTTCAAATTCTGAATATATCAGTTTGATCAGCTCATCAAGGCGCATATCTCTATCCTTTCGGAAGTTTGAAATTCAAAGTTTGAATTTTTGGGGTTTCTCTGACAAAGCCATATCCAGCTCTAGGTCCAGTTCTTGCAAATCAAGTGGATAGGGTTAATCCTAGAAGAAGATGGATTGGTCACCTACATAAGTGAAGGAGTTCATGTTTCAGAGGGAGATAAGGCTAAGGCTTTACATAAGGAGATTACAAGCGATCTCGATAGGTATGACTCATCGAGGTATGTTTTGAGATTTGTTCATGATTAAGTTTATGGTATGTTTGTCTTCATGTTATTACAGTTAGTACAATCTTGATTTTAGATTTGTTGTATCACCTTAACAAAATTATGAATGCATGATAGAAGATATTCATTGGTTAGGGTGTTGACACTTATGATTGTACTAATGCATTATGGTGTTGTGTGAGGTTGAGGTTGTCTGCTAACAAGATACAGGTACATCACAAAAGACAAATCAGGCTCCATGACCATGAAAACATGAAGACAAAGACTCATCCATAATCTTTGTTCTACTTACGAGGTATGTTGTACATAACCAAGTAGGTATACTAATCCAGGTATGTTTCCCATGAATCTTACCTTGTGTTAGGATCCCTTATATAAGTATACTTGATATGATTGGTTATGCTTATTCCTAAAGTTAGTAATCAAGGGTTTATGCATGATTTAATTAACCAGAAGAGTACTATGATCAAACAAGAATATGCATGAGTAAAAGAAGACTTACTTGAAACCCTGAATACTAATGATCATGACTATACATATTCAAGATTATTTAGAATTAGAATGTTTTGAGAATATACTAATGAATGAATGTTTGTGTATGAGATCATGAGGATGACACTAGTGCACACTTGAGCATGCACAGTGGTACAGAATGAATAGAAGTTCAAAGGACATATAGAAGATCAAGCGGGAGGCAACCACACAAACATAAAAGATAAGTATTTGAGTTGTTATTTGAAATAGTAAATGATATTTCTTGTATGCATATTTGTATTCCTAGAACATATCATGCTGAGTGCAAACATTCATAGAGCATTGAACATTATACTACTAATATGCATATGATTGGTAAGTTGGACAAACATTCCATTGTTGCTTGTCTAGAATGAAACCTCTTTGCTGACATGTTGAGAGCTGTGCACACTCTCGATAGTATGTTCTGGTAGAGATGGAAGGCATCTAGATAGCCACTGTATGCATACAGGATATGGGAAAGTGTTGTGCCAAAGTATTGGTCAAGATAGTTGCATAACTATGTAAATGATATCTATATGCATAATAGGTTATCATGATTTCATGATTATGAAGGATTACTAATCATGTACTTAATTTTGTTTTGTAGGAAAGATCATGAAGAATAATGAACACCGAACAAGTGATAGATGTTCAACAAGAAGATTTACAAATCAAACAAAATATAGAAGGCTTGTGGCTAGAAGATTCTCTTAGAAAGAGGAAGAGAATCATGATGAGATGTTTGCTCCAAGTGGCTAGATAAGACCATTCTCTTAATGGTGCAATTAAAAGTATGAATCAGGTTCTGTATGGGTTCCCAGGATCGATAGTATATTGATGAGAATACATGTGGGGATTGTATCATCCTTGAACACTTGTTCTAAAGTGAGCCGTAGACAGGTGTCTCCGAGAAAGAAAAGGGATTGGATCATCCCTGGACTTTCAGTCCTAAAGAGAGCCGTAGACGTGAGGTCTCCGAGAATGAAGTCCTTAGTGGACAGTTGAGGGGATTGGATCATCCCTGGACTTTAAGTCCTAAAGAGAGCCGTAGACGTAAGGTCTCCGAGAATGAAGTCCTTAGTGGACAGTTAAGGGGATTGGATCATCTCTGGACTTTCAGTCCTAAAGAGAGCCGTAGACGTGAGGTCTCCGAGAATGAAGTCCTTAGTGGACAGTTGAAGGGATTGGATCATCCCTGGACTTTCAGTCCTAAAGAGAGCCGTAGACGTGAGGTCTCCGAGAATGAAGTCCTTAGTGGACAGTTGAGGGGATTGGATCATCCCTGGACTTTCAGTCCTAAAGAGAGCCGTAGACGTAAGGTCTCCGAGAATGAAGTCCTTAGTGGACAGTTGAGGGGATTGGATCATCCCTGGACTTTCAGTCCTAAAGAGAGCCGTAGATGTGAGGTCTCCGAGAATGAAGTCTTTGGTGGACTTGAGGGGATTGGATCATCCCTGGACTTTCAGTCCTAAAGAGAGCCGTAGACGTGAGGTCTCCGAGAATGAAGTCCTTGATGGACTTGAGGGGATTGGATCATCCCTGGACTCTCAGTCCTAAAGAGAGCCGTAGACGTGAGGTCTCCGAGAATAGAGGATAGGACTGCATCGTCCCTGAACTGATAGTTCAAAATGTACGTGAGGACTGCATCGTCCATGAACTGGGTTCAAAATGTACGTGAGGACTGCATCGTCCATGAACTGGGTTCAAAATGTACGTGAGGACTGCATCGTCCATGAACTGGGTTCAAAATGTACGTGAGGACTGCATCGTCCATGAACTGGGTTCAAAATGTACGTGAGGACTGCATCGTCCATGAACTGGGTTCAAAATGTACGTGAGGACTGCATCGTCCATGAACTGGGTTCAAAATGTACGTGAGGACTGCATCGTCCATGAACTGGGTTCAAAATGTACGTGAGGACTGCATCGTCCATGAACTGGGTTCAAAATGTACGTGAGGACTGCATCGTCCATGAACTGGGTTCAAAATGTACGTGAGGACTGCATCGTCCATGAACTGGGTTCAAAATGTACGTGAGGACTGCATCGTCCATGAACTGGGTTCAAAATGTACGTGATGGGATTGCATCGTCCCTAGACATGAGACTTGTCTTAAAGTGATAAGGACTAATCATCCTGTAAGTAGATTGGGATTGCATCGTCCCTAGACATGGTGAGGTGTCTTAAAGTGATAAGGACTAATCATCCTGTAAGTAGATTGGGATTGCATCATCCCTAGACATGGTGAGGTGTCTTAAAGTGATAAGGACTAATCATCTTGTAAGTAGATTGGGATTGCATCGTCCCTAGACATGGTAAGGTGTCTTAAAAGGATAAGGATTGATCATCCTGTAAGTTGATCTGGATTGCATCATCCATAGACATGAGAGATGTCTTAAATTGAGAGGGATTGATCATCCCATAAGTGGATCAGGATTGTATCATCCTTGGACCTATGTCCTAAAGTGAGAGGGATTGACCATCCCGTAATTGGATCATGTGTGTTGTAGGGTATGCTGCTGTTGTGTATACTTGTATCAGTGTGGATACTTGTATTGATAGATGTATTAGTGAGAATACATGCTTTTGATGATAGATGTATTAGTGAGAGTACATGCTTTTGATGATAGATGTATTAGTGAGAATACATGCTTTTGATGATAGATGTATTAGTGAGAATACATGCTTTTGATGATATATGTATTAGTAAGAATACATGTTTTGATGATAGATGTATTGGTGAGAATACATACTTTTGATGATACATGTATTGATTAATGTACTTGTATGGTTGAGGATACTTATGTTGTAGATTGAGATGATCCAGATGCTGTAGATCGAGATGATCTAGATGCTGTAGATCGAGATGATCCAGATGCTGTAGATCGTGATGATCCAGATGCTGTAGATCGTGATGATCCAGATGCTGTAGATCGAGATGATCCAGATGGTGTAGATCGAGATGATCCAGATGGTGTAGATCGAGATGATCCAGATGGTGTAGATCGAGATGATCCAGATGCTGTAGATGAGATGATCCAGATGCTGTAGATCGAGATGATCCAGATGTTATAGATCGAGATGATCCAGATGCTGTAGATCGAGATGATCCAGATGTTGTAGATCATGATGATCCAGATGCTGTAGATCGAGATGATCCAGATGTTGTAGATCGAGATGATATGACAATGCTGATGATCGTGAGATAACGATGCGGATGATCGTAAGATGACGATGCTAATGATCGTGTGATGACGATGCTGATGATCGTGAGATGATGATGCTGATGATCGTATGATGACGATGCTGATGATCATGAGATGACGATGCTGATGATCGTGTGATGACGATGCTGATGATCGTGAGATGACGATGTTGATGATCATGTGATGACGATGTTGATGATAGTGAGATGACGATGTTGTTGATCATGTGATGACGATGCTGATGATCGTGTGATGGCGATGCTGACAATCGTGAGGATTCAGATATTGATGTTGCTGTAGCTGTTTGAGTGCTGCAGAAGATAAAGACTCAGTACTGAAGATGTTGATGTTCCAGTATTGAAGATATTCCAGTAACTGGTTGAGTTACTGATGATGTTGAGAAAGCTTCCAATGATTTATAGATGTATCATGTATGATGTTGATGACTCCTTGCTCGTGCAGATGTTGTTATAATATCCTTCTCGTTAAGGGGGAGTGTTGAGATATTGTAACTTCAAAGAATATTATATTTGTACTTTATTATTCCGGAGATGATTCATTCCTCCGTGAAGATCTTATTGTATATCCGGAGATGTTTATTCCTCCGTCGGAATGTGGTAACTTGGGTTATTAGACTTCCCTAGTGGGGGTCGGCCCTGTATGTGTTATGTGGGTCAAAGGGTTATTAGACCACCCTAGAGGGGTCGGCCCAGTCAGTTATAATGGGGTATTTAACCTAATGGTTAAATACGAGCCTACATGTACTTGTGTAAAATACATATCAGAGTAGTGTATAAATAGAGGAGGTGTGTTCCTCATTATACACATTCACTCACTTGAGGATAGCACACTTGTGGAGGAGAGGTCTGCTATTGTGGAGGAGGAGATCATGTCTCAGGGTTTCATCTTTGTATATTGCTGGTCATCTATATTGAGGAAGCTTTGCTGGGTTTTCTACCCCATGAGGGTTTCCCAGGATAAATCTCTGTCTCTTGTGTTTATGCTGTGCTTGTTGTTTCTTCAGTGATCCTGTATATGCTATTATTGTGAAATGGAATGTAATGCTGCTATTTTCTGTCTTAGCATATTGAATTTTAACAAAACACAGTATTATTTTTATCATCGTGAGCATTTACCTTTTATTTGAAATTTGGATCAATGGCACATCACACCATCAAAGCAAACAAAAAAGCATAAAGATATGTGACACCAGCCCTAAGTTAACATAGAAGACCATTTTTATGTACAGGAGAATCGAACCCTTTCTGAATCACCTTCATTACACTGGCTTGAGAAACCCCATCACTACAATAGCGTATTGTGGGTTGAGTGCAGAAAACTTAAGCTTGCAACTATTAAAAAAACTACCTCTCACAGGTTACAGGATCGAAACCCCTGAGAGGAAATCTCTCTCCAACCCCACATTTTGGCAGCTTGCCGGCCCAACCCTAACGTAACAATGAAGACCGAGAAACTCGCTACCATTACATACAACGAAGTTTCGGGTTACAAAATCAACGATCAAGATCTGGTGAGATCAACGGGAAAGAAAGAGCCAACAAAGCTACGTTTTAAATTGGGAAAACTTGTATTGATATCTCATCAATTACAAACAATCATGACATTGCCAACACTGCATGCTAGTGAACATTACCGTGTATAGTTCGGAGGAGAGGCATTATAGTAGTCATGTACAGCTAGGATTCCTAGATACATTATCAACCAAAGTTCACGTGAATGAAATTATGTGGGTTGACAGCCACACCTTCCACTATGGAGTGTTGGTCAGAACATTTAATACCTGATCAGTACACTGTTAACCTGCCAACAGTAAATTCAATGCATGTCAACTCATCCATTCTTAAACGAGTTCGTTGGGAAGTGCAATAATATATATTGTCGATACTTAGGATAAAATCCAGGTCATATAGCATAGTTCATTCTAATGCTAAGGCCTTAGCCTTTAAAGGTTTGAAAACATCATTTAAATTAATACAAGTCATATCACTGCATATCGTAAACTATATCAATTGCATAATGTAAACCATAAGTATTGTAATAATAGTGCACATTGTATATAGTATAAAGTTTGATTTTGGGTATCGTAATATTGGTAATACATATCAATGTATTATTGTAGATGCATAGTAGATTTAAAATATTTCTATTTCATTTCTATAGTTTTGTACAAGAAATAGGGTGAAGTATTATAATGCTAGTTCATAGCGTAATTCCCATATTCGCAATAAAATCCCATGTGATTTGCCATGTAAGGCCAAGACTTTTGTATCATCATAACTATAGTTTAAGTGTTGACGAGGAACACTCAAATAGCTAAGTTCATAATACCAACGCTAGTCACTACACCTTACTTATTCAAAATGATAAATTCAAGACTCAGAGTAGTTGAAGTGTTGTAGACGCAAAACATAATGATGGCTCAAAAGTATAAACACTTCTTCTACAAGTTTTCTAATAACTGTTATCAATAGATATTGGTATTACTGTTTTGATAATAATGACGATAGTCATATGATAATAATTGCAGCGTTATAACAAGTACTAGGACAACGCGAAACGATAACACTGAACAGCTTCGTAAGACAGTATAAAAACTAGGATTAGAACCATGTATCCATACCTCCAATGACTGGTGTCACAAGGAAGTACTTAGCATTCTAATTTTACATTGACGATGAATTGAAAGACACAAGTATGCTTAACACATGTTGTCTTATAGGATTTCTTACCTGCGGTCTGCACATGGAAACAAGATTCAAATGCCTTAGCTAATCATAGCTAAGTAAACTCTAGGGTACCTCGTAGGACCCCTTCATCATCATACAAACAAAATGTTGATGTATATGTAACTTCGGAATGTATTTCACCCATGTCTATTGTATTCCTACAGAGATGTTATTATTCCTGTATACGGAAGTGTTTGTATTCCTATAGAGATGTTATTATTCCTCTATACGGAAGTGTCGCCATTTATATTGTAAGTGTCATAACTTATACTTGATGGGTTATTAGACCACCTTGATGGGGTCGACCCTGTATGATTCATGTGGGTTATTAGACCACCAAGTGTGGGGTCAGCCCAGGTTAAGTTAACCATGGGTTAATAGGCCAAGCTAGACAAGTCGGCCCCATTGGTTTATTGGGCAGGACAGGACAAGTATAAATAGAGATCGGGAGATCTCTATTTGATCACTCATTACACACTTCTCTCATTCAGAATGTGGCGCACTTGTGAGGAGGAGGATCTGCTGCTAGGAGAAGATTATCTCTTGTACTTTGGTTTTATCATTTCTCTTTCTATCTCTGAGGAAGTTGCGGGGTTTTTTACTTTCTTGGTTTTCCCCGGTGAAACTCTATGTCTCTTGTGTGTTTGCATTATTGTGTCCATGATTGATATGTTGTAGATATGCTATAGATATGATGTAAATGTTATTCGCTCAGTTAATATATTAGATCAGATTGAAAATTCTGAAAAACTAACATGGTATCAGAGCTATCCTGAAAGAAGGCATGGTATGGCATGTATGACACTTGTTGCACTTGTGATGCTTGGGCTTGATATAGCAAAAAACAGTCATCGTAGAACTTTCACTATAAATCCATTTTGGTGACGTTTTCGGATTTGAAACTTTTACAAGTCGAATATCATATCCCCATGTACCTTTTTTCCAAAGGAAAATTTCTAATTCGTTGTACTTTGTGTTTTATGATCTGTACAATCTAGGGTTTCTACATCTTCTAGATCTAAGTCATAAACATGTGACCTAGGAAAAAAGGTCATAACTTGGGCTAGGAAGCTCCATATGAAATTTCGTAAAAAGTGACAGGTAGGGCATGGACTGTAATTTCATAGGCCAAAATTTTCGAGACCGAAAGTGAACGAGTGACATGTGGAACTCTGTACAAGTTCGCTCTCCTGTTTTATCCCATAAACAGGTCACGTTGCGACCCTTGGAATAACTCTCTCTCAGAGAATCCAATTGAGGTCAGAACTGTGGAGTTGGAAAGATGATAGGTCAGGCTACCACATGTAGAAGGTTCAGACCTTGTGGATTTGTAATTTCGGAGTTACACCAGAAACAATCAGGTGCATATTTCTGTCAAAATAGAATTGGATTTTGAGCACCTTCATTCATGGGTCCGGGAATTAGGGTTTCAGAGAAAGTTGGTATTTTCATAATCAGAGACTATGGATGAATGCTACTCATCAAAATTGAAATTTAGAGACCAAGATCAAATTTTTTGGTTGGGTAGAAGGCTGAGCTTGATCAACCCCTAGCTCGGGACTTTGATCAGAAAAGTGGAAAATTAGGGCTTTTGCAATAGTTGGAATTTTTTAAGTCTGTGATCACGGCTGGAAGCTCCTCAGAAAAATCAAAGTTCAAAGATTTGGTTCAAACCTTTTGCTTAGGCTGAAGGGTGGTATTTATCAAACCCTAGTTCGGGATCCTGTCCAGAAGATCCGGAAGTTTCAAATGCAATTTTGAGGGGTGAAACTTTGCAGTTTTCAAATTCTGAGTATACCAGGTTGATCAGCTCATCAAGGTGCATCTTTCTATCCTTTCATAAGTTTGAATTTTTTGGGTTTCCCTCACAAACCCTAATCCAGCTCCAGATCTAGTTCCTGCAAATCAAGTGGATTAGGTTAATCCTATAAGAGAATGGATTGGTCACCTGCATAAGTGAAGAAGTTCCTGTTTCAGAGGGAGATGAGGCTAAGGCCTTACATAAGAAGATTACAAAGCAATCTCGACAGGTATGACTCATACAGGTATGTTTCGAATTCTGTTCATAATTAAGTTTATGATATGTTTGTCTTCATATTATTACGGTTAGTACAATCTTGTTTATTTTTAGACTTGCCATATCACCTTAATAAAATTATGAATGCATGATAGAAGATATTCATTGATTAGGGTTTTTGACCCTTATGATTGTACTAATGCATTGTGATGTTGTATGAGGTTGATGTTGTCCCTAACATGAAAGGTACATCAAGAAAGACAAATCATGTTCTAGTTCAAGAACATATGACCATTATGACATGAAGACAAAGGTTCATCCATTGTCATGGATCACATAGAAGATCTACTTACAAGGTATGTATAACTTGGTTCTATAATGGTTATCCTATGAGATATGCAGGTAACTAGCACAAGTCATTGAAGAAAACAAGAAGACATTATGCGGGTATGTTAGACATAACTAGCTTGCATGCTAATCCAGGTATGTTTTTCCTATATCAAGTTAGAATCCTACCTTGTGTTAGGATCTCCTATATAAGTATACATGGCATGATTGATATTGATTATTCATTGAAGTTAGTAATCATGGGTTTATGCATATTATGTCTCTTACCTTGATTGATGATATGACTAACCCTAAAAGTCTTTTGGTCAAATATGAGTATGCATGAGTAAGAGAAGTATTCCTTAAAACATTGAATCCTAATGCTTATTATCTGTGTTTGAAATGATCATGACTATACATGTTTAAGATTATTGTAGTATTGAGATTATACTAATGAATGTATGATTATGTATGAGATCTCGAGGATATCACAATAATGATACTTGTAAGCATGCATAGTGATCGAGGATGGATATAAGTTCAAGGACAGGTAATCCAGGAAGCAAAGATCAAGAGGGAGCACACTCCAGTAGTCTCTGCAAGGATGCAGATATTCAGAGGGAGTTGACCACTTCTCACAATCCACATCAAAATGGAGTTGCAAAGATTTATAGGGAGTCCACCCAACAACCAAACAAACATAAGTATTTGAATTGTCATTTCTTACATATTTGTTTGTTTAAATAATGTTGTTCAATTATGTATATGCTTATGTTCCTAGACTTAGGTTGTGTATTATGCATATTAGAATAATTGCATTAATGAACAGTATACTACTAATATGCATGTGATGGGTAAGTGGCCTATGGCACTGTACAACATTCCATTGCTACTTATCTAGAATGAAACCTCTTTGTTGACATGTTGGGAGTAGTGCAAACTCTTAACAATGTTCTGGTAGAGATTGGAAGGCATCTACAATGTTACAGGATATGGATGAATGTTGTATTGAAGCATTGGCTAAAATAATTGCATGACTGTATGCCATATTTATTTATGTGTAAGAATTTTTTTTTTAAAACTATGAGATTTTTCTAATCATGCAATTTAACTTGTGTTGTAGGAAAGATCGTATACCTTCACCTACAAAAGAAGGACTACAACATTTGTTCCAGCAACAAAGATATCTATTGAAGATATTGAAGTTCCCAGGATCTGGGATGAAGTAATGGAAGAATGCCATGATTAGTCGATCATGAAGAATGATGTTTGGGATGCAGTCCCAATACTTGAATGGAAGTCTGATGTGACTTCCAAATGGATCTATAAGATCAAGCATGCTGCAGATGGTAGCATGGATAAATACAAAACAAGGTTTGTAGCTTGTGGATTCTCCCAGAAAAAGGGATTGAGTATGAAGAGACTTCTACACCTATAGCCAGGCACACTTCCATCAGATCAGTACTTGCTCTAGATGCAGTGATGAAATGGAAGATACACCAGATGGATGTCAAGATAGATTTCTTGAATGGTGTAGTCGAAGAGGAAGTGTATGTGAAGCAGCCACTCGGGTTTGAGACACATGACCGAGAGTCATATATGTGCAGAACTTGGTATGATAGGATAGACAGCTTTCTATCCAGTTTGAGCTTTACCAAGAGTAAAGCGGATTCCAACCTTTACTACAAGGTTGAGGAAGGCAATCCAGCGATACTACTTTTGTATGTGGATGACCTGGTTTTTACAGGTGAGGATAGATTGATTGTCGACATGCAGCGGAAGCTTGCTTCCGAGTTTGAGATGAAGAACTTGGAGATGATACACTATTTTCTAGGCATGGAGGTGTGGCAGAGTGCAGATGGAATCTTCCTTGGACAAGGGAAGTATGCAGTAGAGATCCTGGAAAGGTTCAGGATGATGGACTGCAAGGCCATGGCCACACCTATGGCATCAAACCTGAAGCTTCTGTGTGATGCTTCATCTAATCCGGTTGATGTCACTATGTATCGTCAAATGATTGGGTCCTTGATGTACTTGATAAACACTAGACCAAATATTTGCTTTGCGGTGAACACATTGATCCAGTTCCTGATGGATCCCAGAGGTGTTCACTTGGTTGCTGTAAAGCATATTCTGAGGTACATGAAGGGTACAATTGATTATGGGCTCAAGTATGATGCGAATCAAAAGTTTAACCTACAGGGTTATGTTGATTCAGATTGGGTAGGCAGTGCTGCAGATAGGAAGAGCACATATGGGTGTTGCTTCAGCATAGGATTAGGTGTGATCTCTTGGTTTAGTAGGAAGCAATCCTGCGTAGCACTGAGTATAGCCGAGGCAGAGTATGTTGCAGCATGTTCGGTTAGTTGTAAGGCAGTATGGCTCTAGAAACTACTGTCTGAGTTATTTTGATCTCTCGCTGGAGGCTACTAGTATCTTTTTTGACAACCAGAGTTGTGTGAAGCTATCTAAGAACCCTGTGTTCCATGACAGGTCGAAGCACATTGAGATCAAATATCACTATATCAGGGATATGGTGGCAAAGAGGAGCAGTGAAGATCCTGTATGTTGAAACGGTATGAGCAGGTTGCAGATGTGTTGATGAAACCACTAGCCAGAGTGAAGCTCGAGTACTTCAGAGAGAGGCTTGGTGTTCTTCAGATTGATGACACTTCGAGGAAGAAGTGATGGACACATCTGTTGGAGCCATTCCAAGCATGGTGAGAGGAGGATCCTTCCCATGGCTGTGGATGTAAGCATTGGATGATGAGCATTAGGATGAGGCTCCAGTTACTGCTCTGTATATGCATCAGTTGGATGTTTTGATCAGTTTAATCATGTATTTGTATATGCATCATGTTGGATACTTGATATATTTGTATATGCATCATGCTTGATATATTTGTATATGCATCATGTTGGATGCTTGATATGATCAGTTGGATCATGTATTTGTATATGCATCATGTTGGATGCTTGATATGATCAGGTGGATCATGTATTTATGTACTAGGTGGATGCATTGTATGATCAGGTAGATCATGTATGATGATATGTATCAAGTAGATACTTTGTATGCATCAGATGGTGATCAGGATGATCACAGATGACGAGCTTCAGGATGTTGCTCCAGATGATATGCATCAAGATGATACTATGATGGTGATCAGGATGATCACAGATGACGAGCTTCAGGATATTGCTCCAGATGATATGCATCAGGTTGATGCTATGATGATGATCAGGTTGATCATATGATGATGTACATCAGGATGATGTATGGTGAGTATCAGGTCGATACTCTGTGGCCTGTGGACAGGTTTTGTAGGTAGCATAGAAAAGATCCTTTAAAATTTGGACAGGTAGAGCGGTGTGATCGTAACATCCTGGGATGCTCTATCGAGATCCAGACAGGTAGAGCGGTGTGTGCTCGTAGCATCCTGGGATGCTCTTGGTAGGTTTTGCTACAGCTTCGCATATAAAATATCCTTTAAAATCTAGACAGGTAGAGCGGTGTGCTTGTAACATCTTGGGATGCTCTATCGAGATCCAGACAGGTAGAGCGGTGTGCTCGTAACATCCTAGGATGCTCTGAGTAGGTTTTGCTACAGTTTCGCATAGAAAATATCCTTTAAAATCTGGACAGGTAGAGCGGTGTGCTCGAAACATCCTGGGATACTCCTATCAAGATCCAGACAGGTAGAGCGGTTTTCTCGTAACATCCTGGGATGCTCTGAGTAGGTTTTGCGAAAGTTCACATAGAAAAGATCCTTTAAAATTCGGACAGGTAGAGTGGGTGTGCTCGTAACAGCCGTGGATGCTCTATCGAGATCCAGACGGGTAGAGCAGTTTGCTCGTAACATCCTGGGGATGCTATGAGTAGTTTTTGTGAAGGTCAACATGTAAAAGATCCTGGGAGATCCGATACGTTGAGCAGTGTGCTCGTAATCAATCCTGGGATGCTCTTTCGAGGTTTTGTTGAGGCACGTAATCAGTCCTATATATTCCACAGTATGGTCAGTTATGATGAAGACCTACAGGTGGTGGGCCTACATCCAGTATGAAAAAGGATTGGATCTGTAGAACTTCCTATGACGATTAGATTTAGATATTGATTGAGATAGCAGCAGCAGTGACGATGACGATGATTCAAGGAGGATGAATCGTTGATGATGATCCAGAGAAGAATACTTGTGCTAGCAGATCTTTGTCGAGAAATACCTTCCTAGTTAAGAGGGAGTGTTGATGTATATGTAACTTCAGAATGTATTTCACCCATGTGTATTGTATTTCTATAGAGATATTATTTCTCTATACGGAAGTGTTTGTATTCCTATAGAGATGTTATTATTCCTCCATATGGAAGTGGTCGTCATTTATATTGTAAGTGTCATAACTTATACTTGATGGGTTATTAGACCACCTTGATGGGGGTCGGCCCTGTATGAGTCATGTGGGTAAATGGGTTATTAGACCACCAAGTGTGGGGTCGGCCCGGATTAAGTTAACCATGGGTTATTAGGCCAAGCTAGACAAGTCGGCCCCATTAGTTTATTGGGCAGGACAGGACAAGTATAAATAGAGATAGGGAGATCTCTATTTGATCACTCATTACACACTTCTCTCATTCGGAATGTGGCACACTTGTGAGGAGGAGGATCTGCTGCTAGGAGAAGACTGTCTCTTGTACTTTGGTTGTATCATTGCTCTTTCTATCTTTGAGGAAGTTACAGGGTTTTTCACCTTCTTGGTTTTCCCCATTGAAACTCTGTGTCTTTTGTGTGCCTGCATTATTGTGTCCATGATTGATATGCTGTAGATATGTTGTACATGTTATTCTCTCAGTTAAGATCTTAGATCAGATTGAAAATTCTGAAAAAACTAACACAAACTGTCAGCACTTCATCAAAAACATCACAATAGTACAACATGTAATCATATTCAACAACTTAAGCAAATCTGTAAACTGTACTCGTATGCATAATCATAAAAGATATTTCATTAAGGAGATTAACATCCGCTTAAATCTGAAGGAGCAAAATACAATTATATCTTATTTATTTGAGATATATGACGTGTCATCGTCATTAATTATCTTAGTTAAGAAATGGAATTAAATTATATGTTCCGCATTAAATGAATTTGATAATTATTGCTATTATTAAAAAAAAAAAAAGGGTATTTTTTGGGGCTGTTACATGTGGTATCAGAGCTCATGTTTGAACTCTAGGCCTAAAAAAGGTCCAAGAACACACAGCAGAAATTTATTTACAGCAGAAATTTTACTAATTCAAAAATTTAAACTATTGTGTTATACAACAATTATTTTGAGTTACAGGTATGGAAGGATCAGCTGAACATTTAGAAGATAGATTTCAACCCAATAGTCATAGCATGGAAAGGCATTTCGAAGGAGAAGAATTCCATGGTGAATTAAATGACAAATCGTCAGAATTGTTACGAGCATTTCAAGAGTTAAAGGCAGAAATCAAATCTGTAAAACAAGACAATGAGAAAATTTTGAAGGAACAAGAAGAATTAAATCAAGTACTGTTCGAACAATGCCCAATTGATGAACAGAATAGAGAAATTGAGAATACTTCCAAGATTGAAGATTTACCTCATCCAGACAGAAATAAAAAGATGAAAACTGATGATGCAAACAACATTTCAACATCATCAGAAGCTTCCCATGAAAAACGAAAAAAGAAAAGAAATTATTCAAGTGATAGCAGCAAAGGGGACTACAAACCCAAAAGAAAAAGTCACAAACAGTATGAGAAAATTTCTGGGGAGTTCAAGAAAATCAAACCCCTAACCTTCAATGGTGAAACTGAAAAAGGAGAGACAGTAGAAGCTTGGCTGTCCGGCATGAAAAATTATTTCCAAATATATGATTATTCTGAATCATTGAAGGAAAACATGGCAATCTACAACTTGATCGGCAAGGCGAATATTTGGTGGCAGGACATCAAAAGAGTAAAGGGAATCAAGGAAAATGATGTAAACTGGAGTACTTTCAAATGATATTTCAAAAAGAAGTTCTTATCAGAAACAATACTATGAAGAAAAATCAAAGGAGTTCTATGACTTAAAGTTGGGAAGTATGAACATGAAGGAAATGAACAGTAAATTTCTGAATTTACTGAGATATGTACCATATCTCGTGGAAGAAAAAACCAAAGATCCAAAGATACTTGAGTTGTCTACCTTTCAACATCAAGGACATAATCGAGTATGACAATCCAAAGACCTTAGAAGAGGCCATGAGGAAAGAAACTTTCTGTTATGATACTAATCAAAAAAGAGAAGGAATGTCAAACTGGAAAAGTCATAAACCCAACAATTTTGAGCTGAAAAAGAAAAATTTCAGGTTTAGTGGGAATTCTGGTTTCCAAAAGAAAAATTTTCAGAATTGGAATTTTCAAGGAAACAACCCCAGAAAACAGTCAGCAGCATAATTTTACAGCCCCTAGAAACACTCCCAATGCTACCAGGACTAATGATCAAAAGGCACCTATCAAATGTTTTGAGTGTCAAGGTCCTCATTATGCATCAGAATGCCCCAAGAGGAAGCAGACAGCTAACAACATTCATTCTATTTAGACTGAACCTACTGTTGGAGACTTGGCAAGGGAGATGTCCAAAATCAATACAGCACTCGACAACAGACAAGCAGATCATCAAATCTCTATGGTAGAGATTCAAGGTATGCTACAAAATCATCCTGTTACTATTTTGATAGATCCAGGTGCTAGCTTAAGTTATATATCACCAGATATTGTAGAAAGTTTTAAATTGAAAACAGAAAAGTTCAGTAAATCTTGGGTTAGTTAGACTAGCAACATGAATAAAGAGGAAAGCATCAAATTTTATTGAAAGTTGTGCTTTTATACAAGAATTAGTTAAAGGACACAAATCAAGTTGAATGTTTTACCTTTAGGATCCTATGATATTATAATCGAAATGGATTAGTTAGAAGCCCATCATGTCATTCTGAACTGTTATGAGAAAAGTTTTACATGTTTAAATTATGAAGGAGAAACTATAGAAGTAAAAGGTATTCCACGAAAGACAACCGTTAGACAAATTTCAGCCATGCAAGTAAAGAGGGAAGTTAGGAAAGGATGTCAGTTGTTTGCAGTAAATGATGAGTTTATTTGTAAAGAGGACAAACTGAAACTAGAAGACATACCTGTCCTAAAAAATTTCAAAGATGTTTTTCCTGAGTAGATTCCAAGATTACCTCCTAAAAGAGATTTAGATTTTACCATTGAGTTAATACCAGGAGCAGTACCGAATTCTAAAGCTCCATATAGGATGAATATACTTGAATTAAATGAGTTGAAATCACAGTTGAAGGAACTGATTGATAAGAACTATATAAGACCCAGAGTGTCTCCTTGGGGAGCACCTGTTATATTTGTTAAGAAGAAAGATGGAACCCTAAGACTGTGCATAGATTATCGCTAGTTGAATAAGATGACAATCAAGAATCGATATCCATTGCCCTGCATAGACGATCTATATGATCAGCTGCGTTGAGCAACAATATTTTCAAAGATTGATCTAAGGTCATGATATCGTCAAGTGCAAGTTAAGGATGAGGATATTTTCAAAACAGCTTTTCGAACTCGATATGAACATTATCAGTTCGTAGTCATGCCATTTGGCTTGAATAATGCCCCGACTGTATTTATGTGTTTGATGAACAATATTCTGCACAAATACTTAGATAAGTTTGTTGTTGTGTTTATAGATGACATTTTAGTGTATTCTAAAAGCAAAGAAGAGCATGACGAACATATACGGGTTATCTTACAAATTTTGAGAGATCATTGAAACTATACACTAAGTTTAGTAAGTTTGACTTTCACAAGGACAAAATTCACTATTTAGGACACATAATTTCTAAGGAAGGAATCTCGGTTGACCCCGACAAGATAAAGGCCATTAATGATTGGCTAGTTCCTAAGGATGTGTTGGATGTAAGATCATTTATTGGTATTACTGGATATTACAAAAAATTTATAGAGGGTTTTTCAAAGATTGCAAACCCCATAACCTCCTTGCAGAAGAAAGGGAAGAAATTTGTGTGGGATCAGAAATGTTCAGATAGTTTTCAGAAGTTAAAGGAGTTACTAACTACAGCGCCTATTTGAGGATAGCAGATCCTAATAAGGATTTTATAGTTTGCACATATGCATTTAATGACGGACTTGGTGGAGTCCTAACATAAGAAGGGCATGCTATGGCATACGAATCTAGAAAGGTGAAAATACATGAGAAGAACTACTCAACTTATGATTTAGAGTTATTAGCAGTAATTCATGTTTTAAAATGTGGTGTCACCACCTTATTGGCAGAAAATTTATCTTGTTGACAGATAACATGGGTCTGAAATATTTATTAGATCAGACAAATATGAACGCTAGACAAGCTAGATGGTTAACTTTTCTAAGTGAGTATGATTTCGAAATTTAACATATTAAAGGGAAAGAGAACAAGGTTGTTGATGCATTAAGTCATAAAGCAAAACTGAATTTTATTTCATCCATCTGTACTTACTCAACAGATTTGGAAAATCAGATCCTTGAAAGGAGTGAAACGGATGAAGAATACAAAAAATTACAAGAAAAGACAACAAATAACAATTCTATGGAAGATTACAGTTTAAAGAAAAATGGATTGTTATTATACAAAAACAGATTGTATGTACCCAACATACCAGAAGTAAAAATTCTGACTGTAAATGAGATGCACAAAAGCCATTACTCTGGCGATCCAGGTTATCAGAAAACCATTACTATGCCACGAAAAGAGTACTATTGGCCGAGAATGGAAGATGAAGTAGCAGAGTACATAGCTAAGTGTTTGGACTGTCAAAAAGTGAAGGTTGAACATCAACATCCGACTGGACTGTTGCAGCCATTGCCTATACCTAGCTGGAAATGGGAAGTGATAAACATAGACTTTATTACTGGACTACCCAAAAATCAGAAACCAAATGATTCTATCATGGTGGTAGTAGATAAACTCAGCAAGGAAGCACACTTTATACCTGTGAAGACTACTCATAAGGCTCCAGACATTGCAAAAATCTTCATGAAGCAGATTTTTCGACTACATGGTATACCGAAAGTGATAATTTCATATTGTGACTCTAAGTTTACTGGAAAATTTTTGGAGGTCTTTGTTTAAAGGGTTGAATACAACCTTAAACTTCAGCACAGCATTTCATCCACAAATGGATGGACAGACAAAAAGGGTGAATTAAGTATTGGAAGACTTATTGAGAAAGTATGTTAAGGATCAGCCTGGTAAGTGGGAAGACTACTTGCATTTAGCAGAATTTGCATATAATAACCATTATCATGCATCAGCCAGACTTGTCCCTTTTGAAATTCTTTATGGTAGGAAATGTGATACACCTGTTTCTTGGAATGACCCAGTAAATAGAGTTGTTTTAGGACCTGAATTATTGTAGGAGTTAGAACTAATTGTGAAACAAGTACAAGGAAATCTAAAAGCTGCCCAAGATAGGAAAAAGAGTTAAGCAAATATTAAAAGGACTCAAAAAGAGTTCCAGGTTGGTGAACATATTTTCCTCAAGGTAAGACCGAAAAAGAGTTCATTGAAATTGGGAATCTGTGCTAAGTTGGCACCCAGGTATTGTGGTCCTTTCGAATTATTGTCCAGGGTTGGACTAGTGGCATACCAACTAGCTTTGCCACCAAATTTAAAGATACATAATGCTTTTCATATATTATTTTTAAAGAAGTTTGTACACGATGCTACTCATGTTGTAAACTAGAATGATGTATAGGTGGGACAAGACGGTGATTTTCTGGTGGAACCGGACTGTATCCTCGAAAGGAGGGAAACTCTGCTCCTGAATCGCACCATTGGGCAGGTGAAGGTGCAATGGAAGCACCTTAGCCCAGAAGAGGCAACCTGTGAGTTGGAGAGTAGTATGCAGGCAACATACCCAAATCTGTATCAGGAACACTCAGAGAGTGATTAACCAACATCGAGGACGATGTTGAGACTTAAGGGGGGGTGTATGTCACCTAAACAAATTCTGAAAAATATTATTTTATTGGAAAATTACTTTATGTTAAATTTTAATTACAAAGTTTTGTAATTATGACCAAGTTTGGTCAAGGATGAATGTAATTACTGATTATTATTATTTAATAAATTAAAATAGGAGACAAACACCCAAGGGAACTGTTAAATGAGTGTTCACTGACCCACTAGGAGGAATGGAAGCTGTTAGAAGGCATGGGACAGATGGCAACAATTGAACTTCACCACTAGCTATTGGTTATGGGACAACTACCCCTAAAAATGTGGCATTATCCCCCAGGTGGTGCGAGGTGAGCAGGTAGCTCATTAAATGACTAGTTAACCACTAAAAGGCCTAGGTAGTCTACATAAGGCAATTTGAATTGAGCAGACAGCTCTCTTACAATATTTTCTGCAGAAATACTCCTCAACTGCATCAGGTGATCACTGAGAGATTCGAATAGGGAGGCTATGTGAGAGTGCAACTGTAAGTCTACAAATTATTCTGAGAAGGAAGACCATAGGTGCTAGTGCAGGTCCCTTTGACTGCAAAGTCTTTAAGACTGGGTAACCATTTCTACTGCAAGTTGAGGTCCCAAGCTTCTAAGTTTCTTCCTCCTGGTGGTTCAGTGAACAGGCTCGGGGGTCCTAAGGAAAGTAACTTGGCTATCTTCAGGAATTGGTTAGGTGGAATAGGTTCCTTGGGCTGTTTGTTTCCCTATAGTTAACCAAGTTTTACTGTTCCTATTTTTGTTTACAGTTCAATGTTTCTGCTTAGTAGAATTATTAAATTGTCATCGAAAAGAAGTTATTTTATTTTATGATCTATGTTTGATTCTGAATGACAAAGCTTTGTGAAATATTTTATTTGATAACCATCTCTATATTTTTCCCCATGTTGTTCTCTCCATAGTACTCTAGTATAGAGAAGCAAATTAATTATAGATGAGAGATAGGCAGAATGCCATTGATTGGATAAATGATTTCGGTAAGTATTCTGGTTAAAATTCTGTCCTATGTTTAAACACAGTAAAACATTACAGTATAGCATCAATTGTAGCATAGAATTCATGTAAATAATACTTGAAAGAAAAACACAGTATGCTTCTGGCAGTTCCATATATTTCTCTTGTCTCTATTCATTTCAGATAGCAAGCAAATGCAATCAATATTAAACATTTAATCTTTTCAAAGTAATTGTATTTCCAAGAATTATAGCAGCTGTAAGAACTAATCACTGTATAGATTTCTTGTCATTATACATATTTTATTTCTTCACTAATTTCCTTCTTTGATTTCAATTATCGAATATCTACATAGTAGTATCAAACCCTAAGATACTACATACCCTAATTCTGTTTACACATCTCATAATTTCTATCTCAAGTCTTTTATGACAAACCTTAGACATTTCCTTTCTAAACCTAATAGCTATAGATTTTCCAAACCCTAACTAGCATTTTGAAACTTCTTCAAGACAGTATTCACCACATAGCAGAAAGCACGATTTTTGTTATCGATAGCTCATAACCCTAGTAAGGTCACATCTCAACATCGAAAACATTCACACTATTGATATCTTTTATACACAGGTTAAGCTTCTGGTACAACAGCTTATTGCAAGTCAGATAGGAATCAAAAGCTACATGTAGGATTCATTTACGAATTAAAATAGACATTGTGGACTATCTTTAGCAAAAACAATTGACAAGCGAGCTTATCTCATAACCTTTTTGAAACTTAAAAATCGACATCAATGACGAAGTACAAGAAACAACCATTTACATTTGACCTGATATAGTTTCTTATTCGAACTCGAATCAACAGTTTCCAAACATTCATTTGTTAACATCTATTTAAACAAGACTGTATCATTACAGTACAAGAGAACCAATAGCATAGAAGCAAGTGAAACACGACTCCATTAAGGAATGATCAACAGCATAGATAAAGCATAACAGATATTTTGTTACTTCCATTCAAATTTTCCAAAAAACACATTGGGTCTCTTCCCTTAAACAATCAATAGTGTAAAGACCAACTCAAGTCGGTTCCAATGCTACAGCAAAAACAATACTGAGCCAAGCATCAAATAAAAGACTGAGGATCAACCTCTTACAGTATGATATCAAAACAATATTTAAAACTTCACACTCGTTCATCACCGAAACAAGGCCGAAGATTCCAATTGTCAGCACTCGGAAATCACCATCAAAACCGTGTCAAAAAGCACCTACGAGGTTTTCAAGAACCACCAGAGCTTACCAGGAGAAGTAGAAGTATATTCCATTCTCCATGCTTGCACAGGAACCATCATATGAAGTGGGTACCTACAAAATTACATTTCGAAGGGATTAAAACAAGAATACAAGAAAGCAACAAGCAACACAATATTATTTTTATCATTGTGAGCATTTACCTTTTATTTGAAATTTGGATCAATGGCACATCACACCATCAAAGAAAATGACGAAGCATAAAGATATGTGACAGCAACCCTAAGTTAACACAGAAGACCATTTTTACGCACAGGAGAATCGAACCCTTTCTCAATAACCTTCATTACATTGGCTGGAGAAACCCATCACTACAATAGCATATTGTGGGTTGAGTGCAGAAAGCTTAAGCCTACAACTATTAAAAAAACTACCTCTCACAGGTCATAAGATCGAAACCCTGAGAGGAACTCTCTCTCCAACCCTACATTTTGGCAGCCTATCAGCCCAACCCTAACATAACAATGAAGACCAGGAAACTCACTACCATTACATATAACGAAGTTTAGGGTTACAAAATCAACGATCCAGATCTGGTGAGATCAATGGGAAAGAAAGAGCCAACAAAACTACGTTGAAAATTGGGCAAACTTGTATTGATATCTCATTAATTACAAACAACCATGACGTTTCCAACACTGCATGCTAGTGAATATTACCGTGTACAGCTCGGAGGAGAGGCGTTATGGCAGTCCTGTATAGCTAGGATTCCTAGTTACATTATCAACCAAAGTTCACGTGAATGGAATTACGTGGGTTGACAGCCACACCTTCCACTATGGAGTGTTGGTCAGAACATTTAATACCTGATCAGTACATTGTTAACCTGCCAACAGTAAATTTAATGCATGTCAACTCATCCATTCTTAAATGAGTTCATTGGGAAGTGCAATAACATATATTATCGATACTTAGGATAAAAGCCAGGTTATATAGCATAGTTCATTCTAATGCTAAGGCCTTATCCTTTAAAGGTTTGAAAACATCGTTTAAATTAATACAAATCATATCACTGCATATCATAAACAATATCAATTGCATAATGCAAATCATAAGTATTGTAATAATAGTGCACATTGTATATAGTATAAAGTTTGATTTTGGGTATCGTAATATTGGTAATACATATCAATGTATTATTGTAGATGCATAGTAGATTTAAAATATTTCTATTTCATTTCTATAGTTTTGTACAAGAAATAGGGTGAAGTATTATAATGCTAGTTCATACCATAATTCCCATATTCACAATAACATCCCATGTTATTTTCCATGTAAGGTCAAGACTTTTTTATCATCATAAGTATAGTTTAAGTGTTGAAGAGGAACACTCAAATAGCTAAGTTCATAATACCAGCGCTAGTCACTACACCTTACTTATTCAAAATGATAAATTCAGTACTCAAAGGAGTCGAAGTGTTGTAGACGCAAAACATAATGATGGCTCAAAAGTATAAACACTTCTTCTACAAGTTTTCTAATAATTGTTATCAATAGATATTGGTATTACTGTTTTGATAATAATGAAGATAGTCATATGATAATAATTGCAGCATTATAACAATTACTAGGACAACACAAAATGATAACACTGAAGAGCTTTGTAAGACAGTATAAAAAATAGGATTAGAACCATGTATCCATACCTCCAGTGACTGGTGTCGCAAGGAAGTACTCAGCATTCTAATTTTACATTGACGATGAATTGAAAGACACAAGTACGCTTAACACATGTTGTCTTATAGGATTTCTTACCTGCGGTCTGCACATGGAAACAAGATTCAAATGCCTTAGCTAATCATAGCTAAGTAAACTCCAGGGTACCTCGTAGGACGCCTTCATCATCATACAAACAAACTGTCAGCACTTCATCAAAAACATCACAATAGTACAGCATGTAATCATATTCAAGAACTTAAGCAAATCTGTAAATTGTACTCGTATGCATAATCATAAAAGATCTTTCATTAAGGAGATTAACATCCGCTTAAATCTGAAGTAGCAAATACAATTATATCTTATTTATTTGAGATATATGACGTGTCATCGTCATTAATTATCTTAGTTAAGAATTCAAATTAAATTATATGTTTCGCATTAAATGAATTTGATAATTATTGCTATTATAAAAAAAAAAAAAAAAAATTGGTATTTTTCGGGATGTTACATCGGACATCGCGACCACCACCGCCACGATCATGACCCTAGCATCCTCCACTCCTGCTATAGCCGTCATATCGTCGATCATATCTATGGTCATCATATCTGGGGTATCTGTTGTTTCTGTTTGAGTTATATCAGTCATTTATTCCATCATATATATCGAATATGTCATTTCTTGTATTTCTTTCGTTATGTTGCTTGACAAAATTTGTTTGGTACACTACGTGGTAGTTTTGTCAATTCTTCAAATTCAGATGGCATTTGTCAATTGAATGGGTGTTGACTTTGCATATCTGACACCATTTTGATTTCTTATTCTTTATATTGTATGTGCAATCATTTGTTGAATGTAAGCCGTATTCTTTACATAGATCACAAAAGCATCTGGTTCGAATAATTCTAACATCTTGTCGTCGATCCTCAATTCAACAAGAATATTTAGAATGCCCTACAGTCAAACACGTTGTACACAATAAATATGGTCCTTTCAAATTCATTCTTCAGATGGATTTCTCCATACTGTCAAGGCGTTCATCGACGTGTCTATCAATGGAGACCAAAGGGTAGTCATCATCCATTTCAATTTCCAGAGCTCTTGTTAGGGCCTCTTCATATGAACTGGCATTTTATCGACGAACATGTACTTTGATTTTGCTTATAAGGCCAGTGATGAACCATTTGATGAGGAGTTTACCTTCAATTTCATAGCCGATCTGGATCAAGAGGTATTTAAACCTCTTATCATACTCTTTGAGAGTTTCTTTCGGTCTCTGGACCGTCGTCTTTAATTTCTCCACAGCTAGATATGTTGCATCCTCTGTTTTAAAGAAAGATATGAAATTTTGCATGATTTGTGCTTTTGATGCATTTGGTGTTTTATCAATGCATCCCATGTACCAAGTTAATGATCTTTTTCTCAAAGAACAAGCAAACTGAGCCAACTGGAGTTCTTCGCTGGTGAGTGTTGATGTATATGTAACTTTGGAATGTATTTCATCTATGTATTTCATATATATTTATTGTACCCTTATTAGAGATGTGTTATTCCTCTATAAGGAAGTGTCGTCATGTGGATTGACAAGTTTCGTAAGTGTGTGTGCTTGCCGATGGGTTATTAGACCACCATGTGTGGGGTCGGCCCTAAAATATATATTATATTGTGGATGTATCTAGATAGACAAGTCGGCCCCATAGTGTAACTGGGCAAACAGGTTAAGTATAAATAGAGATCGGGAGATCTCTATTTGGATCATTCGAAAACTCACACTTCTCTCACTCAGAAAGTGGCACACTAGTGAGGAGGAGGATCATCTGCTACTAGGAGACTATCTCAAGTGTATTTTGGTTGTACTTTGGTTGAGCCATTGCTCTCTCTATCTCTAAGGAAGTTGTGGGGTTTTTCACCTTAGGGTTTTCCCCACGAAAACTCTATGTCTCTTGTCTCTCATGCTTTTGATTCTTGTGATGCTTGTCATGCTTATTGTGATTGTTATGCATTGATATACTGTATATGTTATTCTCTCAGTAAAGATCCAAGAGTATTGTGAATTAATGCTCAAAATTTAACATGGTATCAGAGCTAACCTGAGAAGAAGACATTTTGCAGTGACGGAAACTTGAGTTTCTTGTTTATTGGGTTTCTCTCCACAGATTTTGGAAAAGAAGTATAGTAGCTTTACTCTACTCATCAAGGAGAATCTATCTGTCCAATCAGAATTCAATTCTGAGCATTTTCAGATTTGGCCCTAAAAATTAGGGTTTCCACAAAAATAGGAATTTATGAAATCGAAAGACATAGCTTGAAGCTCCTTGCAAAAATCGAAGTTTAGAGCTTTGGATCGATATTTTTGGCTGGGTATATCTCCAGGAAAATCAAACCCTAATTCAGGGCTCTCCCTAGTGAACCCGAGATGACAAAAAGGCAAATATGAAGGGTAAAGATTTGCTGATCTCAAATTATGAATACACCAGGCTGATCAGCTCATCAAGGCGCATCTTTCTATCCTTTCAGAAAGTTGAAATTCACATTTTGAATTTTTAGGGTTTTTCTAACAAACCCTAATCCGGGACCAGATCCAGTTTTCAGCATTTCAAGTGGTAAGACCTAAATATTTTCTATTTCCCTTTGAAGTACTCTTTAAGATTTCTCACCACACCAAGCTTGAGGATAAGCTTGAAGGAGCTGATAACTTCCGAGCTTGGAAGTATAGGATTGGGTTAATCCTGGAAGAGAATGAGTTGGACTCATATGTAAAAGAAGACATCCCTATCCTAGAGGATGAAGACACTAAGGTATTGCATAAGAAGAACTTGGTCAAGGCAAAGAGAATCATTGTTGATTCTATCAAATACCATCTCATACCCCATGTGTCTTCTCTAAAGACACCCAAGGAGATGTTTGACTCTTTGACCAACCTATTTGAAGGGAAGAACATAAATCGGAAGATGACCATGTGGAACCAATTGAAAGGAGTAAAGTTTCAGAATGGAGAAACCATTCAATCTTATTTTTCAAGGGTCTCCCAGATCAAGGAACAACTAGAAGCAGTGGATGAAATGGTGGAGAATGGTGAAGTGGTGATGACCACTCTAAATGGCCTACCCAGGTCATGGGATTCCTTTATTCAAGGAATTTGTGCAAGGAAGAAGTTGATCTCCTTCAACAGATTGCGGGAAGAATGCTCTCAAGAAGAATCTAGGCTTGTGGCCCGAGAAGAAAAGATGGGAAATGAAGATCAAGCTCTCACAGCACATGCCAGGAAAGGCAAGTCCAAGAAGGAATCATCTCATAACATGAAATTCTCACAGCACATGCCAGGAAGATGATGAACCCCCAAAGAAGAAGGCTAGGGCAAAAAGTGATAGTGATGATGACTCATAAAGTGAAGAAGAGTATGTTCTGATCTCTGCTCTCACAGGTACTATCTCCCATGGTTGTAATGATTGGTTGATTGACAGTGGGGCTTCCAAACACATGACTGGGTTTAAGGAATCTTTTTTGAATCTATCTGAACATGAATCACCCCATAAGGTGAAACTTGGGGATGATTATCAATACCCAATCAAAGGAAGTGGTGAAGCCTCCTACAACCTAGATTCTGGAAAATCCTTGAAGATGAAAGAAGTCCTTTATGTACGTGGGCTCAAAAAGAACTTACTCTCCATCTCTGCATTGGATGCAAAAGGTATGAGGGTTGCATTTGTGGATGGCCAAGTCCTAATGTGGCCAAAGGGAAAGACCATAGATGATGCAGTAGTGATTGGAGAGCAAGAGGGAGGTTTGTATAAATTGAAGGGACTTCTCGTTTATTGATGAATTCTCCAGGAAGACTTGCGTATACTTTTTGAAGAACAAAGATGAGGTGTTCAATAAGTTCAAGGAATTCAAAACCTTGATGGAGAATCAAACTGACAAGAAGATCAAAACATTCAGATCCGACAATGGTGGAGAATTCACCTCAGGTGACTTCAAAAAGATTTGTAGTGATTTAGGGATTAAGAGGGAGTTGACTGCTCCTTATAATCCTCAACATAATGGAGTTGCAGAAAGGAAGAACAGAACAATCATGGAAGCAGCAAGGGAAATGCTACATGACCAGGATCTACCTATGCATCTATGGGCAGAAGTAGCTAGAACAGTTGTATATGTGCATAACAGAACACCCCACAAGATATTGGACAACAAAACACCAGAAGAGGTCTTTTCTGGTAAGAAACCTGAAGTCAGCCATCTCAGAATATCCAGTTGTCGAGTATACACACATGTCCCAAAGGAAAAGAGGACCAAACTAGATCCTTCAGGAAAGAAGGGTATCTTTGTGGGTTACAGTGAAAGCTCGAAGGATTACAGAATATACTTTCCAGGGTTCAAGAAGATTGATGTCAGCAGGGATGTAACATTTGATGAAAACTCAGCATTCATCAAATCAAGGAAGGCACCTATCGAAGTTTATGAAGAACCTAAGGAGACTAGATTTCAAGACACTACCATGACTGAAGCAATTCCAGAAGTTGTTCGTGAGTTTGAAGATCCGCAAAACCTGTAGATCCACCTCGTGAGGATAAATCTCACAAGAGGAAACCTGCATGGGCTAGAGAGCTCATTCAAGATGAAGAAAGATTTGGCATTCCAGAAGAAGAACACAAAGCAAAGAAGAGAACTAGATCACATACCAGCTATGTTGCTTTACTATGTGACATTATGAACAAAGAACATTCCAGTTATGAAGAAGCAGCAGAAAAGAAAGAATGGAAGGATGCCATGGTTGAGGAACACCAATCAATAATGAAGAATGATGTTTGGGATGTTGTACCAAGACCTAAAGAGAAGTCTGTTGTGACTTCAAAATGGATCTACAAAATCAAGCATGTTGTAGATGGCAGTGTAGAAAAATACAAAGCAAGATTCGTAGCTCGTGGCTTCTCTCAGAAAGAGGGAATAGATTATGAAGAAACCTTTGCACCTGTAGCCAGGTATACTTCCATCCGAACAGTACTTTCCCTGGCTGCAGCAATGAAATGGAAAATACACCAGATGGATGTCAAGACTTCCTTCTTGAATGGTGTAGTTGAAGAAGAAGTATATGTGGAGCAGTTACTCGGTTTCGAAATACATGACAGGGAGTCGTATGTATGCAGATTGAAGAAAGCCTTGTATGGCTTGAAGCAAGCTCCCAGAACTTGGTATGGTAGGATGGATAGTTTCCTATCTAGTTTGGGCTTTACCAAGAGTAAAGCAGATTCCAACCTTTACTACAAGGTTGAGGAAGGGAATCCTGTGATTCTACTCCTGTATGTGGATGACTTATTTGTAACAGGAGATGACAGATTGATTGCAGATACTAAAAGGAAGCTTGCTGCCGAATTCGATATGAAAGATTTGGGAATGATGCATTATTTCCTAGGTATGGAGGTGTGGCAAAGTGCAGGTGGGATCTTCCTTGGTCAAGGGAAGTACACAATAGATATCCTGAAGAGATTCGGGATGATGGATTGCAAGGTAATGGCCACACCTATGGCATCGAATCGGAAGCTTCTTTGTGATGCTTCATCTGAGCCGGTTGATGTCTCTATGTATCGTCGGATGATTGGGTCCTTGATGTACCTGACGAACATGAGACCAGATATTTGCTTTGAAGTGAACACATTAAGCCAGTTCCTGACAAATCCGAGGAGTGTTCACCTGGTTGCTGTAAAGCATGTTCTGAGGTACCTAAAGGGTACAGTGGATTATAGGCTCAAGTATGAAGCGAATCAAAAGTTTAACTTGCAGGGTTATGTTGATTCAGATTGGGATGGCAGTGCTGCAGATAGGAAGAGCACATCTGGGTGCTGCTTCAATATGGGATCATGTGTGATCTCTTGGTTTAGCAGGAAGCAGTCCTGCATAGCACTGAGTACAGCTGAGGCAGAGTATGCTGCAGCCTGTTCAGCTAGTTGTGAGGTAGTATGGCTACGGAAGCTACTGTCTGAGTTATTTGATCTCCCGTTGGATGCTACTGGTATCTTTTGTGATAACCAGAGTTGTGTGAAGCTATCTGAGAACCCAGTGTTTCATGACAGGTCGAAACACATAGAGGTCAAATATCACTATATCAGGGATATGGTGCAGAGAGGAGCTGTGAAGCTCTTGTGCGTTGCGACGGACGAGCAGATTGCAGATGTGCTGACGAAGCCACTAGCCAGGGTGAAGTTCGAGTACTTTAGGGAGAGGCTTGGTGTTCTTCAGATTGATGACACTTCGAGGAAGAAGTGATGGACACATTTGCTGAAGCCATTCCAAGCATGTTGGAAGGAGGATCCTTCACATGGCTGTGGATGTAAGCGCTGGATGATGAGCATCATAATGATGTTCTGGTTTCTGCTTTATATGATCAGTTGGATCATTTATATATGTATGTATGCATCATATTGGATGCTGGATATGATCAGTTGGATCATTTATATGTATATGTATGTACGCATCATGTTGGATGATGGATATGATCAGTTGGATCACTTATATGTATGTACACATCATGTTGGATGCTGGATATGATTGGTTGGATCATGTGTATGTATTTTGTATATGCATCATGTTGGATGCTTGGACCATGTATCTGTATATGTATCAGGTGGATACATTGTATGATCAGGTAGATCATGTATGTTGATATGTATCATGTATTTATATTTGTATCAGGTGGATACACTGTGTGATTAGGTGGATCATGTATGATGATATGTATCAGGTAGATACTTGGTATGCATCAGGTAGATGTATTGTATGATCAGGATGATCATGGATGATGAGCTTCAGGATGTTGCTCCAGATGACATGCAGCAGGATGTTGCAGTGATGATGATCAGGATGATCATGTGTACATCAGGATGATGTATGGTGAGTATCAGGTTGATACTCTGTGGCCGTGGAACAGGTTGTGCAAATAAGCATGTAATTTGTGCCTTGGGAGATTTGCAGATAGTCTTTCGAGGTTTTGCCTATGGCATGTAATTTGTACCCTGGGATATCTGGCAAATGCTCTTTCAAGGTTTTGCTTGGGAGGACATATAATTTGTGCCCTAGGATATCTGCAGATAGTCTTTCGAGGTTTTTCCTATGGCATGTAATTTGTGCCCTGGGATATATGGCAGATCCTCTTTCGAGGTTTTGTCCTATGGCATCTAATTTGTGCCTTGGGAGATCCGATAGGTTGAGCCGTGTGCTCGTAATCAGTCCTGGGATGCTCTTTCGAGGTTTTGCCATGACCACATGTAATTTTTGCCTTGGGAGATCCGATAGGTTGAGCCTTGTGCTCGTAATCAGTCCTGGGATGCTCTTTCGAGGTTTTGTGGTGACCACATGTAATTTGTGCCCTGGGAGATCCGATAGGTTGAACCTTGTGCTCGTAATCAGTCCTAGGATTCTCTTTCGAGGTTTTGTGGTGGGGTCACATGTAATAAGTCCTAGAGATCTGGACAGGATGAAAAAGGCCTCAAATGCTCTTTAGGGTTCTTTCTAGTCAAGAGACTCTTTTAAGGTTTTGTGACGCACGTAATAAGTCCTGAGATTTCCACAGTATGGCCAGTGATGACGAAGACCTGCAAGTGGTGGGCCTACATCCAATATGAAAAAGGACTGGCTCTGTAGAACTTCCTATGACAAGTAGAGTCAGAGATTGGTTGAGATAGCAGTAGTAGTGACAATGATGATGATGATGCATCGATGACGATGAACCCGAGAAGAAGACTTGTCTAGCAGATATGTGTCGAGAAATACCTTGCTAGTTAAGAGGGAGTGTTGATGTAAATGTAACTTCGGAATGTATTTCATCTGTGTATTTCATATATATTTATTGTACCCTTATTAGAGATGTGTTATTCCTCTATAAGGAAGTGTCGTCATGTGGATTAACAAGTGTCGCAAGTGTGTGTACTTGTCAATGGGTTATTAGACCACCATGTGTGGGGTCAGCCTTGAAATATATATTATATTGTGGATGTATCTAGATAGACAAGTCGGCCCCATAGTGTAACTGGGCAAACAGGTTAAGTATAAATAGAGATCGGGAGATCTCTATTTGGATCGTTCAGAAACTCACACTTCTCTCACTCAGAAAGTGGCGCACTAGTGAGGAGGAGGATCATCTGCTACTAGGAGATTATCTCAAGTGTATTTTGGTTGTACTTTGGTTGAGCCATTGCTCTCTCTATATCTGAGGAAGTTGTGGGGTTTTTCACCTTAGGGTTTTCCCCATGGAAACTCTGTGTCTCTTGTCTCTCATGCTTTTGATTCTTGTGATGCTTGTCATGCTTATTGTGATTGTTATGCATTGATATACTGTATATGTTATTCTCTCAGTAAAGATCCAAGAGTATTGTGAATTAATGCTCAAAATTTAACAGTGAGTTGGTTGGTTGTCCATGTCAACTCGCACATGAACCAGTGTCTTCTTGGGTCTTCGTCACCTTCATAAAATGGAAGGTGGGCCGTTGAGTGCAACATGTCTTCTGCTATTTTGATTTCAGAATTAGATGGTGGTGTTGGTTGGTTATTACCAGAATCTGACTTAGGTGCTTCTTCATATTCGAAAGTTACTAATGCTAGATGCTTATCCAGGAAGGTTTCATTTCCTTTAGTACCAGTGTCCCAAACTTCTTCTGTTTCCCTGGGTCTTGGGATTCTGTCTTCTTCTACTGCTTCTATCGAAATCCAGACAAAGTTTTGCTCAAACGAGATTTCGTTACTTCTTGTATTCTCTGAAGTACTCGGCGAGTCACTCAAGTCTGGTATTGGCAGGGGGGGTGCTTCTTCATGTTCTAAGTACATTAGATGAAAATTTCTATTCGAAAACTCAGGCTAAAAACTCACCCAATTTCCCTCTTCAGGTTGATGAATCAGTAATCTATTGACTTCATCACCTTCTTCATTGTGACGACTCCAAACTGCCGACTGGCCAGCATCGAGACCTAGATTTTATTCGACAATTTCTTGCACTCAAACACTTTGCGTTAGCTGAAATGGAGAAGGGGGTGTTAACCTCTCGGGTATCTAAACTTGGATATCACTACCACGCTCTATCCACAAGTCCTCATCCATCGGCGACAGGTTTTCATCGATGCCCCGATCATCATGGGCTCGAATCAACTCTGGAATATTTCCTTCTACATCTGTCACGACACCTGATCCTTGCTTCTTCCGGAGCGCACTTTCCTGCTCCCTTCGCTCTTCACGCCACTGTATCCTTTTTTCTCTTTCAATTTTCTAGATGTCCAGAGTGCTTTTGTGACTCGTGGTTCTGTCTTTGTCGGATCTATCGGTTTTTCCACTATTGGTCATGTCGCCTTGTCATATGTCACTCTTCATCAATTTTGGTACATCAGAACATGTTTCGCCACCCCCCAATGTTGGCCCGAAGCTTTCTAAGAAACTGGGAAAGTGCAGGACATTATTTGTTCAAAAGGAATTCCCATTCATGCTCTTTCACGAATATTTCCCACAGACGTTCTTTCTCCTCCCAGTTAGAGTTCATAAGGGGTGGGAGAAGCAATGGTCATGTCTCAACAATGTGTGTAGTGCCTTTGTCGATAAAAAATTTGAACAATAATGTCGACAGGGAACACAAGAATTGGTCATCTAGCTCGATGAAGAATGTTTTTCTAATTTCGCTCACAGAGACGCACTCTCCAATCGCTTGCTCTTCACAGAAGTCGTCCACAATATTTTCGCACCATTCTGACAGATTTGTACATCCTCGGTTGATCAACTTCGATAATAGCTTCCGCTCTTCTTCATCGGCTAGTATTTTCATCCAACAGTTTCTTCAAGGTGGACGACACAAAATCTACAGATTTTTCATGGGTCTTTGAGAAGAATCTTTCCCTTGCTTGAATAATCATCATCCTATTCCATCGTGCATAGTTCTGCAGGTAGTTCACGACTTTTTTCTCCCACCAATCCTTAATCTCCTATTCTGAAATCATATGTCATGTTGTTATTTATGAATGCATCATCCGGCAACTGAACCAATGTTGTAGTCCCACAAGTCACGTGGTTACCAAAGATACATTATATATTATAAACAAGCATGCACAGTGATTCAGATACAAGAGACCAGAGACCAATGGAGAGAGAGAAGCACAAGCCTTTATTACCAGCAAGAGCAGAACGCTACATAGAACATATCTTAGTTAACCAGTACACTGGCTCAACAACCTATATAAATATGTTTACATTCAGTTATATAACTGTATTGTTAGTGCAACCAAATGACATAGCCCGACTGGTCGACACAACTTTTCGATTTAGATTACAAATGGTCAGGTGGAGGGCCTAGTTGATAGGATGACTTAGGCTCCTCCAACACATTACGTTACTGCCAATTTCTAGCCATGTGAAAATCTAGGATAAATTACTCGGCAAGATAGCGGGATGTAAGTTCTCGGACCAGGATCTCTTACAAGGGAAGGAACCTAAAGAGCCGAAATACCCTCAGTTCCAATATAATCGGTATATGTGTTGAAGGGAGGATGAGAAATCAAGAAAAGCAATCATCGTTGCGCAGGACTGCCTCAAGCCACTGGTGCCATCTAGACTGATGAATCTCCTGCATATACCCCATTTTGACCAAAGTCCCGAGTGTACTGTGGTGGAGCGCACTCTGTTTTCATGAACGCACCAGGTTTATCTATGGCTCGGCTGCAAGATTGATATCACTATCGACCTAATCTACAGCATCACCCATCTCAACAAGCGAGGTGATGAACTAGCAGCAAATTTTGTGGGAAAAACAAAGGATAAAGAGCTCGCCAATAAAATGAAAGAAGAATATAAATTTGTAAAGGGGATTCGGGTTTTTGTCATAGACGACATGCAAGACGCAGATACGAGGTTCACGATTCAACTTCTAGAAGGAAATGTTTTGAGAAAGTGTAGACCGGCGGAGGTGTCGGCCGTAACAGTGCTCATTGATGTGAAGACTAAATTTGAAAATCCATACAACTGGGTAAGCTATCTGTTGAACGAGTTCTTAGACGATGTTCAAGAAACTCAGGAGACTGGCGGCACATTTCATTACACTTGGCTGCTTATATTGATTTCTTTTATAGGTTGGAAGGAGCTACTATTTCAGAACAACCTTCCAATGATAATGGGATATTATCGAGCGGCAAAGTATGCCAACATGTGGTCAAACATGTGACATGACAAACAACGGATCGATAATTAGAATATGCACACTTACTATGTCCAGTTGCACGATGTGATACGGCGCACTCCACGTATCTCGAAGGAAGTGAAAACCATGTATCTACAAAAGTTTTTATTTAATTCTAACCTGCAATCTATCTACATTCATCCTAGGGCCGAAAAGCAGAACCCACAATGGTTCCCAATGGATTACCAGCTGGATGTGCAGAGGATCGAGTTCATGCTGGAATACTGGACAACTGAGTGGAAGGTCGATGCACCTATGGAAATTCATACCACATCAGAGGAAAGTAAGGAAAATGAACCTAGAGATCCAGACGAGGCGGAAAAAGACACCGCGTAGGAAGGAGAAAAGAGAAAGGACTCTAAAGGTCCAGCAAGAGAGAAAGGTCCTGTTGGCAGCCAGCAACAACCTCTTCATTTCTTGACAAAATGAAGAGAGATCAGCTCTTTATGTGATTTATCAATTCAAAAATTATGTTAGAGCACCTTCAGAATCTTTGATTCTGAAGGTACTCTTAATCAAAGGAAAGTAATTTAATGTTTCTACAGTTGATAGGAACTTGATCATAAAACTTGGCTTTTAAACGAATATCAGACAAGTTTCATAAATTCTCATTAAAGCTATTGAAAACATCAAAATGAATTTATGTGACTTATAGGATTTGTGCCAAGAGAAATTTCATAAAACACGTTGTATATTAAATAGGGTATTATTAGTCCTAAGACTAAGAGAAATTTTGAAAGTTAATATCATAAGGAATACCCTATTATGAACTTTGTAAATATCATAGTTAATGGATAGATAAGGTTTGTATAGGAAACTTTTTGCGTATGATAAATACCCTATATGATGGTATAATGTATCAATAGGATGTTTAAAGGTTTTTAAACTTAGTGTTTTACATATATATATAGCTTTGTGCATATACATAGAATAAACATTAAGCTAGCCATTTGATTAATGCCTCCTTAACATTAAAATGCGATTTATTACTCTTCATACCACTACGTAACATGATAAAACAGGGATGATTGTTTGATGAACCGGCCATGCAATAAACCAATGGTTAAATCAATAAACGTTTTGGATTGATGAGCTGGTATGAAAACGTGGCTTTCATCCCTTGATAGAATCGACAGTTGTATGCATTTGGTAAAATCATGTTGACAGTGTTAATTGCTAACAGTCATTTCAAATTACGCCATTGTACCTATTAATTACGAACCACTGTCAATAATCAATGATTGTAATGATGATTCTATCAGTCTTAGTATCGCTGGTTCGCCAAGTTAAGTGGTTATCACTAACAGGCATGGTCAAACGTAGATAAATTGGCATAAATCATGGTGTAGTGTGAAAGTTGTAACATTTATCACTACTCGAAATCCCGCTAAAATGGTAGGCTCAGAGATTTGATTTCTGATTAGATTTGAAGCATGTGAAGATTATCTATCATGTCGTGTGTATGGATACCTATTCCCTCTGTTTTCACTTTCCCTTTCATTTCGCGACCAAGCCCAGAAAGTGCTGGAGAAACCATGTCTCTGAATCGTTTTGAAATTTCAGGGTGTGAACTTATTGAGGCCAACCAGGAGGTTGCCAAGAGATTCGAGAAAATGGGATGGACACATTTCTTTCGAAGCTTTGATGGTCATCATGCGGAGATTACCAAGATATTTGCAATGAGTTTTGAAGATGACAGGGTGCGAATTGGGGGTTTCGAATTTATTATCAATGAAGACAAAATTGCTGAAGCCACGAAACTTCCCCAAGTGGGAAAAAGCTGGTTTAAGGGCACTATGGTTGACAGGAAGAAGTGTTTGGCTTTGTTAATCCCTTTACCAGATAAAACGAAACTGAGGGTAGTCGTACCTGTAAAATTTCTAAAGCCCGAATGGAGAGCTTACTATGAAATCTTAGTAAGGTACGTAACCTGTTGTGTACGTAATTCCCATCTGCACTTGTATCATTTACGGTTGTTGTTAGCAGTAAAGGGTTGTAAACTTAATTTTCCCTTCTATCTTTGGCAAAGCCTTAAGAAAATGTCACAGTCTGTAAGGAATTTCAATAACCCTGACAATAGTCTGTGTCATCATGGATTAATAAAAATTTTACTGCAATTCCAATTATCTGCAAAAGGTCTGTCTTGGGATAAATTTCTAGTTGATTGTCAATTGGGGCCAACACAGTATTGGCCTAATCCATCTCCTCGAACTCGTAGAAGACGAAAAGTCATAAATCCTGAGGTTAATAGCTCAGAGGTTAAGGAACCAGAGGTCATAAAGATTCCCATAGATGATGAGATAAATGAAGATGCTGATAGGGTTTCAGTTCCCTGCGATTCTAGGGAAATATTAGATAAACCCGAACCTGGTAAGAATGATGGAAACCCTGCAAAATTAAATGAAGGATCAGCCGAAGACGAAATTGTTAAACCTGATGAATGTGATAAAAATTCTATGCATAAGTTGAACCATTTGGCTCAGGTTTGTTGTGACAAGGAAGGGTTGAATTTTGAAAACTTATCATTTTCGCGTAGAGTCACTAGAAGCATGCATAATCTCCATTCGATTCCAAGATATAGATCTGATCCACAGACTTCCAAATCTACAGCTACTGAACCTACAGTTGTAAATATTGAGGATGATATTCTGATGTCTGTCCCTAACACAATGGATGTAGGGAATTCTGCTACTGCGCAGGGAAGTGATGTGCAATCAGGTGAGGTCAAGGGCAATCAACCAGAAATAAACGTTAACACTGTAGAACTTGAACCATTACACAATCAGCATTGTGACAGTCCTCGTTCTCCTCATGTAACTAGAGAAGACGAAACTCTGCAACAGGTATTAGGAAATATTTATCAAGATAAAATCACAGAGTTCAGAGGAAAGCGTAAACAGTGTCTATTAAGTACAGCCTTATTGGAAGAAGAAAATAAAACTTTCAGGAAAGAATTGCTAGAATGGATTGACAGGTGGAAAAAGGCCAACATGAAGAAGAATCAACTCAAGAAATCCAAGAAATCAATATTAAATATGAATCAGCTGTTATTGGAATGAATTGAAAAACAAAATGTTAAAATTATCAGGTTGAAGGCTAAATTAGCCGAAGCTAGAAGAGTAGTCGCTCTTCATAATGAGGCTTAATAGTTTTCTCTTCCCTTATGTCACAGTATAACAGGAAGTTTTATCACCTCCTTCTTCCAAGAATACAGGACGTGGTTGATGCGATGGCATGGAGATGTAACTGATTTGTTGCAAGCTGGAGTTTTGTGAATGGGAAAGAACTTTCTGAGATACCTCGACTCAGGCCAGTCGATTTTTATTTTTAGTAGTAGGTGTAATTAGATGCCCTTTTGGTTAAATAGTTCCTATAATGTTGCATGCAACATTTATAGCAAAACTGACTCTCAGTAGTATATAAATGGAGATTTTTGATGAACTCGGGGGAGGGAGTGGTGAAGAAAACTTATTGAAATATATTTTGTTAACTAGTACTACATCGAACTTGAAGCTGAAGCTTTCATGTGGATGATACTTGATATTTGCGAATGATACTGTGACTGGTATTCATTTTTGGATTTATATATATATACATATATTTCTGTTTGTTATCTTCTGTTTATACATGAACTTTGCGTGCTGTGACACATTGACGTTTAAATATTTTTATCACTTTATCATCTCAGGTTAGTTGATTGAGTAAATATTTCATTATGGTTTTGTTTATTAGTGTGTTCACTATAAACATCAGTTTTAATGATATACTTTCCTGTTTATTTAAAATTTCATTTGTATGTTAACGGTGAATTTTAAATGAGCATCATTTCAAATTCAAATGACTGTCTTGAGAGTTAATTATTAATCAGTTTTGGAAGTGGAATTTGACTGTGTATGTAGAGGTTAAATCTCATTTCTATCATTACATAGCAGAATTACTTTCGTTATGATTTAAATATGTTTATTTAGAGGATACTTCAGTTTTCTGTTATTGATTAATAATTAATATAGTTTTTGCTCTCAGCTGAGATAGAGTTAAATAGGATAGATAGATTAATTAGTTTTAAAGTTTATTTTATTATTAGCACTGTTAAATCATTCTGCATACTATAAGTAAGTTTTCATATTTAGAAAATTTCCAAAAAAAAAAAAATCGAAGTCTTTCCTTACGAAAGCAATCTTAGGACATTTGTAGATATATAGATAGGATAAACGTTAGAATAGGTTAGATTTTGCTAGTTTTAAGGTTTCCTTAAGAGACAAACTAGCTGGTAGCAGGATCATAAACTGCAAGGTCTTGTTAATCCAAACACACCGGACGCTGCTTTAAGCCGATTGTGTGGACAAAACCTCCTTATTGGCTCTGATTCATAAAATCAGGCCAACAAGTCCTAGAAAGAAACATAAGGAAACCAAGACTCCGCCAGACGCAAAGTTGCATGACGACGACTATGATTGCATCGCACTGTGAGTCACCTAACACTTGGAAGAGGTGTTCGCGCTGAAAGATACCAAAAATGAAGAAACCAAGGCATAGTTAAATGAGAACATTGCAGAGCTCAAGAGCATGGTTGTGCGGATAGAGAAATTTCAAAAGGACTTGGCTCGAGAATCCAACTCTGAATGCAAGTTGGGAGAATCCAGTGAAAGAAAGAGAAGGACACCTGCCTTGACAACAAAACTACGCTTGGTCAGAATGGAACTACAAATCATTTTTCCAAATGATGAGCTAGTAGAAGGTGCAAAGAGGCTAGAGCACCTAGACATCAATGTCATTATGCTATCAATTGAGGGATTGCACAATCTACATTTGCAGGTTGTAGAAGAAATTAAATATAGAGACATAGTCTCTTATAATCAACAACTACATTTGGAAGAGAGTTACAAGCAACTGCAAGAGGAATGCGCATAGAGAACAAGATAGCTTGAAGGCACACAGGAGAAGAGAAGAAGACTGGAACAAACTGTATCTTCAGTGTGTACGCAGATTCCAGAATGCGACACGCAGCCAGAAATCGAAGAGACAACCATTAAGATTGGTACTATGGTAGGTGATTTCAAAGCAGATATGGCAGAGATGGAGATCTCCCACAAGGAAAAGATCGTGAGCTTGGAAACTCAGAACCCACCTAGAACCCCTCCGAATGTGGTAGAAGCAAGAGTTTTCGCACTAAGGGATTCCATAGAGAGTATCTCTAGTGAAATAGCAAGATGCCAAGACTTATTGGAAGAAGCCACTAAGGTATGGGCTGCGCTACAGGAGGATCCGACCCTCCAACAAATTTAGGATGACCTGCGTCAAAGGGAGACAAAGCTAGACTCTGTGAGCGCGGTTATGAAAACTTTGACCCCTAGGGAGAAAATTCAGAAGTTCACAGAAGTCAAGGACTTGAAGCAAAAACTACAAGTTCTAAGGGAGAAGGAGGTTGATACTGCAACAAGGTTACAGCCAATGCAGGGAGAGGTGCTCGCCCTCACTAGAGAAATTGAAGAGAAATTAAAGGAACTCCGCACCATGGAGAAGACAGTAAAGGAGTATGCCCAAGAAGACATCTCAGAGGAGATGGTGGAAACTGTTAAGGAATTCGAGCAGGAAACAAAAGAAGTAGTTGCGAAACTAAGCGCAACTCTTCAAGACTTCACTGGAAAATCGAGTCCTCTAGAGGACATGAACCCAGAGACAAGTGGATCAGAGACAATCCATGAGTAAGTGTTAGGGGCCTGTTGGGAATGGCCCAAGTGGAACATTTTTGGCAATGCGAAGTCCAAGTGGCGCAATTCGGAATGAGAATTCCAAGTGGCACAATTGGGAATGCGAAGTCTAAGCACGATGCAGTTTTGCTAATGCGTAGTGCCAGCGCAGCAAGTATTTTTGGTAACAGGTACAAGTAAAGTAAGGTCCAGCAGCAACCTATTTTGGGTAAGCGACTCCATGATTCCCGAGAGTTGGGTAAGGAGAAGTGTGGAAGTGGATGAAAATGACCTGTCACCCAAAGTGGCGGAAACCGTTAGAGGCAAAACGGTGGGTCGAAAGCAACAGGAAATCCAAAGTGGCAGAAAGGGACACGCCACTATGCAGTTAGACCCGTTCCGTGAGGACTGCGTCTGTCAGAAGGTCATCATAGCCAGGAGTGGCACAGAAAGGTGGCCAGACGCAAGTGGAGTAGTTGTCGACTATGATAGGCTAGGTTAGCGGGGTGACTACACCATTTTTGGTAACTATAGGGTTTTTGGCCCATATTCATTGTAAAGACGTGACCTGCGGGAACGATCTATAAAAGGGGAATGTTTTCAAGGGAAGGGTGGATCTCTGATAGGAATTTTGTGGGTTTTGGTTGATCTTTGTGGTCTTTTGAGAGACTAAGTATTGTAAAGAGGCTTTGCAGCTGCGTGCGTAGAGACCCACTAAAGAGAGAAAGAGTCTCTACAGCTATGTGCACAAAGAGACATTGTAGAGAGAAGAGTCTGCAGTTGAGTGCACAGACTGGAACTGTTGAACCCTTCCCATTAATATAATCAACAGTTCCCGTGGACGTAGATCCCATCCAGGGGGTGAACCACGTAAATACTGTGTTGTGTGATTGAATCTATGTGTATGCTTATGCTTATGGTTAAGTTCATGTTTATAGTTATATGTATATTCGCTTTTATATTATTTTCCACAAGAATGAGTGATGAGAATAATATGTTAAGTGTCAAACACATATGCTTGAATGTTGAATGTGTAAGTAGTTCTGAATATGTTGAATGCATCATTACACAAGTAACACTAAGTCAATGAAGTATGTAAAGTGTGTGTTCATTGAGAAGCGCAGTCCGGACTTGCACTGTCATATTCTTTAAGTGGTCGTTTCGAAGTGCGTAGTCCCAGTATGCACTATAGTATAAGGAGTAGACACGAAGCAGGTGTGACTTCGTGCAGCTCACCATTCTATTAACCGCTCATCACCTGATGATAGAAACCTGATTCGGTAATCCCCCATAACTTCGCCTCAGGTGAGACCTCAGTCTGTTTGTAGGATGTTGCTGAAACGGCCGGTGAAGAAGGGTTTTGTTGGACCACAACTGTGCAGAACTCGGGTCAATACAATAAAGTTAAGGAACGAGGTTATGAGCCAACAATCCCTGTTTGAAGAAAATAGATGCCAATATTATATCTCTTTGTTCAGGTAATGTCTCTCTTTATTAATACCTATAGTTCATAAGTAAAATAAAGGAAAAAATAGTTGTTCCTTTGCAAATTCTCAAGGAGAATCCTTGGTCGTTTTTTAACAAGGTAATCCAAGGAGAGAAAAATATTTGTGGTTTTGGATTTGTAATCAAGGAAACGTTTAAGGATCCCTAATTTTCTTAAAGTGTAGAAACCTGAACGAATCTTACTAATTATCAAATCTCCAACCATAACATGTTTGGTGATGTTTTTTAAAAAATATTCAAATTTATAAGGGTTTTATGTAGTTTTTGGACAATTTTGGTGATTTTTAGATTAAACTAAATTAATCATATGGAATTTGTGGAACCACATTTGAAAAAAAAGGGAAAATGACAACTATGTTTTTGGAAAAAAACATTTAAAATTAACTCATGGGATTATTATGTTCATGGCAGAGGTGCTTTGGGTCCAAGATCAAATAATTGGGATGATCTTTCAATGTTATTTCATTTGTTTTGTACAGCATCATATTCAAGACTAACAGAGCTATAGGTGTTTGGTGATTCAAGTTTTTTCATCAATTGGAAGAGAGTGTCAATGAAAACAGTGAATATAAGCATTATCTACTTGGCACACCATCTCAAAGAAATTAGTGTAACTTTCCATTGGATTTCTTTTGTATTAGGATTATTAATACTCCATCCTTTTCCTACCTAGCATTATTTATTTTTCATAGTATTTGATGATGTCATTTTCCCCATAGTGGTGTGAAAATGTCATCTAGGATCCATCTACCACCTAATGATCCATGCATGCATCATTTTAGGACCACTTAAGTCATTTACCTATAATTTAGGAGCATACACAGTGTTCCAGTCAAGTCTACCTGAGCTAGCTGACTCTTGTGGGGGGATTATGCTCCTATTTCAACTGATTGTGGCCTCATGCACCCTTTTCTTATTGTTTTGCATGAAAAACTCATGGTTGTGCCCTCCTTAGTCAGTTAACTGATTGTGTCTTCAGTTAACTACGTTTAGGTTTAGTTCATTTGAGTTTGGGTCTTCCGGATCACTCCAGTGATGACAATCCCTATGCTAAACTAAATGAGACTTGCATTCTCCTAGGTGATTAGAATTCTCTCCATTGTAACATCATTGTTCATTATACTGATTATTAGATCATGTGACATTATTCTATTCCTATCTGAGTTCTCATGCATGATTAATTGTCTGCTCTTTTTTAATGCAATTTTCATTGTAACTCAATTTCTCTGCTCATTCTTTCTCTGTGAGGTATAATCAACTCCATGATCTACTCTGATTTAGAATTTCACATGGTATCAAACCTCAGTGAGTGTAGGTTGAGCAGTTGCTTTCAGTAGTGCACCAGAAGCCTCTATATTTCCATAGCAAATCCTAGTTCCATTGCATTGAATTCATTGGATAAATCCTTTGAGTTCTATGTTATTAGTCAAATTGGCACTTTTCATCCTGTGACCACACTGCATTGTTGGTCACACAAAAGGAATTTATGGGTTGAAGAGCCTCATTGAATATAGATGCACTTGATCTAAATCTTACATCATCCTCATACTCTCATTGAATACATAGCCTCGATTCTCACATCTTCCAACTCGTGGGTCACCCGCTCGAGCTCCAATGACCACCCGTGGTTTTTCCCAAAAAATTTGCACCCGCTAGTTGCTGGAATTATACTCATGGGTTACTCAAAGGTCTTCTAGCGTTATACCTGTGGGTACCTCTTAAAATCATGAAAAATATATTAAAAATTGAATTAGAAATAGTTATGGTAGTTACCCTAACCACCATAACTTCCCTAACCATTTACCTTTCGAACCTATCCTCTCAAATATTCCTATAAATACAAGGAGAAGGCTTTAGGGAAAGGGGAGAACCATTTTTATAAGTAAATTCTAGAGAAATATCCATTGAAGGAAGATGAGTAAGGAGCCCAAGATCAGGTTTCAACAGTGCAGGTCACATATCAGGTATAGCTTGTTGCCATTGATGTGAATAATACAAAGATTTTCTTTCCAAAAAGATAAATTGTCTACTTTGTGAACCTAGTCCATTGAATCAGTCATATATTCTTTATATATGATTTTCAAACTAGGTTCTTTATATTTATGTAGTCAAAAGCTTTGAGGAAGGTGTCTTGTTCTTGCAGTTTTCTCATTTGGGATTGTGGATCGAAGGAAAAAAACTTAAATCTTGGATCAAACTTCATATATCCAAGGTATGTTCTTTTGGCTTGTAACCCTAGCTTTTCTTAATTAAAGAAATATCTTATGCTATGCTTGTTTACTATTTAGATTCTATACCTTCTTAGCAGTATGTTGATGATCTCTTTGAACTTCCCTATCATAGGTTGAATTACCGAACAACAGTCTAGCCAAGTGTGAAGGATCCAAAAAAATGTGCCTATTGTCCTAAAGTAGTGATCAGTAGTAGTCTATCTCCAAAATTGATAGTTTTTTGCAGGTTATTTGAAACTTTTTCAGTGCAACAGTAGCAACAGTACCACCTTGTATTCGATCCAGCAATTCTAATGGAGAATTTGAATGCTCCTCTCTCTCCTAGGATCCTGACACCCTTCAGTTACCTTGATTGGAGGGATGATATGCAGATGGTCTTGCAAAACAAGTCACTATACAAGGTAACAATGGGAAAGGACACTACAACAAATTTGACATTTAGGGGCAGTTCCTTTCTGCCTCCAAAAGTAACTTTTGGGGGCGATTTTGGATTTGGAGGCGATCTTTCTAAAACCGCCCCTAATAGCACTGACGCTAAAAGATTTCACTTTTAGGGGCGGTTCGGGATGAGATCAAAACCACCCCCAAAAGTGAGTTTTGGCGACGGTTGATACCCACCCCCAAAAGTCACTTTTCTAAACCCCCCCTAAATTCACGGTTGGGGGAGGTTCACAACCGCTACCAAAAGTCACTTTAGGGGGGGTTTAGAACCGCCCCAACACGTGGCTTTTGGGGGAAGTTCTACCCCCCTCCCCTCCAAAAAACGTTACTTTTGGAATGTTGGTGGTGGTTTCCTTCCGCCTCCAGAGGTTACTTTTGGGGGCAGTTTGGAGGTGGTCTTTAGAACACTGCCCCTAATAAAACTGATGCTAAAATGTTTGACTTCTAGGGGCGGTTATGAAAGAGATCAAAACCGTCGCTAAAGTGAATGTTGGCGGCGGTTCTAAACCCCCAAAAAAGTGACTTTTATGGGCAGATATAAACCCCCTCATAGGTACTTACATGAGCGGTTTATAACCGCCCTTAAAAGTCTTTATGAAAACCCTTTGGGGGCGGTTTTAAACCCCCCTCGTAGGTACCTTCGGAGGCGGTTCACAAGCCTCCCTAAACCACTTTACAAACATTTGGTGACACTATAGACCCCCTTCGTAGGTGCCTAGAGAGGCGGTTAAAAACCCCCCCTAAATATCTTTACAAACATTTGGGGGTGGTTATAAACACCCCTCGTAGGTATCTATGGAGGCGGGTTAGAACCCCCGCTAAAACTCTTTACAAATCTTTGGGGGCAGTTATGAACCCCCCTTGTAGGTACCTATGGAGGTGGTTCAGAACCCCCCTAAAACTCTTTACAAACCTTTGGGGGAAGTTATGAACCCCCCTCATAATGACATATGAAGTCAGTTTAGAACCCCCCTCGTAGCCATAATAAATCATAATAAACTATATTTTATTTAAAAAATCAATATTGCAATATTATTAGGGCACTAAGGAATCGAACCTTCAACCTCTTGCCTATAAAGCAGGCGGTCTACCATTGAGCTAGAACCCTTTAAGAATTGGGGAAAGGGTCAATATTAACACCAAGACTGCATCATTTGTAATTCTAAGAAAAGACTAATAATCCCAACATTGTTTATGACTCGAGATACCTAAGAAAGTAGTCTGAATTGCTCTGACCTTATAAGTTGGCTGAACTTGAAAGGTTTCATATGCAGCATTGATTCAATAAAGAAAATAGTAATACATAAACGTTTTACAGGACAAAGTTGGAATTCAAGTTCATACACATACTCATAAAGTGAACATCTAACTAGAATTTCAAGTATTCATGGATAAAAATGAGCATCTTTTCTAATGGTTGCTTTATGGATCCATGTAAGAGTAGCCTTCTCTTAAAATTTATGTCAGTCGATCAATGGGTTCTACAATTATAACATATTTAGACCCAACTCAATCGAGTCTGGTGATATAAATAGCATTCAACTATAGGATGAAGAAATACAAAGATTAAAAATTGCATAGCACAGATAAATCTATAAGATTTTCTAAGATAAACAACTCATAATAATGCATTTATAGATATAGAATCCCTGCAACTGATCTAATCGCGAATGAACACCACCATCACTCAAAAGGCCAATGAGATGAAGTGTGCCATTTTCAAAGGACTCCTTAATGTATTTAAACCCTGCTCCCTCATATATTTTGCTAGAGGCAAGAGCATAATCCACTAATTTTTCTCTGCACCCAAAGTCAAAATCAAAGTTAATATGTTTCCCATTCTAAAAGTTGTAGCACAAATAAATAGTAGAAATATCCTTTCAGTTACCATTTATACAATTATAAAGTACATCTTATACAAATATCATATGATCATATCACCCCAATTTGTAAGGTGTTAAATAAATTAACTATTACACAACCATGATTTCAACAAAATGTTAATGCTTACCAAATCTTAATAATGTAGGGAAAAATACCCAATGTATAGGATTCTCATAAGTCACTCTGAATGCAGAAATGATCCACATGCAAGATATTCCTCCTTCACTCTAATCCTTGACAGTTTTCATCAATAATTTTCCAAAAGTAAAAAAACCATAGTAAGCAAAAATAAAATGAGCTACTTGTTTACCATACTGGAAAATAACAGATATCAAGCATAGTAAGTCATAGAGGATAGTAGAGTCAAATAAGGACTTTGTTCCTTCTTTGAAGGATCTGGAAAATAGAGTAAGAGTTATATTTAATCCAGTTGAGTCATTTAGATGGATAGCTTAGCTTTAGCTTAAAGAGATTGTTAGCTCGCAGAAGCTTTTAGGTAGCTTAGTGGAGCTTAGTTAGCTCAAGGAAGGTTCGATCAAGAGGAACAAGCTCAGAGTTTTGACTCTTGGAGCTTACACAGAGAGAGAGAGAGGTCTCTGTTTGTAATGATCGATCAATTGTATTTAGGTTCAGATAAAGGACCATTGTGAAATAAGATCGTATGCATGTATTTTTGGCTTAATTGAGTTTATTGATTGAGTTTGGAAGCAATTTCCCATTTGAATCATATCTTGTGACCACGTTGACTAAAGAAATGTCTTGAGTATTGACATTTACACAAAGTAGTCAATGGGATTGCTAACTACATTACGTAAAATTCTTTAATAGTGGTCAGGGTAGCTTCTGGAGACCCATAGGTGATACTCCCAATTCCTAAAAGAAAATCTATAAGTGATACTCCCAAATAATGTTGAAATTGTATTGATAATAAGGTTCTATACCTCTTAATCCCAACTCGGCTTGCTCCGGGTGTGTCCTCAAGGATACAGAAGGGTAATGGTCAGCTTCAAAATTGGTCATCTGGGGCATGAGACTAATAATGCAGCTAAGCTGGAAGGTCATCTTCAGGGAATCCAGCTGGCTTGCACCCATAATTGTACTCCCCTTGTTGTGGAGGGTGATGCTCGAATTATTCTCCACATGGCCAAACGTAGCTCAAAGGTGGCGACATCGTGGTAGTTGGAGGGAAAGCTAGATAATTTAGCGTCTCTAGTATCTCTAGGGATGGTTATTTCTTTCTCCCATGTTAAGCACAATGGGAACAAGCTGGAGGACCTGCTCACTAACCTTGGGGTGGTGAATCACTTCGACCTAAGCACCCAAACGTGGGAAAACTTGTCGAATTCGGATATTATTTGCCGCGATATGATGAGTTACCATGCTAATGACGGAGGGGGACGTCAGGTAGAGGATCATGCTACCACGTGATCCATTCCGCCCTCGTTCTTTTGCCCTTCTTTTAAAGGATGATCGATGAGCAGTATTTTCATCCCTTTCCTGTGGAGTTTGTTGTCTTCTCACTAACTCGGAAAGGTACTTGTACCATGATTACAGGAGGGAAGGATTTAAGTGAAGCACAATTTTCCATTAATGGACAGTGCGAAAGGTCACCACCTTCAGTTGCAGTACGATTTGCCATTAACGGATTGTGCGAAAGATCACCACCTTCAGTTGCAGTAGGATTTTCCATTAATGGAAAGTGGGTGGTTAAACTCTTTTTAAACCCAGGGAAGGCGGTAGACATGAATGTAGAGTTCAGAGATTTGGTTGCATATACCATCATTGTTTTCTTGTTAGATAGTATGGGCGATCATGGTAATTGGGATAGACACAGTGCCACTGCAGACCATCGTCATTATCGGGTGGGAGAGACTTCTTAGGGTGAATCCGGTGGGAATTTCTCTCATGCCCAGCAAAAGGCCCGTTGGGAATCCAGTTCCTTTGTTTGGGATGTTCCCCCGGATCTCCAGAAAGAGATTTGCACTATAGAACAAAAACTTTGGAACTAGCTTGATAAGGAAAATTTGGATGTCAAACGTCGTCATACTGCAAATTGGGTTATGGAACCAAGAAACACAGCAGGTCGTTTCATCCTGTATGAGCACACGATTGCGCTCTATTGGGTAATGAAAAATCTTATGGGTTATGCTCTCCGGGATAGGATGGAGCATCCGTTTGTAAATGAGATGCTCATCTATGAAAGAATCATTTTGGAGGAAACCAAGGCCGTCCATCATAAGCTAGATTTTCTCCTTTAGGCTATGCAGCTTCAACCTGCTCCTGCATAGCCAGCGGCTTCTGCGGTTCCTCCTCCTGGGCGCTGTCCTAATTTCCCCTACATTCTGTTCTAGGCTGGCGTGGGGAATGTTTAGTGTCTAGTTTGTTGGGTGTCTACTTATTGTCTATTTTCTAAGCTATCGGCTGCTTATGGTTTTCATTTCTATTTCATGAGGTTTTGTTGTGTAAAGGAGTGATAATGGGAGTCAAAAGGCCTGCGTGCATGTGTTTTGTTTTAGTTTTGCAGTATCTGTAGTATTCATCTTTGTAGTATGTATGGTCAGGCAAAGACCCCTTCGGAGGTGATTTTGTTCAGTGAGGTGACTCATTGTGATGGCTGGGTTATGAGCTTTTTGGGTTCAGTTGTAAATATTTCTATTTTAATATAAAGTTCTCTCTTCTCACTTCCAGAAAAGAAATAAGGATCTATACGTCAGATGATCTTGGCATCCTCTGTGCATTACACAAATATTTCACACAAATTAGTTGTTACACCATGAATCTGGTATACTTATGGTTGTAATAAATGTGTTGTAATTAAATTTGTTGTAATCAAATACTTTCAATATTGTTCATTACATTACCTGCCCGTTCTCAATAGCTATCCCGCAGTAAACTTTTTTGCTTCAACAAATGTGCAACAAAATAAATTCATAAAAAAGACAAGTACATTTGTACTTAAAATGAAGAAATCAACACGTTATAATCAATGAAACGATAATAAGATATCTAATTGAAAAATTCATTATGGTGATAACTTACAAATATGCATTAGAGAACGATACAAATTGTCATTATATTGATTTCCATTGCGAAGACCTGCATATATCATGACAAAATGGTATTTTCATATAAGCGATTGATAGATATGTAAAAAAATGCATAACATATATGAAATTCTAAAAAAATGAAATGAAAATACCTGAATGAGCTTCTCTTGGTTCCAAGAATATCTTATTCTCTACTAAACAAGGCCAACCGCGTGAAGTTTAAAGCTCATATGGCCCCTCCCCCCCCTCACATCACTCTCAATTCCCCACACCTAATCTATCTATTGTAAAAATAAATGAAAGTTACATAACACAATAAAACAGATAAGATCCATGCATATACAGTAACAAAACAAAAAACATATGCATGAAAGGTAAATCCAAGTAATAATCTAAGATGTATACCTCATTTTCAAATCTGTCCAATCCCTTTTTCTGGCCATTTCAAAATAAAACAACCCAATTTCTCGAATTGGCTCCTCGAGAGTTGGCCTCTCAACTTCCTTCCAATATACAATTACAAATATTCCTATAGTACACCCATATGCTTTCCAAAATAGCCTTTACCAGCACATAGCAACCATATATTACACCATACAAACTTCCACCTTATAATAACCAATTCCAAACATCAATTACATAATATTTTGGTTTTAACTTGGAGCCAAGATAAGAATTTTGGGGAAGCTACAATCTTGATGCTGATCAGAGGATTAAGTATAAACGAATGTGCCCGCAGCATTGATTAATGCCTATAGATGGTTTAGATCAAAAGCGGGGGAGATCAACGGTCATGAGCCTCCTTCACGGAAAAAGTTGAAGGTATTTTAAACCCTGGCAGGGTGCTAGCCTGCAAGCAGGTCAAGGAAGATCGACGGCAGAAGGCTTAGATCAACGGTCAAAAAATTGTTCGCGATTTAAACATGCGCGAAAAGGGTTATGATTCAAATTTGTGAACCTTTGATAAAGTTCGGCATCTCCCAACAGTGCAGATCTAGTGAGATGAAGATCGACGGCTCAGGATTAGTTCGCAGATATGACTTGCATGTGAAATCAAAGACCCAAAATTCATGAACTCAGTAAAGGGCACATCCGGGGACTGTAAAGATCCAGGAGGAGAGTGGATTGATGGTTGAAAATGGTTTTGCAGATTAAAGGTGTTTTCAAGTTGATATGTGGCAGGTAAAGGTCAAGGATATCTATGAATGAGAGTTGATCGTATGGATAGATGGCTGACATGACTCCATCGTTGTCATAGCTGTAAGGGTGAAGGGCTTGAGAAAAAGTTGAAAGACAAAGAACAAGAGAGAGAAGCCATGGTCACACCCTCGGTGGAGGCTGGAGATTTTTCTATTGTAGAGAAAATAGCCAAGGAAAGTTTGGATGATGTAGAAGTGGAAAGATTGAAAAAGCAGAATACCAACCTCAAGACCATGCGGGATGATGCTGAAAGGGACAAAGAGGCTACAGAGAAAAACAAGAAATCTTGGGAAACCAAGTACCAAGCGATGCAGGGTGATTATGACAAGCTGAAGCAGAAAGTTATAGGGAAAAGTGCATTGCAGGAGGCAAAGAAGATCATATGGGATGATGTTATTATACAGCCAGAGGAGCTGAGGCCATATTTGGACTTCATGGTAGATAAGGAAGCTGTAATCAAACTGGCAAGGTCAGCTGTCACAGTGGCAAATGAGAAGTTAAAAAAGAAGCCTAAGGATTATGCACAAAATGAAATAGAGTTCTTAAATGGTCTATCTGAAGAGCAAGCTGAAGCAGCCAATATAAAGGACAGAGTGGCCACAATCATCAGCGCTAAGAAGGTAATACTCAAGAACCAGCAAGTGAGCACTGTCCAAGCAAGGATAGATGTCCTAGATAACCAAGTGAAGTTGTTCAGGGAGGCATTTGATCCATTACTTAAGAAAGGTCTTCCTATGTTTCGGGAAGAAGATGGATACATGAGGACAAAGGAGGGATATCATGGAAAGCTATGGGAGTGCAGGTTAGACCAGGAGTGCTTTTCAAATATGGAGTAGCCTCTGGCAGGAAAGATGGTGGTGGAAAAACTAACGAAGGATTTTGAGTTGGTCTCTACATTTAAAGAAGCTCTTACACTCCTTGTAGGCTATTCATACAAAGAGCATACCGAAATGAGGGTGTGGCTTAAAGAGCTTGCCACCTTGTATTTACTAGCAGCTGAGCAATGGAAACTCATCTTAAAGTATGGGAAGGAAAAACTGAATCTAAGTGCATGAATCGTCAAAGATAGTGGAAGAGGCCTAATGGAGGAGCAATTATCAGAACATTTTGTCTTTTTGCTAGAGTTTGTTGTCCTGTCGTAACTAATTTTGTCAATGTAACTAATTTTGATGCCATGTTTCGAGATACGTATTAGGGGTAAATTGCACTATAAATGTAACCTCAACGGAGGAGGAAGGGTTCGACTTTCATTTTTGAAGCCTCTATGCTTGGATTGTAGCTTTGTATATTTTCTTGGAAGTGTTAATGAAAAGTGTTTTTTTGAGTTTCTAAGATTCATCATAGTGTTCATGTTGATGTATATGTAACTTCAAAATGTATTTCACCCATGTATTTCATCTATGTATATTGTACTCCTATAGAGATGTTATTATTCCTCTGTACGGAAGTGTCATCATTTGTATTGACAAGTGTCGCAAGTGTCGTAACTTGCCGATGGGTTATTAGACCACCATGTGTGGGGTCGACCCTAATTAAGTTAATATTGGGTTATTGTACCAAGCTAGACAAGTCGGCCCCATAAGGTTATTGGGCATTCAGGACAAGTATAAATAGAGATCTCCCGATCTCTATTTGGATCACTTCACAACTCACTCTTCCTTCACTCGGAAAGTGGTGCACATGTGAGGAGGAGGATCAGCTACTAGGAGGAGTCTATCTCTATGTACTTTGGTTGTACTATTGCTCTATCTATCTCTGAGGAAGTTGTGGGGTTTTTCACCTTATGGTTTTCCCCATGAAAACTATATGTGTCTATTGTCTCTTATGTTTGCATCTTGTGATGATTGATATGCTTGCTATGATTGATATGCATTGATATACTGTACATGTTATTCTCTCAGTAAAGATCCTAGATTATATTGAATTAATGCTAAAAAATTAACAGTTCATATTTAGTTTGTGTTTCCTCTTTGCGTCATTTTCATATGTGTAAATTTTGCTAATGCTTTCTAGAGAAAACCATGACCTGTCTTGAGCCTACTAAGGGTTGTTGTGACATGTCTTAAGCCTGCTAGGACTGTCATGACTGGCTGAAAGTGCCTTGAGGATTGTTAAGGGTCCCAATCCTGTGTATGAAGGTACCATGACCTACTGTGGGTTACTAAGGGTGTCGTGAGGTTGTGTAAATGTGTTGGTAGCCTAATTGTGTACTGCTTGACTAGGTCGTGATCTGTTAATATGGATGGTAATCTGTGTGAGGTCTAGTACTTGGGTCGCTACCCTTTATTGGACTAGTTGTGCAACTAATGAAACACCTGAGTTATGCCTCTCACCCATGTGCTTCCTACCAGGCTGGGACCAAAGCTCACAGAGGTTAGAAAGAATGGAACCTGCTCCTGGTTGAGGTCAGATGGAGAAACACAAGTAACCATTGAATACAAAAATGATAGTGGTGCATGGTTCCTCTGCGCATTCACACAGTTCTCATCTCCACTCAACATGATGAGACAATGACCAATGAACAATCTTTATCTAAAGGAAGTGAGAGGGTTCGATTTTTATACAAGGGGGTTATGCTTTGGATAGTAAACTGTAGTGACCCCCATCAGATCCTGCTGATTTTTTTGGATTATTTGCTTATGTAATTTGGTTAAGGGATTTCGTAAAAACACTTGTCAAAAATACCACTGAGCTGTGCCAAATAGTATTAGTTGGTTTTTGTATTCAATGTATTGCTGATACGTTGATGCAGGAGCATAGGCTCAAGAGGGCGAAGTCATTCATGACTTCACAAGATCAAGGGAAATCTGAAGAGACCTAGGGTCTCATACATTTGTAATTTGCTTTATTTTGTAAACGCTGAATAAAATGGATAAGGAATCTAGATCCTTTTCCACATGTAATAGTCAGGATTGAGTTAGTTGTGAGTCATCGGGTTAGCAGAGATCAATAAGGACTGTACTCCTTTGTTATAGGATATGGAAGCAGAATCCTCTTATATTTAAATCAGTTCGAGTTATTTTCTTAGCAGCTTAGTTAGCTTACAGAGCTTGTTGGCTCGCAGAATCTTAGGTTAGCTCACAGAGCTTAGGATAGCTCATATAGGTTTGAGGATAGCTCAAGGAATCTTTGATTAGCTCAAAGAGGTTTGAGGATTAGCTCATAGAGCTTGAGAGGGAGGAATGAGAGGTGTGTGCACAAAAGAGTGAGCAAGAAGTGAATGGAGGAATGAGAGGTGTGTGTATTTGAATTTCCGGTAAATTGAATAAAGAACAGAGGATTAGACTCTACGTGTGGTTTTGATGGATTAGAAGTATGAATTCATCCCGCTTTCACTCCATATAACGCTGTGTATAAACTCTGTGGCTTTGGATTTCCATAGTTTCTGAATTGCAAAGAAGAATTGATCCTGTCAGTGATCAATTAAGTGAAGCTTTGTAGCCCTAGAGTTAAACCTTAACCAGTCGCTCAAATAAAACAAGATCGTAGAGTGGGGATCGATCGTGGGGAAAAGATCAACGGTTTATAGTGATATCGCCGGGAGAAGTTGCAAGCTTTGAAAAACTTTTCATGTGTGTGATATTCTATGGAATGCTCTTAATAAATTTTGGAATACACCGTTGATTTGGTGGGGACACTGATCGAATGATCAGAAATCCATTTCGGCGCGAAATTGATAGATCAACAATCAAGATCGAGATCGACAACGTGGAAGAAGCATTGTGTGGAAACTCTATTCCCACCTTCCGGAAAGAAATCCACTGTAGAAGAAAGTGCGGAAAGAGTTTGTTTCAGGTATCAAGGGTTTCAGATCTTGATTTTCGTAGCGCTAACAGTGAACAGTAAATGCAATAGAGATTGCTTTACATAAATAACAAGGAAAATAAACCCTAAATATAATATTCATATAACTTTGGGTTTACAATGACTGTAACAGTAGTTCTAAGGTGGACAAACAAATCTGAAACTAATTTAACTCTAACCTATAGCATTCTTTGGTGTTTGCAGTCAGCTCCTCAAAACAACCCAAAGTGTCTTCTTCTCAGACTCCCTTATTATGCTTCAGTGCCCTCCCTCACTACTTAGAAACGTTATGCACAATCATAACAAGAAGGAAGACTACAATGAGAGTACCCAACAACGTTGTAGGTGTAAATATGGATTGCATCTCCCTTTTTGGATGTAACAACCATTGATATTGTCTTAGATGAAGTGTGGGGATCACTGTAGATGTGGAACTGTAAGGATATGCACCCAACAGAAAGTAAATTGTCCTCACAAACAAGACTGTGTCCTCTCCAAATGATGTCATGACCCACGCAGTCCAAACTCAGCCAAAAAATCAAGAATATGTCCTCCACAAGATGAAATCGGCCCCTTTGTTACTCCTTTTTTTTCAAAAACATAAAAACCAAAAAAGACGAAAAAAAGAATATGCATGAATCTATAGCATCTTATATCTAGATGGGCCTGAAAAGTTGTTGCATGTATAACCACGGCATGAGCCTATAATCCTAGGTATAATATAATATTGTTACTTGTTAGACTCATAGGAAGACCCCCTTGGGTTAAACCTTATTATAGAATATGCTATGGGGATGGCGTTAGGGAGTCCTATTTTCTTATAATATTCTTATTTTACTTATTGCATAATCGTTTCTATCTTTTAATCTATTGCTTGTCAAGGATATTTATAACTTACATCGTAGGGAGGCAGCTCTATGGGTTAAATATAAATATGTTTCTAATGTGGAGATATCCCAACCTTTAGACTAACTAATATATGTTGTGTGTTGTTAGTATGATAGGAGATCAAGATGTTAAAGTTGTCACCACCATTTTAACATATCAATGTATTTTTAGGAGGAGTTAGAACTGGCTTCGATCACCTCGTTTAATGGCTTGCAAGGTATGGGAAACTTCATTTCCTTTAGAGCTCAAGAAATCTCACTTGGGAGTGAGTAAATAACTCAAGGTGCAGTGCAATGGCCATAACATTATTAGAGGTGACTTGGTTCAATAATTTCATATGCCACCTGTCATTGACTCGCCAATGAACTAAATAGAAATTCCCATGCAGGCATCTGTAAAAACTACTACACTTCCACCACTAAAATGGTTCATTGAACAATGCAAATACATAAATGAGGCGGAGGCTATAGATTGGCATCGCATGATATGTGGTAGATGTAAGGTAGGCATCATTGAAAATCGATTGGAGGGATATCTTAGCAAGTAATCAGAGTTTCATTAGGAGATCAATAGTTTCAATGGTATAATACTAGTCTAAAAAATCTAGGTTAATGGTTCAAATTCCTTTTATCTTTATAAGAATTAATTATGGTTGGAAGAGGTAATGATAAAAATTCTTAATATTTAAAAGGATTGTATAGGTTCTTGTAGGTTTTCTCCAAGTAGGACCTTAACCAATGTGTTGAATTGTCAAACTTATAGAGAGCATATAGAGAAAATGTAGCACTGTATATCTCTTCTCATTATTCTAATATCCCTAGTTACCTAATTGATATGTCAATTAAGAAAGTAGATTTGTAAGGAATACCACTATATAAATTTTAGCTCATATTATTTCCATAAGAAGAGAGATCATAATGAGTCATAATTGTTTGAATGGATATGATAGATCTCTTTGTAAGGCTACAAGAAACAATAATGAGTCATATCATGCCAGTAGTTAGAATTAATAGCATAAAGAGGAAATATCTTGTGTAGAATCATAAGAGAGTCTATGGAAATAGACTAATTTAGTACAATTATTTTATCCTTATGGTATCCTTACTTATTGGCATGGGACCTTGAATGATATATAAGTAATTTTATCAAGTAACCGGTAAATCCACCTAGCTAGGTATAAATGCAGTAGATACCGACTAGGAATAATACTATGTTTGGATGTAACCTCAACATCTAACCTCAAATTGAAAATGACATGATCCCTTATGTGGTAAGCTAAAATTGATTACTAGTCATGCACTTGAATCCATTCAAATTAACAAACTCACTGTCCCCATCCTTCTAGTACAAATAAACCTCACAATCAATGCCTTATAAGCCATGCGTATTACATTATTTAACTTTGTGTCATCCACCACAATAGGATAATATACATGGTTGATTTCATGGTATACCCTCTCAACCTCCTTATTTGTATCAAGTCATTTTCCTTGTGAAATCCATTCATCAAAGGATTGTAAGTATGAATACTTGCTTCACAACCATTTTCCTTCATATGGTGCTCCACTAGTGCAAGAATATAAATTTTAGGCCTAAAGGTCTAACAATGATGTCTCCAACCACCAAAGATAACCTCTTGAGGGTATATTTGTCCTTATAGTCAGAATATGGGAATTGTTAAGAAGATTCTGAGCATTAGGTATGGGTCTTGGGGTTCTAGACATGGTTAAGGAATGTAAACTGGGCCTAATTAGGACCTAAAGAAAGCTTCTAGGTATCTATAGCCAATAATGATATGTTGAAATACCACAATAGACCTTTCCACGGTATCTTGGCCTATGAGTGGGTTTTTTGTGGCACGGTGAGAATTTTAAGACTAATTATAGGTTCGAACACCTTGGATATGGTTGGAGAGAAAAGAGTGGGACTTAGGTCCTAAAGGAAATTCCAGGCATCTTTGGCTAAGAACAATTCCTACAATCACCAAACATGACCTCCCAATAGCATATTATTCATATAAGTGGGGATATTAGTGCCATTAGAAATTTTTGAGAACCTAGTATAGATATTGGGTTCCCTAGACATGCTTGAGGGAGAAAAATTGGGCCTTAATCCCTGAAAAACCTTTTGAGAATCCATGGCCAAGAAGAACAACGTACTTGAACAAACACACATGGATTCTTGAGAGTATCTTTAGTGTTTGAGTAGGGATGTCTATGTCATTAGATGGTTTTGAATAGTAGTTAGGGGTCTTGAGGCTCTATACATAATTAAGGAAGGAAGTCAGAACTCCAAAGGTCTCAGCTTTGCAGAATCGCGCAGCCTCCAACTTCCGCGATCCACAAACCACTACACGGGAGTCGGAAGTCGGAACTTCAATGCACCACACTGAGAAATCATGCCTCCGACTTCCGAAATCCACAATCTACACTGTGGGTTTAGAAAGTCGGAATTATGATTCACTCTGCCATGTCTCCTCCCTTCATCTGACCCACAGAGGGAACATGAACACATAAGGGGTTTCTATTTCTCCCCCAAAGTAATGACCGAACATTCTGAACCTTCTAGGCCTCAACAAGACTTGGCCCTATTCATCAATGAACAAATTCATAAAAACACATGATATAAACCACAGAGAACAATTACCCTTTTATTGAAATATCCAAGCAACTAGATATGGAATACAACATTCCAACCCAACCATAGGTCTCTGCCCAACCTGTATTGTTTCAACGTCACTCAGAGACTACCCCCGAGATGGGGCTATGTATCCACTAAGGATGAACTACTCAAGTCCACTCATAGCCTTAGGCATAGTGAATCAGGGTCATATAACACACAACTAGCTCTGGAAAGAAAGTGAGGAGACAGGGTAGGAGGTTTCTAAGTTAATGAGCTCAACACACAGATCTATAGGCATATCCAATTGACTTCAAATCACAGTCCAGGAACCCCTATCCTTCCTATGTTACCACAGCTGCAACACCGCCAAGTTTCCCATATTTCCTATTTCGAGCTGCTGCGACACTTCCAAAAGTGCCTATTTTTCCTATTTCAAGTAGCTGCAACACCTAAATTTGTCCATTTTTCCTATTTTGAGCAGCTGAGAAACTTCCAAAAGTGCCTATTTTTCCTATTTTGAGTAGCTAGAACACCACTAAAATTTCCCATTATTCCTCTCTTTAGCAGCTGCGACTCCGCTAAAGTTTCCTATCCTTCCTATTTTACCGCAACTGCAACACCGCCAAGTTGCCTATTTTTCATATTTTGAGCAGCTCGGACACCTCCAAAAGTGCCTATTTTTCCTATTTCAAGCAGTTGCAACACCTGAAGTTGTCTATTTTTCCTATTTCAAGCAGCTGTGACACTTCCAAAAGTGCCTATTTTTCCTATTTTGAGGAGCTACAACACTGCTAAAATTGGTCATTATTCCTATCTTTAGCAGCTGCGACTCTGCTAAAGTTTCCTATCCTTTCTATTTTACCGCAGCTGCAACACCGCCAATTTGCCTATTTTTCATATTTCGAGCAGCTCCGACACCTCCAAAAGTGCCTATTATTCCTATTTCAAGTAGTTGCAACACCTAAATTTGTTTATTTTTCCTATTTCGAGCAGCTGCAACACCTCCAAAAGTGCATATTTTTCCTATTTTGAGTAGCTGCAACACCTAAATTTGTCCATTTTTCCTATTTCGACTAACTGCGACACCTCCAAAAGTGCCTATTTTTCCTATTTCGAGCCGCTGCAACACTGCTAAAATTGCCCATTATTCCTATCTTTAGTAGCTGTGACTCCGCTAAAGTTGCATATCCTTCCTATTTTACCGCAGCTGCAACACCGCCAAGTTGCCTATTTTTCCTATTTCGAGTAGCTGCGATACCTCCAAAAGTGCCTATTTTTCCTATTTCAAGCAGCTGCAATACCTAAAGTTGTCCATTCTTCCTATTTCAAGCAGCAGCAATACCTAAAGTTGTCCATTCTTCCTATTTCAAGCAGCAGCTGCGACACCTCCAAAAGTGCCTATTTTTCCTATTTCGAGTAGCTGCAACACCTAAATTTGTCCATTTTTCCTACTTTTGGCAACTGTAACTCCGCTAATTCCTCATTGAATAATGATTATTTATTTGCTCATCGATTTCAGCGCTCTCCATCAGCGATGTGACCATGGAAAGGCGCCACCTTGCAACATGACAGTTTGGAATTACATTTAAAGGTACGACGTCTTAATCATAAACATCATTAGGAATGACTAAATGCAGTAATCAATAATGAATATATTTTGTCATTAGTGTTAAATATTGTAACTTCAAAGAATATTATATTTGTACTTTATTATTCCGGAGATGTTTCATCCCTCCGAGGTAATCCTATTATGTATCCGGAGATGTTTATTCCTCCGAGGGTTAGTATTAACTAGGGTTATTAGACCCACCATGTGTGGGTCGGCCCTGTAGTTATATTTTAGGGGTTATTAGACTTCTCCAGGTGAGGTCGGCCCCAACAGGTCTTTTAGTCAGTTGAGAGTCAAGTATAAATAGATGAGGTGAACTCCTCATTAGATCATTCACTCACTTTTGAAAGGGTGCGCACTAGTTGAGGAGATCTGCTAAGGAGTCAAGAGGAGAAGGAGCACATCTTGTATTTTGGTTGATCATCTTATTGAGGAAAGCTTTACTGGGTTTTCTACCCCATGAGGGTTTCCCAGGATATATTGTGTGTTATCTTGTGATTGTGTTTCTATCAGAGATCTTGCTTGTCTATTTGGTTTAAATCTAACATGGTATCAGAGCCAAACTGAATAGGACATCTTTCACAAGGTAAGAATACCTCTTTCTCTCTCTTTGGTGAAGTTAGGGTTTCAGCCCAAAGTTGATATTATTGATTTTTGGTTGCATGGCTGGATAGCCCTTTTCAATACCTTTCTTTTGAGCTATAGATCGAACTTTTTGGTTGGGTAGAACTCCGGGAAATCCAAACCCTAATTCTACCAAAAGTGCGATACGTCAGATTTTGGTTTCAGAAAAAAGTTGTAATTTTTGAATTCTGATTATATGGCTGGGTATCCCTTCTCAAGAGCATTCTTTTGAGCTATAGATCGAACTTTTTGGTTGGGTAGAACTCCGGGAAATTCAAACCCTAATTCTACCAAAAGTGCGATAAAATTCTGTTCCAGATTCCGGAAAAGTAAAAGGTAACTTTCCAGGTAAGTCTACTCTGTCTCTTGGACTCCCCCAAGAGAAGATGGCTCCAAATACTAAGCTTGAAGACAAGCTAGAAGGCATAGAGAATTTCCGAGCATGGAAATACAGAATTGGTCTAATTCTTGAGGAGAATGATCTTGCTCATTATATCAAGGAGGAAGTTGCAGAACCAGAAGAAGATGAAGCCAAAGAGAAACACAGGAAGGATCTGATTAGGGCAAAGAGAATCATAGCTGATTCCATTAAAGACCACTTGATTCCCCAAGTGTCTTCCAAGAAGACTCCAAAGGAAATGTATGATGCCCTAGGAAGAATGTATGAAGGAAAGAACATCAATAGGAAGATGAATCTAAGGACTCAGTTGAAGAGCACCAAGATGAACAAAGGAGAATCCATTCAAGACTACTTCTCAAGAGTCCATCAAATCAAAGAACAACTAGATGCCATTGGTGATACCCTTGATGAAGATGAACTTGTGATGACAGCTCTAAATGGTCTCACTAGACCTTGGGAGTCATTCATTCAAACTATGTGTGCCAGAAAAGAAAGTATGAAGTTTGATGTAGTTTGGGAAGATTGTGTACAAGAGGAGGCTAGGGTTGCAAATAGAGAAGCCTTGCTCAAAGAAGATGACCAAGCCTTGGCCACTCATACCAAAAGAAGAAGGAGTCAATCCTACTTCAAGAAAGGTGGTCTCAAGGAGTCTCATCCTCCTCACAGATTTCACAAGAAAAGAGGATCTACTCAAAGAAGGGATTACTCTTCTTTCCAATGCTACTCTTGTCACAAATTAGGACACATTGCTAAAGATTGCCCTCTACAGAAGAAAAAAAGTAATCACTTCAAAATACATCAAGCACATCTTGCAGAGGATGACAGTGAAGAAGAAGAAATAGAGGAAGAAAGGTCTCACAATAAAAGGCCTAGAGATGAAGGGGAAGAAGAAGAAAGGACCTTCTTCAAAAGGAGGTCAAGAAGAAACACAGAAGAAGATGCAGAAGAATATGTTCTATTCTCCGCACTCTCTGGATCCATAACCCCTGGTGAAGGTACATGGCTTATTGACAGTGGTGCTTCAAAGCACATGACTGGACAGAAGAGGACCCTCTCAAATCTTGAAGAAAAGAATTCTCCCCAAAAGGTATCTCTAGGAGATGACTATCAATATCCCATTAAGGGAATTGGTGAAGCAAACTACAAACTCGATTCTGGAACCCCCATGAAGATGAAGGAAGTTCTATATGTTCCAGGATTAAAGAAGAATTTGCTTTCAATCTCAGCTTTAGACAAGAAAGGCTATAGAGTTGCATTCATTGATGGACAAGTGTTAATGTGGTCCAAAGGCAAATCCATTAAGGATGCAATTGTTATTGGTGAAGAGGAAGGAGGTTTATATAAACTCAAGGGTCATCCAGAAGCTGCTCTTGTTCATGAAACCTCTAGCCCCAGTGAGCTATGGCATAGAAGACTAGCTCACATTAACTACAAAGCCTTACCTTATGTAAGCAAGGTGGTCATAGGACTACCAGATTTAAAGGTGGATCATAATGGCTCATGCAAAGGATGTAAGAAAGGCAAGAATGTCAAGAACCCATTTCCAAAGAGTGAAACAAAGACCAAAGGGATCTTGGAGTTAATACACTCAGATGTGTGTGGTCCAATGCCCACCACCTCTCTAAGTGGGTTTGAATACTATCTTTCTTTCATTGATGATCATTCAAGGAAAACTTGGATATACTTTCTAAAGGGTAAGAATGAAGTTTTTGGGAAGTTCAAAGAGTTCAAGGCTCTAATAGAAAATCTCTCAGAAAAGAAAATCAAGGTTCTCAGAACAGACAATGGTGGAGAGTATACTTCAAAAGAGTTTGAAGAATTCTGTAAGGAAGCTGGAATCAAAAGAGAACTAACCACTCCCTACAATCCCCAACAAAATGGGGTTGCAGAAAGGAAAAATAGAACCATCATGGAAGCTGTGAAGACTATGATACATGACCAGGATCTTCCCATGTATCTGTGGGCTGAAGCAGCCAGAACAGCAGTATATGTTCAAAACAGATTATCTCATAGTGCTCTTGATTTCAAAACTCCAGAAGAAGTGTTTTCTGGAAAGAAGCCCGAAGTAAGCCATCTTAAAATATTTGGGTGTCCTGTGTACATCCACATTCCAAAGGAAAAGAGAACCAAGTTGGATCCTTCTGGTAAGAAAGGAATATTTGTTGGCTATTGTGAATCATCCAAAGCCTTCAGGATTTACATACCAGGTTTTCATCATATAGAAATAAGTAGAGATGTAACCTTCGATGAGGAAGCAGCTCTTAAGAAATCTAGAAAATGTCAACTTGAAGAAGTTTATGAAGAAGATACATCTCCCAGAGTCTCAGATACTGTTCACATCCCTGAGGAGGACATAACAGAGGATCATGACATGCTGGAACCACAAGAACCCCCTGTTGCAGAATTATCTAGGAAAAGAAGACCAGCATGGGCTAGAGATATTATACAAGGAGCTGAAAGATATGGTGCTCCTGAAGGCTCCACTAGAGAAAGGAAGAAACCAAAGCTAGTGTCCAACTATATGGCCTTGATGTGTGATCTTGTGGATCAACTACCTACTAGCTATGAAGAAGCAGCTCAAAAGAAAGAATGGGTAGAAGCAATGACTGAAGAATATCAGTCAATAATGAAAAATGATGTTTGGGATATAGTCCCCAAACCAAGAGATAAAAGTGTGGTTTCTTCCAAATGGATTTTCAAAATAAAACATGCTGCAGATGGAAGCATTGAAAAATACAAGGCAAGGTTTGTAGCCAGAGGATTCTCTCAAAAGGAGGGAATTGACTATGAAGATACATTTGCACCTGTTGCTAGGTATACTTCGATTAGAACTATCATGGCACTTGCATCTATGATGAAATGGAAATTGCATCAAATGGATGTTAAGACAGCCTTCCTGAATGGTGTAATTGAAGAAGAAGTATACATAGAACAACCTCAAGGTTTTGAGGTCAAAGACGGAAGGACCCATGTATGCAAACTGAAGAAGGCATTATATGGTTTGAAGCAAGCTCCCAGAGCTTGGTATGGAAGAATTGACAGCTTCTTATTAAGCATGGGCTTTACCAAAAGTAAAGCTGACCCCAATCTCTATCTTAAGGTAATGAATGATGAACCTGTTATATTGCTATTATATGTAGATGATTTATTTCTAACAGGAAATGAGAAACAAATCATTGAAAGCAAGAAGAAGCTTTCTTCAGAATTCGAAATGAAAGATCTCGGATTAATGCACTACTTCTTAGGCCTAGAAGTATGGCAAGAGCAAAAAGGGATATTTCTAAATCAAGGTAAGTATACTGTGGAGATCCTCAAAAGGTTTGATATGTTGGAGTGTAAAGCTATGGCCACTCCCATGGACTCCAACCTAAAACTACTAGCTAATGATTCATCAGAACTAGTGGACATAACCCTATATAGACAAATCATTGGATCTTTGATGTACTTGACAAATACTAGGCCTGATATATGCTTTGCTGTAAATACCCTAAGTCAGTTTCAAGTAGAACCTAGAAAGGTTCACCTTATAGCTGCAAAGCATATCATGAGGTACCTAAAAGGTACAGTGGACTATGGTCTTTACTATCTTAGAGAAAATGAACTCAAGTTGCATGGTTTCTCAGATTCTGATTGGGCAGGTAGTGTCTCAGACAGAAAAAGTACTTCAGGTGGATGTTATGGTCTTGGATCTGCCATGATCTCCTGGTTCAGCAAGAAACAATCTAGTGTGGCCCTCAGTACCGCTGAAGCAGAATATATAGCTGCTTGCTCTGCCAGCTGTGAAGCGGTGTGGCTTCGGAAACTCTTATCTGGAATCTTTGACTTAGAGATGGATCCTACTGTGATTATGTGTGATAATCAAAGCTGCATTAAGATGACTGAAAATCCTGTGTTCCATGATAAGTCAAAACACATTGAGATCCGTTACTTCTATATACGAGACATGGTGCAGAGAGGAGCCATCAAGCTCGAGTACATAAGCACTGAAGATCAGGTTGCCGATATCTTGACTAAACCTCTGTCTCGAGTAAAGTTTGAATACTTCCGAGACAAGCTTGGTTTAGTCCAGAAGGACCCTCCTCGAAAGGGGGAGTAGCATAGTATTTCTGTCACTTATTTTTTTTGTTTTGTTAGCTACTTACAATTATTTAGATTTAGAACTCTTACATATCGTTTATACATGATTTGATATGATGTATTAGTGAGAATACATACATGTTTTGATGTACACATGTTTTGATGAGATGTGTACATGTTTTGATTAGTGATGTATACATGTTTTGATGTACACATGTTTTGATGTGATGTGTACATGTTTTGATTACTGATGTATACATGTTTTGATGTACACATGTTTTGATGTGATGTGTACATGTTTTGATTAGTGATGTATACATGTTTTGATGTACACATGTTTTGATGTGATGTGTACTGATGTATACATGTTTTGATGTACACATGTTTTGATGTGATTGTTGACGTATACATGTTTTGATGAACACATGTTTTGATGTGATGAATACATGTTTTGATGTGATATATGATTGTACCTGTATGGATGAAGATACAGTTGAGGGGATTGAATCATCCCTGGACTTTCAGTCCTAAAGAGAACCGTAGACGTAAGGTCTCCGAAAATGAAGTCCTTAGTGGACAGTTGAGGGGATTGAATCATCCCTGGACTTTCAGTCCTAAAGAGAACCGTAGACGTAAGGTCTCCGAAAATGAAGTCCTTAGTGGACAGTTGAGGGGATTGAATCATCCCTGGACTTTCAGTCCTAAAGAGAACCGTAGACGTAAGGTCTCCGAGAATGAAGTCCTTAGTGGACAGTTGAGGGGATTGGATCATCCCTGGACTTTCAGTCCTAAAGAGAGCCGTAGACGAGAGGTCTCCGAGAATGAAGTCCTTGGTGGACTTGAGGGGATTGGATCATCCCTGGACTCTCAGTCCTAAAGAGAGCCGTAGACGTGAGGTCTCCGAGAATAGAAGATAGGACTGCATCGTCCCTGGACCTTAGTTCAAAATGTACGTGATGGGGATTGCATCATCCCGGAACTGATAGTTCAAAATGTACGTGATGGGGATTGCATCATCCCGGAACTGATAGTTCAAAATGTACGTGATGGGGATTGCATCATCCCGGAACTGGTAGTTCAAAATGTACGTGATGGGGATTGCATCATCCCGGAACTGATAGTTCAAAATGTACGTGATGGGGATTGCATCATCCCGGAACTGATAGTTCAAAATGTACGTGATGGGGATTGCATCATCCCGGAACTGATAGTTCAAAATGTACGTGATGGGGATTGCATCATCCCGGAACTGATAGTTCAAAATGTACGTGATGGGGATTGCATCATCCCGGAACTGATAGTTCAAAATGTACGTGAAGGGGATTGTATCATCCCTGGACTTCGGTCCCTGAATTGATCCGTAGACGAATGGTCTCCGAGAAAGTAATGGTATTAATGATGTGGTTACTTGTATCGGTAGGATACTTGTATTGATGATGTGGTTACTTGTATCAGTAGGATACTTGTATTGATGATGTGGTTACTTGTATCAGTAGGATACTTGTATTGATGATGTGGCTACTTGTATCGGTAGAATACTTGTATTGATGATGTGGTTACTTGTATCAGTAGGATACTTGTATTGATGATGTGATTACTTGTATCGGTAGGATACTTGTATTGATGATATGGTTACTTGTATCGGTAGGATACTTGTATTGATGATGTGGTTATCTGTATCGGTGGGATACTCATATTGTTGTGTAGGATACTTGTATGATCGTATGATGACGATGCTACTGATCGTGTGATGACGATGCTGCTGATCGTGTGATGACGATGCTGCTGATCGTGTGATGACGATGCTACTGATCATGTGATGACGATGCTGCTGATCGTGTGATGACGATGCTGCTGATCGTGTGATGACGATGCTGCTGATCGTGTGATGACGATGCTACTGATCATGTGATGACGATGCTGCTGATCGTGTGATGACGATGCTGCTGATCGTGTGATGACGATGCTGCTGATCGTGTGATGACGATGCTGCTGATCGTGTGATGACGATGCTGCTGATCGTGTGATGACGATGCCGTTGATTGTGTGATGACGAAACTGTTGATCGTATGACGACGATGCAGCTGATCATGTGAAGACGATGCTAAAGATCGTGATGTTGATATTGATGTACCAGTAACTGGTTGAGTTACTGATGAAGTCGAATTGAAGAAAGCTTCCGATGATTTATAGATGTATCATGTGTAGTGACTCCTTGCTCCTGCAGATGCTGTTATAATATCCTTCTCGTTAAGGGGGAGTGTTAAATATTGTAACTTCAAAGAATATTATATTTGTACTTTATTATTCCGGAGATGTTTCATCCCTCCGAGGTAATCCTATTATGTATCCGGAGATGTTTATTCCTCCGAGGGTTAGTATTAACTAGGGTTATTAGACCCACCATGTGTGGGTCGGCCCTGTAGTTATATTTTAGGGGTTATTAGACTTCTCCAGGTGAGGTCGGCCCCAACAGGTCTTTTAGTCAGTTGAGAGTCAAGTATAAATAGATGAGGTGAACTCCTCATTAGATCATTCACTCACTTGTGAAAGGGTGCGCACTAGTTGAGGAGATCTGCTAAGGAGTCAAGAGGAGAAGGAGCACATCTTGTATTTTGGTTGATCATCTTATTGAGGAAAGCTTTACTGGGTTTTCTACCCCATGAGGGTTTCCCAGGATATATTGTGTGTTATCTTGTGATTGTGTTTCTATCAGAGATCTTGCTTGTCTATTTGGTTTAAATCTAACAATTAGTGCATGTCAGTTATCCTTAGCCAATCCGCTGAGACGACAACTACATCTGATTCTTCCTTTGCTTTTGGTTTTTTATCGCCATTTGACAACCTGTTACCACTTTTTACCAAAATACCCAAAACCCAAACCAACCTTTGGCTATCCATCGCCAGGGATAATTTTAAGGACCCATACTTATTTAAAAGTGTATACACCTTGGCGAATCTTACCAATTCTTAAAATTTCAACTATAAAATATTTGGTGATATGTTTATAAAAAATTATTTCAATTTCTAAGGATTTTATATAGTTTATATAATAATTTGGTGATTTTTAGAGTAAAAAAACTTTACCCCATCAAAATTGGGTGAAATGGGGCTTCAAAAAATACAAATTGGCGAATCGTTTTTTGGAAAAAAACATGGAAAAATAGCCCATGGGCTAAATTTCGCCCCTAAAATTATTCTTGTCCATCGCTCGTTATGCATGCAGTAGCTCGACGTCTAAGAATGTAACTCATCCCACTGGAAGCAGAATTTGCAGACAACTTCGCAATATGGTTATCCCGGTATGACATGAGCCTGTCAGCATAGAGCCTCTGCGTGCAAACAGAGAGGTTTTTACTATCTTCCAGGAAGCTGGCTTGATTTACTATTTCCAGCTTTTGAATGATTTTCATGTAGAAACCGCACTTGAGTTTGCTCAAAATCTAACCAACACTCATTCATAGGTCCGAGGTATCCGAATAGATGTTTCAGAAGCAATCATGGCGGAGGTAACAGGATTGCCCAGAACCAGGATGCAATGGTTTGGTTGTACGTGCCATAATCCAGCTGTAGTAGAAGAATTTTTAGCAGCTGGAGAAGTTGTTTGGCCGCATGGCCGAGGAATAGCGTTGGAATCCTTGCCAAATCCTTGGAACCAGGTGTCCACCTTCATAAAGAAATACATTTCTTGTGAAGGTAGGTATGAAGTGGTTTACATATATGAATTCTTCCTCCTTTCACATTTACGCCACCACAGATTGTTAAATATGCCCTTTTATCTTTTACAATCTCTGCAAACTATGGCTCGGTATGTCAAGGGTGCTCAACACCCCTTATCTTCCCTCTCAAACCACAGGTTGATTAAACTCTTAATATTAAGGGCCCTTGTGCACCAAAATTTGACATGGGAAGAGTTTGTTGCTCGGACAAGGGTGCCCCGAGCACCTGTCGTGGCAATAGGAGGTGTTGAGATGGTAAATGAGAACTGGAGTTCCTCCAATTCAGTTGGGGAGAGGGATGGAGCATTGGAAGACCAAGTGGAAGAGGTAAATATGAGGGAAGAGGCAACAGCAGCAAACCCTGTTGCAGAAGGGGATATGGTGGAGCCAGTGGCGAATGAGGCAGTGATATTGGAAGCTACAACAGTAGGAAATCCTATAGAGGAAGAAGCGGACCTAATAGAAATTGTAGTTAGGGTGGCAGTTGAATCAGTAGGGATGGCATCATTAGCAGCTACAACAGAGGAAGTTGAAACTGGAGCAGCTGTTAAAGCTACAACAATGGAAGCTGTAGCTGCAGGAGTTACAATGCAAGGGAAAGAGCATCAAGTAGAGGTGGTAGAAGGAGGAAATATGGAGGTGTTGGATGTCGAATCCTCCCCTGAAAGAAGGAGAACCATCATTGAAGAAGAGGAAATGACCCCTCTTTCTAAAAATTTAGAAACCCCTGTGTCACAGAAAAGAAGAAAAAGGTCAGGGAGTAAGGGTCGAACATCTAGCTCAGCAAAGAAGAGAAGAACCAGAGCTGCTATAGTAACAGCAGCAGTATGCAGTGAAGGCCAGCCTGTTGTTGCAGCAACATCCCCCCAAAAAAAAAAAATTGTACAAATTGGGGCCCCTCCTTTTATTTTTTCTAGAAAGACTGCCTTAAGAGGATAAATCTCCTTTTTTACTTAGTTTTTTTTTTCAACTGAAGTTTCTGCTTTGAAAATTTCAAGTTTTCTTCTAAATATTAAATTCATGAAATTCCCCTGAAGCTGCTGAAGCATCCAGGTTTGTCTCCCAAAACCGCGAAAATTTTTTCTCTTCCGAAACAGCGGAACCATTCAAGTTTCCCTTCCGAAACGGCGGAATCATTCGATTTTCCCTTCCGAAACTGCGGAATCCATTCGCATTTCTCTCCAGAAACTCCATGGAAAGACTTAGATTTTTTATTGAAGCTACGGAACCATTTGAGAAAGCCTCCCAAAATGGAAAAACCATTCGAGTTTCCCTCCTGAAACGACGGAACCATTCGAGTTTCCCTTCCAGAACTACGGAAGCCATTCGCATTTCTCTCCTGAAACTCTGCGGAAAGACTTAGCGTTTTTATCGAAACTGTGGAAGTGTTTAGGTTTTCCTTCCGAAACCCCATAGAGCGCTTTTGGAAAGGACTTAAGCATCTCTCTCGACTTGCGGGAGCCATTTTCCAATCCTTTCCGAAACGGCGAAACCTTTTAGGTTTCCCTTCTGAAACTGCAGAAGCGTTCGAGTTCTTTTCCCGGGAGCCATTCAGGAAACCCTCCCAAAATGGCGGGAACCTTCATGAAATTGTTCCACAATTGCGGAAGCAATTGGCATATCTCCATTGAAATTGCAGAAAGAAATCCAATGTTCTCCCGAAACTACGGGACAACTCAGTGAAACCACTCGCGACAAGTTTCCAAAGGTTGCATTTCGGAAGGATTCACCAATCTCTTTCGAAACATCGAGGTAGTTCGCCATAACGTTCCGCAATTGCGGGTGAAACTCGTAAGTCCACTCTGCAAGTGATGGTCGTGTACAAATGTCGAGACGGCTTGAAATGACCATGTCGTACAAGAAATTAAAACCCCTTTTAATGGCACCACCAACCAGTTTAATGCCGCACGTGTCTAGCCTTTTTTAAAAGGACGGTGGAGGTTTGGTTGATCACATTGTTAGTTTTCGTTCAAACAAACACCGTTGAGAAGACCGCGCAGAACCGCTCCAGATCAACTCATCCACGACCACGTCCACCTCACTCAGCCACTATCTCATTGCCAAGTAGGTTTTTTAACCGCTCTTTTTGTTTCATCTCCACGTCAAGTTTTTTTGGGGGTCTCCCCATCCATAACGTGGCCGATAGACATTGGTTGCATATGTCATTGTTTTTGTTTTTAAGGCTACCGTGGCCCCGTAGGTGTCTCATTTCTACCGGCTAAAATCCATAGCCATGACCACCCAAGTTTTTCACCAGCCACATTCCAGGCATCGTCACCCTCATTCAAACTTCGTACCAGCCACACAACTTCTCGTAAATGTTATTAATAACAGTAGTGGTCGGCTGAACCCCTCACCCTTTAATGAATGTGGAAAGTAGTCTCTTGTTTCATCATAAGATTGCTTCACTCCAGGCTCACCCACGATTGACCATTAGAAGTGCAATGATGAAGGATACCCTCTCTCCTAGAGCTAGGCGGGAAGCAGGTTGTTTCCACGCCATATGCTTACCTTTTCGGAAGCATTCCAAACTTTGTCTCCTTAATCAAGTCTTAGAACCATATTTCTTGTTTGGAGTGGTTTATTTTGCTTCCCCAACATGCAGTTTCATAATTTGTCTATATTTCTCATTAGCATGTTGAATTGGTCCTTCTCTTTGTTAAAATCTCATAACAGGTTGCACATTTTTATAATGACTTGTATTTGGTTGTTAGCAGGGATAAGCCAGGATGTCAAAAGGTGGTAGAAAGAAAGCTAAAGTAATGGAACCAGAGCTAGTACCACTTAGGATTGAAACTATGTTCCAAGATACTAAGTGTACCACCGGAATTCCTCCCGAAGTCCGTTGGGGCGATATTTACAGGATGATCAAGGACCAGGATATCCCAGATGCATTATTGGAAGAAGAGCAGATCTACCGCAACATCAGAACTTCAGGCATAGCTAGGGCTTCTACTCGCCCTGAATTGTTCCCATGTTCTGAAGTGATCAGGTGGATACTGGAACATGCTAACGCGGAGACAAGAGTATTACATGACAGCAGGTGAGAGGCCATCGCCTTATTCCACCCAGCATACATTGCTGCAGCCTATAAATTCTCACGTCCCTAGCAAGCTCTGAGTGATGAATGGTTGGGCCAGATGAATAATATTGAGATGGCCAAAAAATTATTGGTCGCAGGCAAGCACTTAAGAAAGAGAGGTAATGATGAATACGATGTTCAGAACCTAAGACCTTCTTTTAGGTTAATCACCCTGATGCTATGCAGAATTTTCGGCATGCCCGATGGCACTGTATACAGAATACAGTGGGCTCCCATCATACACTTCGTAGCATTCAAAGGGACTGTGTTTGACTGGGCTACTATCCTTTCGGACAGTTTGGCATCCACAATGGCTGCTGCAAGAGAAGGTCTAGCCTTAAAAAAGTCAAAATTTTACATGTCTTCCTATCTCATTAACTGTGTTTTGGCCAAGCTATCTTTCCCCAACTTAGGTTGCACATGGGATAAAGCCAACACCCCGGTCTACACTGCTTACAAGATAATGTGGGCTCAAAATTACAGAGCTAGCTATAAGCTCATCTGTGCGGAGTTCATCATGCCTCTATATGAGCATATATTCAAGGAAGAGCCCAACTATCTGTCAGAAAATGCCATGGAGATCCTGGAAAACTGTGGAGATTTTTATTTTTCAGAAAAGGGCACCTACATCAGGATGTTTGGAGGGACCAAAGCTCCATACATTTTTCCAAAGTATGCCACTGACTATGTAGTCCTTAAGGAAGCAGTGAGACAAATTTTCCTCGATGGAATCAGAGCGGTGCTTAACAAGCAGCATAAGGCTTCTTTCCCTCCTTTACCCTTCTGCATAGGAGCCTACAAATTCTCAGGGGTTGCATCAGCTGAGGAGTTTGTTCAAGAGCTGAAAGCTTTCCACTTCGGTGAAGTAATTTTCCATAGAAATGATAGGCAAGGGAAAGTTGTCGAGCATTGCAAAGAAATTTATGCTCATTTTGAATATGCTCATTATTATGATGCCGAGGAAGAGGCATTCAGAGGCATCAGCAACATGACTGAGTTGCAGATTTGTCGTCAAGGCAGTGGAGCAAGCTCTAGCTCTACCAAGGCCCGAAAAACCAGCCTACAGAAAGAGAAAGAAGCAGCTGATGCTCGATCCCAAGAAGAGCAAAGGATGAAAGAGGAAGCAAGATTGCAGCAAGAAGCTGAAGTTGCAAGATTGCATCAAGAAGCTGAAGTTGCGAGATTGCAGCAAGAAGCTGAAGTTGCAAAGTTGTAGCAAGAGGCAGAAAATGAAAGATTGCAGAAAGAAGCTAAGGAAGCCCAGCAGCAGAAAGAAGCAGAAGATGCAAGGCTGCAGAAAGAAGTAGAAGACGCGAAGCAGATGGAAGAAAATGAAAATCAGTCGCAAGCTGAAGAAGAAGAGAGAGAACAACAAGCTGAAGTGGGGCAAAAGACGGAAGAAGAACTCAAGACAGTTGAACATGCCCAGGCAGGTGGCTCCGGCACCCAGGATATGGACATAGACATATCTCAAGTAGGTGTCTCTGGCACCCAAAATGTGGAGGCAGACACAGCGCAAGCTGGTGTCTCCGGTACCCAAAATGTGGGAACAGATTCAGCTCAAGTAGTCCAGACCCCACCCGCAGAAGTAGAAATAAATATAATAGATCTCCTAATCGTCCCTTACACTCCATCAGAAGAGCATATGGTGTCTCGATGGGATGAATTTGTGTATGATAAGAAGAGAAAGGCAGTGGTTCTAAAATCGGAAGAGAGGATAAAGAGACTCTTCCAAGAAGATATTGTTACCCAGCAGGAGACCACAGTAATGCAAAATACAAATAAGGCTCCCTTAGCTATGGCATTCCCTGCTGTAGAAGCAGCAAAAGCAACGTAGGACAATGTGGCCAATATAGTTAGAGAAGTTGAGTCGACAAAGAGGAGAGCTCGCATGTTACAACATACTGTGTCTAATGAGCAGGCTTCCAGGGATCTCGTAGTGAATAGGTATAATTGCATGTCTGTTGAGCATAAGGAATTTTCAAACAAGTATAACCTTTTAGAACAAGAAAAGGAGCACCTGGCAGTCCAGATGATGGTTTTAGAAGCAGAAAAGAACGATGCAGAAGCTAGAGTGTCCCATATAGAAGCAGATAAGCAGGTATTGGTTGAGCAATTAGAGCAGGCAGAGAGCAGAGCAATAGAAATGTGTCCCTTCCATGAGCTATCCTGTAGCATCCTGAAACAAATGCATGACACTCAGGAGCTGATTACTGAGGAAGTGTGCAAGCTCAAAGCCATGGTGGTTAGATTAAAAGAAGTTAATGCAGAGGCCAATAGGCTTAAGGGTAAATATACTCGGGTTAAAGCAAACATCCTGAGCCAGATGGAATGGAGAGAAGGGAAGGTTGATTTCCCCAAGAATCTCCCATTCAAATCTGTAGATGGTTTTAATGAAGACATAGCCCTTTTGGAATTTTGCAGGAACTGTAGCCTTAAGCTAATGGCTAAGATCCAAGGGACAATGGATAAAAGTAACAGTCTTTATCAAAAAATCCATGAAGTGCATGATAAGTGCAAGTTGAGTTTCTCTCAGTCCCTTGATGAGTTCCCGAGCAAAGAGCAATGTTTGTCTAACTTGAAGGAGGAACTGGGTATCCAAACAGAATATGTAAAGAAGATTGATGTCTTAACCATTGATGATCTCCATCATTATATTGGGATGTCATCAATACACAACCATTTGCTTAAAGAAATCCACCAAGCAGTAGTTGTGGAAATTCAGGGTATTGGAGTAGAGCTTGGTAAAGATGTGACTTCCCAGAAAATCTTGCTACCTTCCTCAGCAAATGTAGTTATCAGAGACACTGGTGTCTGGTTCAGTTACATTGCAGAAGAGGAAAATAAAGCAGCAGCAGTAACAGCCAGTCCAAGTGCTTCTCTCCCAGCAGCAACAGCAGTAACAGCCAGCCCGAGTGCTTCTCTCCCAGCTGGAGCGCTTTCCCAAGAGTGAACACGCTGATCCTAAGGCGTTGATTCCTATTTTTTCTATTTTGGCCTTCATATGTCTAAAGCGTAGAGCCATTGGACAACTGTCCTTTTCTTTTAGGGAATTTTTTGTTTTAAGAAAAGGGTCACAATTTTTGTTTATTAAAAGGGAAAAAGTCTGTAGGAGACAAGTGTAAAGAGCCAGGTGGTAGCCCAAAGGGCATTTTGTAATAATATAAATAGAAGTTCAGGAAGCAGTGTAAAGGGGGACTTTTGGCAGGGAAATAATTTTCTGAACTTGTACGAGCTATCTTGCACTTGTTTCAAGAAAATAAAATCTACCTAATAAGAGCCTGGAGAGGACATCTTTTGCATGGAAATGGAGATTGGATGCATGTTGGATTATTCCCGTGACTTCTATATTTTACTGTGAGATCTTTCTTTATTGTCTTGAATTATTTCTTTGTATTGAATGATCTTACTTCTTTCATGAGTAATGGAATATGTTATATCTGTATTATAAGCTATCTTCTAATATCTCCTGCTTCTACTATGGATCTATCTTTAAGATTTAATGGCTGTCTGTGGAATTTTAGATAACTCTTCCAGCACATTACTCATACTTACAATTTGCTCCTTGCAGGGATAGTTTAGATTTATTTCAATTTTAGACACAGATTTGTTTTCCAGTTCTGCATTTAGATTAAGTTAGTCTAGGCATTTGCATATCATCCTAAACCATAAAATCAAAAAGAACGGTGGATCGGGCCGTAATCGGTATAATTGGAGCAAATCTCCAAACCCACGGTTGCCGGAACCACTAACCGGACAGATTCCCCATACCAAACGGTGGACAATATAATTGGGATAGTCTACCGAGGAGAATCCCTTTCTGATTGATGCTACGATCTTCGGGGCATCAACACAGCCATTGGGAGTTGTGAATAAAAGAATGACTCGGTCTGTCATAGCAACCAAAACATCATGTGCAATTGGGGCAAATAGTGAAATTCCCACAGCAGAAGCAACATGTGCAATCGGGGTAGGCATAGAAATTCCTACTTTAAACCCCAAATCACTGGTTGTTACACAAGAACCTGCTGTGGAAAAACCCCAAATTGAAAACCTCCTTTTTGAAAATGAGCTGCTAAAGGAGGAGGTGCAAATGCTTCAGAATGAATTGGAGAAATGGAAGGAAGTGAGTGAAAAACAGACAAAGAAGAATTTGAATATATTAGTGGAGGCTGCAGATCTGTTAAAAAATTCATCTCCTGTTTTGTGAAGAACAAGGAGAAATGGTATGCCCAGAATGTGGTGACATATTTAATTCGGCAAGGCACAGAGTCATAGTGCTGGGTTTGGTAGCACAAACTCCTGCACGGGAAGAGCAAGAAGGAGAAAAAGCACCGGCAGTGGAGCTGATGGAGGGGAATGAGCTAGAGATAGACATAATCCTTGATTTGGAATTAGGAGAAGATGAAGAGATGCAACCCCAGCCAATAGGAAATACTGAACTATTCCAGGACGAGTCTCATCATCCAGAAGATATCGAGTTAATTCAAGAACAACCTCAGCAATCTGAAGAAATTGGAAAACAGGATGCTGTTACACAAGAACCAGCATCCTTGACAATATTTAGTGAAGTTTCAACCCAGACAGCAATTGTTGATATTGAGGCACAAGAGGAAGATGATGTTACAAAAAAACCAGTGTCTTTAAAAATGTTTTCTGAAATTGCAACTGAGACTGAGGTTGCTGAGATTGAATTGAAGAGAAAGGATGCTGCCACACAAGAACCATCATTCCTAAAAGTAGTTGTTGAGACTGCAACTCAGGTAGAAGCCGTGGAGTTTGGTATTCAGGAAGAGAATGTTGTCACACAAGGACCAGTGTTCTCGAAATTAATGATTGATTCAGCAACAAAAACTGACATTGTTGAGGTACAGGAAGAGGATGTTGTTACACAAGAACCAGCATCCTCAAAATTAACTGTTGAGATTGCAACACAAGAAGAGGCCATTGCAACACCGATGGAAGAGGAAGCTGCTACACTACCACCTGAAAATGAGGAAGCTGCTACACTGCCACCAGAAAATGAGGAAGCTGGAACATCTGGTGGAAGGGTAAGAATGCAATTTTCTCAAGAATTTGTTGCTTTAGACTCTGATGATGAGAAAGATGTGGAGGATAGAAGGATTCAACAATTGTAGAAATAGATTTCTTTGTTACAGGTGGAGTTAGATAAATGGGAAAAGTACATTGATTAGTGTCGAGCAGGGATGGTCCCTCTCTCTGAACATAGGAAGACTATCAAAGAATTAAGGGAGAAGTGGGCAGAGGAATCAACTCTTCACAAATCTCAATTGGAAGAGGTACAAAAATAATTGCAGGAGTTGAAGGAATTCAAATCCATGCAAAAGGAAAAAGACCAAATGTATGCCCTCTCTCTGGAGCTGTTGAGTTCAAGAGCCCCATCTCCTTCGTACTCGAATTTCCTGTATGAGCAAATGACCCTGTTCAAATTGAAAGCTTTACAAGAGAGTAGACCTTATCAGTTGATGATCCCTTCCTAGTTTCTAGAGACCTTTTTGTCAAGCAGTTTTCTTGAGTAGCACCTGTTGTGTGAATTGTATTTGCACAATATGGCATGTTTTGGTCATTCTTGCTCTAATCCTATTCCCTATGCAGGGGATGTTCAGTTGAGAGCCTTTGCCTCTTTTGTTAATAATCAGGTGTAGTGGGAAAATTCCTTTCAGACAATCTCTAGGAATGAGGCCAGTGCCAATTTATGGATTAGGAGTGAACCCCAATATCCTCGTGCTCTCATCATAAACCATGGAAGATGTTTCTTATCTCCTCCAAAGACTCAACATCTGAAGAAGATGCAAGAGAAAGTTATATCCACCTGTGTTGACTTGATCTCCAAACAACAACATCTTGCCTTAGAGGGTAGCAAGCACAGGTGGCGGACTTCTTCTCCAGCTTTGAAGAAAAGGGATCCTTACTACCTTAAGAATTTTAAACAAGCTCTTCCCAAGGTAGAAGGGTATGTCAATTGCATGAGAACGTGTGGGTTACACTAGCTGGGACTGAAGTTCAAATTTCCACTGATATGGTGTCCAGGAGGGCAGTACAGGGACAATTATACACTGACCAAGGCAGAAGAGAAGTAGTGCCGGGAATATTGGGTTGCTTGCAATGGGTTTTTGGAAGTAGGCAAGGAACCTGACATTTCCTTCAACTTTTCCTTTCAACATAAACAAAGACCAGATTCAGACTCAGATTAGTTGGTTGTTGCATGAGAACATGCAATTGGATAGCTGGGGGAGATGTTGGGCCCCATAATATCCCCTTTTTTCCTACACCTATCTACACATTTTTCCCTGTTTTGCCTCACTATTCCCTGATTTGGAATTAGGAGAAGATAATCGTTAAGACTATTTATGGTTGTAACAGTACCATTGTAAATCGGCAGCCTGAAGATCGTAGGTCTTCATGGCTGTCCAATATTTTGTGAAATGAATTCATGTCATCAGGGTATAAATGTAAAGAGGCGTTTTGAGCCCGGGGTTGGAGAATTTATAATTGCATAAGCTGAAACAGAGAGCTGTGATTGTGATTCATTACTTCTAACACAAGGAGTAGAGTTTCTTATATCTTGGTGTTTTAATTTTTGTTAGGACACATCATCTCTATTAGAAGGCCAGGGCTCGCCTACTCATAGAGATCGCCGAGTTAAGTAGGTAGTTTAATTTCTTTCTTGTTGTGTGGTGTGGAATTGCATTAGATGTGTTACTGCGAGCTGCAACAGTGAAATGATAATTGCATTCTTCTTTGGTAGTTTATGATTGCATCCTGAATGATTCATATCAATATCATGGACATATATCATGCTATTATGCTAATGATTCATATCAATATCAATATCATATATGTAATTTGAATTAATGTGCAAGCAGCAATACCAATGTCAAATGTGTGTTACTTATGTGTGTTACTTGTTGAAAACTTATTAACTTAATAATAAATATATTAATATAATTATTAATTATAATTTAAACTTGAAAATTATATATATATTCTGAATGGAAAATATCCATCACCCTAAATAAATAATGCAGACTTGTCAACCAACAAAATGGCTATAACTAAACAGTAATGGCAAGTAATATCAAACTAAGTAAGAACGATAATCCTCTACTTATGAACTCAAGCTAATTCATGAGCTGCAAGGGAAAGTGTCCTAATTTCATGCATTCATTCAGTTATATTCCTTGCTTTTCATTCCATAAATTGCATCACTTGTATTGCTGAAACTCTAGTGGAAAATTATAGGTTGATTACAGCCACATTCAGAATTCATCCAATAAGAGTTCAATACTGGTTTTTTGGTCTGTTGATCCTTATTATGCACTCAATCGGTTTGCTTAAACTGTCATATGGTTTGTTTGGAATGTCAATGGGGTGTCTTCAAATGTGATTAGACTTTTTAACCAACTTCATATGTTCTTCATTAATTAATCCTAATTATGACCAAACTTGGCATCCCGTGTATGAAATCTAGAATGGCATAATTACACATTTATGAGCATACTCATCCATGAATTTGCTCTTTCAAATTGGTGAAGAAAAGTGCATTAGACAAATTAATAACATCAAGAAGAAACCCCAAAGAAGAAAAAAATACCTAAAACAAAATTCAACTTTTTAAAAGCATAGACGGTACTTACAATTACTTAAAACAAAAAAACACTTATGACTGTGATATGAAAGAATAATCCTTTGGGAATACTAAACACCATTCCAAGAAGCCTTTTTTTTGGAAGTAAGGAGATTTTGCATTATATTAAAAGGAGGAATTACAAAAGGATCAATATGGTTGAAACTCAGAATTGTTCATCAAAACAGACCAACTTGGTTTTACCCATTGACACACACCCTCGTGGCACATCTGTCTGAACAAAATAGAACAAAACTACTACCCGAATAGACAAAAAACCACTGAACCAAATACTTTCTTCCCATAGGCTTGCAGGCCAAAGAGCATAATGCTTCATAACCAGCTAGCCCTAGACCCCCCAAATAAACACCCACCCAGACATCAGCGAACTATATAAGGAGCTTCTGGAGAACTCCCAGGATGGCAAAAGCTGGAAGAAGAAGCAGTGCACGGAGGAGGTTGAAGCGCCATGGAAGATAAAAGGAAATCCAGATTCTGGTGAATCGCGTGAGACTCTTCAAAGAGAAGCTGTGCATTGTCATATCTGAGAGGATGCCTATCGCGAATGGCATAGCCAAACAAGTTTTCATCATCCAAAATAGCGCAATAGTGTTCTCGTAAAGACTAATGCACCCGGCCGTGTTGTCAGGATCCAGGATCCAATTCTCCAACTACTTATGCTCCCCTAGCAGGGTTTCCCTACTCAGACGATCCCACCATTGTTGTTCATAGTCATTTATGTCCCTCTGGATTTACAAGGGGATGTTAAGAGTGAAGGAAGTTTCCTCCCTACCCGCCCATTGAGAGGCACGAGATAGACCACCACCCGGCTCCCCCGGAGAATCCCCACACCCTCTCTTCCTATTGCGACTGGAATTATCTCCAACCTCAGGACGACAGTTAGTATCTTGCGTCTCCTTCATCCTCTCACCAGAGGCTTGCTCCATAACCAAAACTTGCATGCATGCAGAAAACTAGCAATGAGGATCACGGTTGCCACCTTGAGCCTCCATATATTCTCGCCTGCCACCGACTATTATGATGAATTGGGTACATCTTAATAACTCTTAATAAATGAAGGAGGTACATCTTAATAACTGAAGGAGGTACAGTTATTAATAACTCTTAATAACTCTAATTTTCTTCCGTCATTTCCCCCATCGAAGAAATACGAAGGAGGATGAAAAGACTGATCGAGAACTGCGAAGGAGGATGAAAATACAAGAGTTAAAGGTCGATGCAGACAAGAGTTACGTGTATCGATTATCGTCAGCATGATGTCTTCTCGCACGAAAAACCATCATGTCTTGGTCCTAGATAACTCTGCAGCTATCCCGAAAAACTACTTATGTCAAATCGTCCCACGTGAACAAATCAGCTTTGACGTGGGAGAAGGAAGGCGCTATGCCCAACCACCATGACGATGCCACTTTGGAGCTTGATTTTCCACGGTGCATCTCAGCAGCCATGTGGAGAATGATCTTGGAATCACCTTCCACGATTAGAGGGGTCCATATTTTTTGACATGCGAGCAGTATTCCTTAGTGAAGACCTTGATCTAATTCGGCAGCATTATTAGACTCTATCCCCAAAAAACCAATTTTGAACCCGAGCATGGGGTCCAAGTAGCCCTGAGAGGATGCCCGACACAAATTGTGTGTTGAAGAAAATGCCGGCAGCACATGGGGATATTGTAGGCTGCTATTTTTTCTACTCAACCATGGTTTCAGTTTTTCCAAAGAGATCACCCTGAAGAAGAATTTATGGACCTGCCAAAACAATGGTTTAGGGAAATTAGACCAAGCCTAGGAGAAGATAAAAAATTGTCCAAGTATGGTAAAATCTGCCTAATTGGCCTTAGGGAAATGCCCGCCACAACTCATAGGATGATGATAAAAATATTCCTAGGGTGTGGATCTCCAAACCCCCCCCATTAGACTTTTGGGGGGTCTTTCCAAACCCCCCCCATTAGACTTTTGGGGGGTCTTTCCAAACCCCCCCCAAAAGTCCAAAAGTCCAATAAGACTTTTGGGGTTTTTTTTTAAAAACTGCCCCCAACAGTCAAACTCGAACGAGTTTTGAGGGGGGTTCTTAAGGACCACCCCCAACTGTCAAATTCCAAGGAATTTTGAGGGGGGTTCTTAAGGACCGCCCCCACAAGTCAAATTCTAAGGAATTTTGAGGGGGGTTTTTAACGACCGCCACCAAATACCTTTAAAAACGTTTTTTTTTTTTGGGGGGGGGGTTAGCAAGACCAACGTAAGCCACTATTAGGGGGTCAAGACTTTTTTGGGGGGGTTTCCACAACCGCCCCCAAATGTATTGAAAACTGGACTTTCGAAGGGGGGGTTTAACCAACCACCACCAAAAGTATTAAGAATTGGACTTTGGGGGGGAGGGTTTACAAAATCGCCCCCAAAAGTCCTGACAATTGGACTTTTTAGGGGGTTTTTTTAAAAATTGCCCCCAAAAGTCCAATTTTCAGGACTTTTGAGGGGGTTTTTGAAGAACCGCCCCCAAATACCTAAAAAAACTTTTTTGGGGGGGGTTTAGCAAAACCATCGCAAGCCAAAAACGCTGCCAAAAGGGTATTTTGTTGTAGTGGGATGTCAAACCTCAAGAAGCTGTTGAGAAGTCAAAGTATTTGAATAGACTAGATGAAGCATTTGGTTTGATGTGTATTCATATTTCCATATATCTACTCTTCCACCTCGAAGGATTGAAGACTCCAAGAGAGGTTTAGTTGAAGCTGGAGACCCTCTGGAGAATGAGTTGATTTCTCTTCAACCCATAAGTTTCAATACCATCCAGCAATTCTTTTCCAAATTCAAATCTATGGTCATGCAATGCAAGCAGCGTGGAATTGAGAAGAAGGATGAGCAGTTGGTGCTATCCATTATGAGCAAGCTAGGTCCTAAGTTCTCCATCTTTGTTTCTTACTTTCAATCCCTAGTTGGAAAATTCCATCTCTATATGCATTCACTGAATCTCTCATCGAAGAACAAGACAAACTGATTTAGATGGGCACTTTGCAAGCCTCCAAAAATCAAACTCTTATGGCTAGAGAGTCAAAAAGTGTGAGTGCCAAAGGGAAGCAAAATGGAAAAGAGAAGAAGAAATTTGAGACCAATCAGAATGCAAAGTCTGATCCATCGAAAGGAGCCTTCAACTCCAAGAAGGATAAGCAAAAGGGATTTGAGAAATCCAAGTGTTCCTATTGCAAGAAAGGAAACCATCCAGAGAGTTCATGCATGAAGAAGAAAATAGATCAAATGACCAAACTTCCTGAATAGAACAACATTTCCCTCCCAGAAAGTGCAAGAGAGATTGATTTTGGAAGTGAGTCTGATGGCCATGAGAGATGCCATGCACTGAAGGCTGTATTTTCACAATCACAAGCCTTCCTCATAGATTCAGGAGCCTCCAACCACATGGTTTCCTCAAAAGAATCATTTTATTCTCTAGATCTCAATGATGGTCTGATTATTCACATGGGAGATAATTCTTAGATCTCTGTTGAAGGGAAGGGAACAATACATATGGAGCATGGAAAGTTAAAAAATGTTCTATTTGTGCCTTCTTTGTTATCAAATTTGTTGTTTATTTATCAAATAACTCACACATATTCACCGAAGAAAGTGGTCTTTGGTCCTAACATAGTTGAGATTGTAGAGATCTCTTTTGGGAAGATTATAGCGAAAGGGTTTGCAAACCATGCCTCAAAGGAATATGAATTCTCTCATTTTTTACCATACTCTCTTCCTACTCCATTGGAATTTGATGAATATTAGAGTAATATATCTTCTAATGAATATTAGGATCAATATCTTGATGTTTAGATTAAATTTCAAGCATATCCAGATCCAGATCCAACACATGCTCCCAATCCATGGCCAAGGCCAATATGATATTACAAAGTCCTTGTAGCTGCTGGGAACATAGTTGGGGATCCATCTGACCATAGAAACACCAGATATCAATATCATGCAAACCTTGCACTATGTCATGCAAATCCAATTCTATCAGAGAGATACTGCATGATGGTGGGGTTTGATCCACAATCCATTGAAGAGACTTGCCATGGGGGATATACAACCAATTACAAATATCGATTAGTTTACAAAGGGCACTCAAAGGTTCATGATTTGGACTACAATGAGCCATTCTCTCCAATAGAAAGAAGGGTTCCTAGAAGACTTTTTTTGGAAAATAAAGATTCGACATAGTGGGAGGTACATCAGAGGAGCAAATCCAGATCCAGATCTAGATCCAACACCTGCATTTCTATCCTACATAAGAGCAGATTGCCTACATTTTTACAAAGGCTTTCATTCAGAAATTATTTTTTTTCCTTGTGTGCTTAGTGTGAAGGTTCTTTGAGTTCCCTACTGCTCTTCTATTTTGAGGGGAGGGGTTTTCCCATGAGGTTTTCCCCATTTCCTTGGTTCATGGAAATTTATTTTATTTTTCATCATTTATTTGATTTTTTGCATGACCTTTGGTTTTAGTATTCAGGGACCAGGATGCACAAGTTTGGATTAAGGGGGGGGGGTGTTAGGATTATTAATACTCCATCCTTGTCCTACCTAGAATTATTTATTTTTTCTAGTAGTTGATGATGTCATTTTCCACCTAGTGGTGTCAAGGTGTCATCTAGGATCGATCTACCACCTAATGCACCCTTCATGCATCATTTTAGGACCAGTTAAGTCAATTCCCTATAATTTAGGATCCTACTTAGTGTTCCAGTTTAGTCTACCTAAGTTGGCTGACTCTTGTGTGGGTTTTATGCTCCGATTTCCATTGATTGTGGAATCATGCACACTTTTCTGATTGATTTGCATGACAAACTCATGGATGCACCCTCCTTAGTCAGTTAATTGACTGTTTCTTCATTTAACTGAGTTTAGGTTCAGTTCAGTTGAGTTTGGGTCTTCCGAAGCATTCTAGTGGTGACAATCCCTATGCTAGACTAACTGAGACTCAAATTATCCTAGGTGATTCAAATTATCTCCATTGTAACATAATTGTTCATTATACTGATTATTGGTGTTCGGATATCCACATCATCTATTTCGGGATACATCATCTATTTCAGGATCTTGCATGATCTATTTCAGGATATTATCTATTTCAGGATTCCTATTTCAGGATATGATCTATTTCAGGATTCTGCATGCACAGGCATGCATCCCAGTCACCAGTTTGATGCCTCCAGCACCTTATCCACCTTCTTCTAGCACCCGGGAGCCACCTACCACAGATTTTTAGCCCTCCTAAGCTGAAAGGCGCCCACTTCTCACCTACTGCCAGAGAAGGGCGCACTTGTTCACCTACCACTGCAGTTCCACTTCAGTTACATTCAGTTAGCTCCGATTCTCCCTGATTTGAGGCTAGTTTCACTCCCGACTGACTGTATCACTTCCGTTTGACCTCCAGTTCGATTAGGTGACTTGTTCTGACTTCAGTTAGCCTCCCATGCGCCCCCACTGAGCCTCCAGATCCTATATCAGTGCTACACACTTCAGTTACATTTATTATGCTCAGTTAGACTCAGATTGACACCTGGATGACTGGTTGTTGTGATTGATGAGTACCACCGATGATTTATGAGGACTCCTAGACAGAGTCAAGCTACTCCATTCAGTGATTCGAATGGCCTACTTAGTCAATTCGAATTGCTCATTGACAGACATTGGATTGTATTGTATTCTATTGTAATTCATTCACCCTTTCTGGGATAGAGAGCACTGCTGCATGTTTTGCACAGTTTTGCACCATATTTTCTATGTTCATCTGTTGTGATTGATTTACTTGTTCATTAGATCTGCTGTGACTAATTTTACATGGTATCAGAGCCATTGCAGGGACAAGATCTCTTTTCTACAGGTGTTTATACAAGAAGATTTGACTGAATTGCTAAAAATTGCAAAAAGTTTGGCATGAGATATCTCAAGGGCATTCGCTCCTGTGCATGCAAAGCTTGAAAATTATTCCAATACCACTCCAGAAGCTTGAGTTACCACATAATTCCTGGATTTGATACATTGGACCCATTCAACATTGCTTGAAATCCAATCCCAGGTGTGATGCAACTCTCAAAGGGTGGATTGTTCGACCTTATTGTGGTTGTTTTGATGTGATTTGCAGGTTTCTTACTTCCTCCATGTGCATTCGCTAATGCAAAGATGGAGACTTCTTCTTCACAAAATATTCTTACTCCATTCAACTATGATGAATGGAAACCAAAGATGATTGCATTCTTGAAGAGACAATGTCTTTTTGATATGTGCATTGGTAATACAAGAGATTTTGATTCCGATGAAGAGGAGAATGATTGGCTCAATGATTGTGATAGAGCTTTTGGAGCAATATGTCTTGCTATGTCTCCTTGTATGCGCTACCTCAGTAATACTGCTGAAAATCCAAGTGATCTATGGGTCCAACTTGACAGAGAATTTGGAAATCAGGAAGAAGAGGATCATGCTAGCCTTTTGGAGAACAAGCCCAGTGAGATCTCCTTATGTGTTCTTTCCGATCATGTGTTGGCCTCAACAATTGTTCAAGATGAAGAAGAAACTATAGATTCAACACTCATTCTCTCAAAGTCTTCTATTTCGAATTCTGAGCAAGATAAACAAGCTCATACTCTAGATTCCGAAGAGGTTCTTGAATCCTCTCTTTCACATGAGTTTGTCGGCATGCGGAATAATGATCTACTTGATGTTTTGGAGGTAAAATCTGATTTTGGAGGTGAAGCATTCGCCCTCCTTGATTGCATGCCTTCTATAAACTTATGTTCTATCATTTGCAAAGTTTCTCAGAGTTTTAATGAAGATGAAGAGCACTACCATTCGCTTGAGTTCAATTCTCATGCACTTTTTGCTGATTTTGGTTTTGATCTCACCCTTGTTGGTTCAAAGGAGATCTCAAGAAACCATTCATCTATTTTTGGAGCTGATTTAACTTCTATTGATAAGAAGTTCAAGTTTCAAGATCTATTTGATCCGATTGGAGCTATTCCTACCTCACTTGGTTCAAATCACAGGTTCCAGGATCATCCTCATATTTTCAGATTTGTTCTCACCATTTTCGGTATGAAGAGCAAGTTCATAAAGTCTCCACATTCGCTTGCATCCACTGATGGAGAATTCAAGCACATGTTTTTGGAGCATGATCCATTTACTCCCAAGAGTAAGATACCTCCAGACATATCTACTTGATTTTGGAGCAGTTAAATCTTTTGGTGTACTACAGTCTATTTTGAGGGGGGGTATTTTTCCCATGAGGTTTTCCCCATTTCCTCGGTTTATTGACTGTTATTAGTTTTTGGATTATTGTATTGGGGTGACCTTTGGTCCTAGTTACCAGGGCCCCACATTATTTTAGTTGGCACATCATAGTCTAGCTTGAGGGGGGGTGTTCGGATATCCACATCATCTATTTCGGGATACATCATCTATTTCAGGATCTTGCATGATCTATTTCAGGATATTATCTATTTCAGGATTCCTATTTCAGGATATGATCTATTTCAGGATTCTGCATGCACAGGCATGCATCCCAGTCACCAGTTTGATGCCTCCAGCACCTTATCCACCTTCTTCTAGCACCCGGGAGCCACCTACCACAGAGTTTTAGCCCTCCTAAGCTGAAAGGTGCCCACTTCTCACCTACTGCCAGAGAAGGGCGCACTTGTTCACCTACCACTGCAGTTCCACTTCAGTTACATTCAGTTAGCTCCGATTCTCCCTGATTTGAGGCTAGTTTCACTCCCGACTGACTGTATCACTTCCGTTTGACCTCCAGTTCGATTAGGTGACTTGTTCTGACTTCAGTTAGCCTCCCATGCGCCCCCACTGAGCCTCCAGATCCTATATCAGTGCTACACACTTCAGTTACATTTATTATGCTCAGTTAGACTCAGATTGACACCTGGATGACTGGTTGTTGTGATTGATGAGTACCACCGATGATTTATGAGGACTCCTAGACAGAGTCAAGCTACTCCATTCAGTGATTCGAATGGCCTACTTAGTCAATTCGAATTGCTCATTGACAGACATTGGATTGTATTGTATTCTATTGTAATTCATTCACCCTTTCTGGGATAGAGAGCACTGCTGCATGTTTTGCACAGTTTTGCACCATATTTTCTATGTTCATCTGTTGTGATTGATTTACTTGTTCATTAGATCTGCTGTGACTAATTTTACAATTGGATCATGTGACATTATTCTGTTCCTATCTGAGTTATCATGCATGATTAATTGTCTGCTCTTTTTCACTGCAATTTTCACTGTAACTCAATTTCTCTGCTCATTCTTTCTCTGTGAGGTATACTCAGCTCCATGATCTGCTGTGATTTAGAATTTCACATTTTGAACATGTATATATAGTGTAGAATACAAATTCTAATTAAATTTCAAATCATGCTCTGGGAATGAACCCAAGGACACACTATTTGGAGGAATTCCGTTGGGGGAGTTAAATCTCCTCTAGGAATGCTTCCTTTTAGTTTCCTCTGTTTTGGTTCATATCTTGTCTTTGATTCAGAAAGAAACAAGTATGTCATAAGATGGTAGTAAGGAATTACCACAAAAACAACACAAATTCTTTGGCTTTGAGGAGTTGGGAAAGCTCAGTTTTGGTCCATGCTCATATCACATGAAGAATGCATTTTCTTTTCAATGAACAGAGAGTATTTTTTTCTTGGAAAAAAAATTAATGTGCCTAACCTTATAAAATCATCAAATGAGATGCACAACATAAAATGCATTACTATGGGATCATCACCAGGCTTTAGTGGTCTCCTGATGATGATCCCAGAGTAGGGATCGAAACACCGAGCTTCATAATTCTTAACGTAGTTCCTCTTCTACCTTCAATCCAATCTTGCGTATGTGTGTCTCTAAATAAATGAATTATTATTTAAAATAATATTATAGAAATGGATGAATTATTATTTAAACTAATTTTTATAAAATTTCATATTTAATTCCATATAATAATCATAATTAATATTTTTTTTTAGATGTGGTTCACAAACCCCCCAGCGGGGTTGCTACGTCCACAGTAAGAAATCATAGGGGGCACCTGCAGGGGACGCACCTTGTTCGCTGTAATTACAGAGCTAACCCGATGGGGACATCAAGTGCGGACCTTATATAGCAATGTATAGCCACCCAAGGATTTGAACCCGAGACCTTCTGCTCACAACTTACAGCACTCAACCACTTGAGCTAGCCCACTGGGCTTGTCATAATTAATATTATTATCATTAAAATGAAATAAATATTTTATTAATTTCGAAGATATTATTTTAATTGTATATAAGTTGGATTGATTTTCTTTCTTATCATAATTATTTTATTCATAATTTTATATAACATAAATATTAATGCACTCTATTACTTTCATTATTGGTAATAATAAAAATGCTAGTAGTCAAGGATACATTGGTCTGTTGGTGGGGTTAGATGGATTTCATTCCATCCACCCGGGTTCAATTCCATTGAGACATCTTCTGGCTTGGATTATCGGCTGATGGTTTGCTCGAGCTACCATTCATGATATGTGAGGAAGTTTGTTGAGGTTTCCCTTAATGCCCATGCATACAAGGCCAGTTACCATTACAATCCTTCGGCCTTACATAAAATTCCTATATTAAATATTTCATGAGATTTTTATTACTTAGGGTTTATATACTCCACATTATATATCAAATTTTAAAGGTTTGCGAGACCCTTATCCTCCACCTTTATTCATTTCTATGGAAAGTGTTATAGCCAAAATTGGCACTTCTTCGTCTGTGATGACACTTACATCTTTTGGTCGCATGGAAACACTTCATGAGATTACTGTGAGTCACAAAAAAGGACATTTGTGGATGGAAGGGACATATTTGGGACTTTATATGGATGGAATTACCAAATTCATGAACCATCTGATAGATAGGAACCTTAGGAACAATTTTGGAGACCAAAAGTTCTCCAGAAACCCCCCAGAAAAGGTTGTTTTTGAACATTTTTCCACAAAATCACAGGTGGAAGGTTCTTCACCCACGAGTGTGCCAAAACAAATGCAGGTTGCACATGGTAAAGTCATGGGTACCCGCATGTTGTCCATTGAAAAGTCGTGGGTACCTAAAAAATAATTAAAAATATGTATAAAATCGCGAAAAATGGTTGGTTCGGGTGGTTTTGGAACCTCCTCTTCTGGTTGTAACTACTTCCTCTTTGATCCTACCTTCTTTACTTGCTATATAAGAGAGGGAGAGGGACCATGAAATAAAATCAATCCCATTGTAATGTTATGCTTGAGGAATTGGGAATCATATCCCCCTCATTTGTGCCTTAGTTGCTTATAAACCCTAGCATATCTGATCAGAGGTTGGGATCCTTGGAGAAGAGGACCATAAGACCTTGAATCTTAGTTTCATGAAGTGCCATGCTTGAAGGAAGGTATAATTTTATGTACTTGCTTCTTTCATTAATAAATATTGGACATTCTTCCCTTTCTAAATAGATTTGTTCATGCATGTGTCAAATATGATTACAATTTGATGTTTTATTCTCTTATAAATATCATTCTTTTATTTGTAGTCAAATTGGTTTGAGGAAGGTTTTGTTGAATGTTTTTGTAGGTTGTTGCATTGGAGAGAAATAAGAGAAGCTTGGATCAACCTTATGAATAAGTTATAGATTCTCCTAAACCCTAATCTCTTTGCTTAATAGTTGTACTTGCAGAACCTTGTATGTCTATCTTTTACCCCAGTACGACGTTGGTAGTCTCACCCCTACTATAGGAAGTTTTCCCTAACAACAGAACTAGCGACTCTGCTAGGGAAAATACTATCTACTTTGGGGTATCCAAGACCATTTTTTCTAGTATATTTGAAGTTCTGAATCTAATTTCATGTTAGGACCAATCATTAAGCTTTGTTAGACCCTTCCTTGCTCAGTTTTTGAGTGAAATTTTGCAAATTTTTGGACTTTTCTGCATACCCGCGAGTTCTAGTACTTATAGTCACAGCTGGATACAAGTTCATAGGTGCAATACTATTCACTTGCGTGTCACTCGCACGTTCCCCTTTTACACTCACGGGTACCTCCTGAACATGAGTTTTTCAATTTTGGAGCTTTTAGGGGGTTTTCATTGCAATTTTTGGAGTCCCTACTGATCCTAGGTCTGTGTACGACTCCTTGGAAGTGGTGTCTTGTCTCTTGATTGATCATATTTTGATGTTTGGGATCTTTTTGAAGCAATTTGGGCTTGTTTGGAAGAATTTGGGGCTTGTTGACCCAAGTTGGGGGTTTGTGAACTAGTTTGGTGTTTTTGACCCTAATTTGAGTCTATTTGAATCTACTTGCTCCAATTCGATTGGATTTGGAACCTATTGAGTATATTTGACCCTATTTGTATCTATTTGAGTGAATTTCCACTTTACATTGGTTTCTTGTTTTTCCTTATGCTTTTGGTCTCTCTTTTGTAGTGAAAGCTTAGGTGTCTTTTCTGTGGTTTAGGACCTTGATTGCACTGTTTGTGTGCAGACCTAGATTTACCAAACCATATTTATTAGTAGGTACTTTTCTTTGATTGGGTCTAAAATTATTTGTTGTATGTTTTTCCCAATATTGGCATGCTTACATGATAAGAATCTAAGGGTTTATGGATGCTTTCATTGTTTAATGAGGAGATTCGAAATATTTTGCATTTGCTTTGGTAGTGTGTTACTTTGAGTTTTAGTTTTGTTCTCACCTTGAAAAAGCATAAAAATTTGGTTCATTTTATAATTTAGTGTTGGTAGAATACTTTGCAAGTGACTCAAAGGGTTTAGGAGTGCTTTGCATCAAAAAACAAGAAATTTTCTTTTGCATGGCTAGTTGTTTGAGTAGTTACATGCTTAGGTTTTAAATTTGATTTTCATACTAGAATTAAATTTTTACCTTTTGCATTTGAAAAGACCAAAAATTGCATTAGATACAAATATTTTGCATATGCATTCCAAATTATATTTTAGGACTTGAATTGAAAAGTAATGGAGAGTGGGTGAGTGCATATTTGTGGTGATTAAGTGCTTCATGTTTCAGTTAAAGGATATCTTTCTTTAGTTGCGCTTGTTTTACTTCCTCTGAAATTTTTTGAAGTACATTTTTAAAGCAAGCAATCAATAACTTGGATAGGATCTTAGGTTTTCTTCTAGTTTAGAAACACACCTAATAGCTTAAGTAGGATTGTGGAGGTAGGGAGTTGAGAGTTAACTCCTCCACGATCACTGAAACTTGTCAAAACATAGGTGTCATTCTTTTAGGGAGAAAATCCATCTTTGTAGAAGGTGAACCGGGAAGCTCCACTCACACCGGAGTCAAGCACGAGGTCATGCGAGATTGAGTAGAGGAGATACCCCTCCAATATTCAACTGAGCATCTACAAGGATTGGTGTGCATACGAGGACTTATTAGTACCTTTTTTTTGGTGCTTTGAGTTTCAAGATTTGTTACCCTACAAATGTGCATTGATTTGACCTGCAACTATCCCCTTGGACCCTCTCTACAAGATTGGTAACCTTAGTATCCAGACTCTAGGATTCATACACAAGTGACAGTGGAAGGCTATTTCCACTGTACCTAGGACATACGTGGGAGGAAATCCCTTGCAGTTATTTGGGAGGATGGTTGGTGATTCAAACACTTGCACCCGAAGACTCTGTATTGTGGACCCAGGGTAACTATTCTTCATCCTTTACTGGTTTGTTATGGGCCCTAATCATCCTATACTTCTCTCCGGAAGGCATCTGTTTTCCTGGTTTGGCTTACCTAGGACCTTTCTAGTGGTGTGCTCTTTGTGTTGCTTGTTCTTAGTTGGACTTAGATATTTCTTTCTCGTTGATTCAAAAACTATGGCTAGCATTCCAGTGAGCACCAATCAAGGGAACCCTGTTCAGGGGGATCCTTGTGCTTTTCCATTCATTGGGAACGTTGGTACTCCCTTAATCACTACCTTGAATCTTTCGGGATTCTCTATAGGGATACTAGTTTGGTTGTTTTACACTCCAAACGCCTTTCATGCTCCTGATGCTTCTCAAGTAAGCACCGCAAATCAAGAGCATCAGAACCCTATGCCTTATTCTCTAGTAACATCTTCTCCTCCTCCTTCTATCTCATGTGGTGAAAGGAGTAATACTATTAACCAATAGTATAAAAGGAATAGACAGAGGAAGAATAGGGAGAAGATGACAAAGCAAGGGGGAATCCACCCAGCCTCTGGAATTCATGTTGGGGGAACCTAACCAGCCTCTGCAGGTCATTTTAGGAGAAAAATTTTAGTCACTGTAAATCATACTGAAAGTATTTCTTCAACCATTGTTGGTCATGTTGAGGACGCATCATTGATCACTGCTGGTCATATTAATGACAAGTCACTAGTTCCTATGAGTCATACTGGAGACAGTAAATCAACCACTATAGGTCATGCTGAGAAAATTGACATTGTCGAAAAACCTAATAAACAGAAGATTAAGTTCCCTTGTAAGTTTTGCAAGGGATACCAGTTGACTTATTTGTGCCCTGTACTTCTAGAAGTGCAAAAAGCGTGGTCCGTAGTTGAAAACACTTCTGCTTTTGAGTAACCAGCCACTACAATTCATGCTGGGGGCAAGCTGTCAGCCAATGCTAGTCACGCTGAGAGTACTGATGTTGTAAAGGAGTCTAAGCTTATAGGACACAAGCCAAAGTTCCTTATAATTTTTTTTAAGGGAGATCACCTTATTCACCCATGCCCTGCTATTCCAGAGGTGCAAAGAGTGTGGTCCATGTCTGAAGGATCCTCTACTCCTAAATTGTCTATAGATTCCCAATAGCATGGTCAAACTTTGGTTGCTAAAGTGGTTGAACCAAAACAGTGTTTGGTCAACTCCACTCTTCCTTCGGAGAGTGAAGTGATCAAATCGATGTAATCATCGATCGATCCCATCAGTCCTTCAGGGAATGATGCACCTTCCCCTGAAGGCTTTTGCATTACCAGTTCGGATGTTTTTGGAAAACTTGGGGCACTTCATCTGTGCTGCGTGAACCCCTACCAAGATCTAGGATCATTTCATTTGATTGGAATAGTCTAAATGGTCCTCATCTTCCTCCGTCTACACCCTTCCATATAAGGGTTGATATCGGAAACCATGTGGTTGATTGATGCATGCATTAATGTACCCTTATTCAGCTATAACACTGTGAACAACGAGATTTACGACCTTGATGGCTATGATGTGTTTTCATGAGTGTGGACAACAAGATTTATGACCTTGATGGCTATGATTTCATCTTGGCAAAAGGAATTGTTTGGTGGTTGCATATCAAGATCATGACAAGGTTCTTTGAGAAGTGGACATGCATAGGTTGTGCTTAGTTGAGGGTACATATCGATGATTGTGATGGTGATTGATCTATGACAATGAGACACCTTGAAGTCAAATCTAAGGATGAGGAGAAGATTCTTTTGGCATGGACTCTTGTAGCAATTGCGGTTGATGATTTCATATTGTACTTATCTTCTATGGTTGACTCGAGGGAGAGTCAACAAATAATGGTGGGGGGTTGTTGGGTCTCGATTGTGTGTGAATGAAACTTGGTTATTATTCCCACAATTTATGCTCATTAATGAATTAGTTAAGGGTAAATGACAAAATGTAAAAGTGATTTTTGGTGTAAATGGAAGTAATGGAGTATTTATTTCCCACTTCCATCCGACATGGGATAAATAGAGGGTTTTGGGAGGTCTCTAGGCAATGGGCATGTCTTATCTTGGCTTTATCTTGTAAACATTCCGAGTTCCTAAGAGTTGAGGGTGCATAGTAGAGGTCAAGGGAGTAAATTTATTTGCTCCCTTCCTGCCATGGGAAAGGGAAGCTCATACAATCAATCATTTTGTTATTAATAAAGCATGTCTTAGTTGATTTGTTTTTAATATTTGTTGTAATTTCTATTGGTTCCCATTGTTTAGTTTTGTAATGCTTCAGTTAGTTGCATAAGCATCACTATGATAAGTTTTATACAATTTTTTATGAGTCAGCTTAGGGTTTTCAATTAATAAAATGTTAGCAATGAGAAAATGTTAACAATTTGACAACGTCTATCATTACATACAACAAAGTATTTGGATTTCAAGCATTTAAGTTGATTACAAGTGATAGTTGATGGGTTATTTATGATCGTTAAGGAACTAGATGAAAGTGATTGTGAAGATTGGATTTTTAATTGGAAGAATACAAATAAAGAAAATTGCGGATGTGCATTAATTTATTATTATTATATCATTCTTTTAAATGGAAATAGGTGCAGGGGATTATTCTTTATCTTGAATGAAAATAATAATTTGACTACATTTAAGGAATAGGTGAGGTTACAAACAACCAAGCAAAATCTCTTACCTTAATTCAAAGTCTAATTTTTTTATGATATAATGAAATAAGATAGATATTTCAAGTCACTGGGGACTCCATTGTAATTATAATGTATATGTATTATCTTTTCTCACCTTAAGACACTCAACTAAAAAGCTTGATCACCAAAGTTAAGATACTATTGGAAATATTCGAATCCATTGGTTTCTATCATGTAATGAGACACAATAACACTCTTCCAAACAAAAATCCAATGAAGCAACCAATATCCATCTTGGCTAAGTAAGAATACATATTTTTGCGTGGAAGGAGGGAGAACAGAGGGAACACTTATTTAATGTCACCTCCCATGAAACATAATTCCTACATAGCATTAAGGTTGAGAGCCATGAAATTAATGAATAAGTGACAAACACCAATGGTATACACACTCGTCCAATAAAGTACCTTACCTCCACTATTCCATCACACTCATCTTTGTAGGCATCATCCAATGTTAGGTGGGAACCAAGGTAATTTTTAAGGGCGAAATTTCGCCAATTGGCTATTTTTCGGGCTTTTTTTCAAAAAATAAATTCGCTATTTGGTCATTTTTAGTCTCTAATATCGCCTATATTTACATAAAATATGTTTTTTTATCATAATATTCGCCAAAATTTACACATTTCAGTAGTAAATTGTATGTTTCATATTTAATATTCTCCTACTTATCTATATACATGTTTTTTTCAATCCAAAATAATCGCCCAGGATACTATACTTAGTATAATATTAGAATCCTTAAAAAATACCCATTATTGATCACATGTAAGTGGTATAACTCCTTGATCTTGATGAAAGAGTCTCATAGTTTCCCTCTATTTTCCCCTTCTTATTGTGTGGGGTAGGAACTTGGAAGATCCTTGGAGGCTATATAGTTGATACGTTAACTTCGGTTGCTTGAATGAGGATTCAAAGTGTTGGAATATTTATGATTTCTTGAATAATGACTTTGTGTGGAAAAGTGCTAGAGGACAATTTGTCAAGGAGAAAGAAGGATTGACTTGACATTGTATATAGGAAGAAGGTTTGGGAAATTGGACTATGGAAATTCCAGATGGAAATTTAGCTTGATGTACTATCTGTGAGAACTTTTAGAGGTATTCAAAAGTGTGAAAGGCACATTGGGGATCCATTTCTGGACGATGATAGCAATTACACATCAAAACAAATCACCAAAAGACATCTTACTTCTGAATGACCCTTAAAAAAAATAAAATACCATAAAAACAGATAACAAACCCAACAAATTTAGGTTACATATAAAATTGACAAACTTGGAAATATGAATAAAAGAATATAGCAGTCATGAGCTTCTCAATACAAATAAAAGAATCTATGAAACTGCTTTGGACAACTCTACAAGAAAATAGTGCCAAAATAATTACCATTCCAATGTAGCCCCACCATTATAATAAGTGTGCATTCATTTATATTACAAATGTCCCAAACATCAACAACAACAAACAAAAAAATATGAACATACACACTCTCATGCACGCCTCAGGTCCAATATCAATTATAGAGAAATATCCTAATAAAGCATATTTTAAACAATTGGATCAAATTTAGTTTGAATATATAAAAACCATGTGGCATCTGTCCATCAAGAGTAGCAGCCACTTACAACGTATAAATGTCATTCAATGGTTTAAACACAACAATGAAGAAAATAAATGATATCTTCTGAGCTCTATAATGCTTTCAGAAAACCAATACTCTTAGGATAGATAAACCCCTAACAACACCGAGTGAACCCTAAGAATCAAGAGTTCCCTAGAATTCAACAGGCCTTAAAAAGCATCCATGATAAAAAGCATGATAAAAGGCAAATTTACAGTATAATAATCTATTGTAGTTACAGATTAAAAAACATAAAAAAACATGATAAAAAAACATATCATGTTAATTATTGGATAAAAAACATGATGTGAGTCTGTATTCTCTGATAAATTACATGTGCGGTATGCCCCTTCAAGCCCTGATATTTCGATAATGGAGATGTTTCACAAAGATTAAAATGTTGAGAAAACTAAGAATGAAAAGTGGAATCACATAAACAAAAACCTTCACCCTACAAGTGGAATCCAATGTGGGTGAATCATGAATCACTGCAGCCATTATATAGGACAAAATTGCCCCTGATTTTCCCTCCAATATTGGAAATCAAGGGCTCAAAGAAGGTATCAACATGAAATTGACTAAAAATACGGGCAAATGCAACCATATTCCTGAATTACAGGGAAAATGGAAGGAAAAATAACCCTTGGGAGCCTCCATTACTGAAATCAGGGGTGAGGGAATGATTCCACTAGAATTTCTTTAGAAATTAGGGGCAAAAGATAGATTCGAGGGAGATTTGCTAGGAAAAAAAATAGTGTTTTTCATTTTCCTCATTAATATATGCAAAGCTATTCGTTTTGGATTTATTTATTTTCTAATAAATATGGACGAATATATTTCATCTGAAAAAACCCTTTTTCATATAAAAAATAGCCTACTAAATTTTTGTAACCACCTTAATTTAACCCATGTGCTAAATTTAACCCCTAGAATTATCCATATACTATACTCAAAGAATATAGATCATAAATTTAAATATATATCATAAAAATAATTATTTTTTAAATATCATTTATATAGTAATTTGTATTAAAAATATATATATTAAAAAAAAATGCAATATATTTTGGACAAATACCATTCAAGATGTCTAAAATCAAATAATATATATGTTAACATATATTGCATTACATAACATGACTTTCCTACTTTATAGTACGTGCACTCGGTTCCACCCTTACATTTTCGCTTTTCATTAGGTGATCACAACACCACACGGAATGGAGGTGGAATGCAAGATCCCCTCTCAATTTTTATGTCCCGTTCTTTCACCAACACTTATTTTATTTTATTTTCAAAATTTATGAGCGTCAAAGTCATGGCCAACCCTTCCTATTCTAAGGCATTCATTTGAAATATGAAAACGATATGGGGCAGTGTGGCCCTTTGAGGTATCACGATAAAAATCATGTGAGTTACACAAGTACACTTGGAGCAAAGTAGCCCACTATAAACATTAGAAAGTAGCCCACTATAAATGCATCATAATGTTAAAGGATGTTTATGGTGATTGGTTTTTATGCGAATGAAAATTCATTTCCTACAAAAGCGTTTAATATTATCAAGATTCTCTATGTTTATGAAATTTGGGGGTTATATTATTTCTAATGAAACTTGGAAGAAAATTCCCTTACAGGACTAGATTATTTTCCAAGTATTTTAATGCCGAATGATCTATGAATAACTTAAATGGGCGGCCAAGAAGATAGTGACAAAACCCTCCCATAGAAGGGAGAGGAAGAAGAGGAAATGGATAGTGAGAACACAATCTCAGTTAGGTAAAAGAGGCCAGGGTCCAACCTTTTGAATCCAATGGATTTAGATCAAGAGTGGGCTCTAGGGGCTACTCAAATCATTTTTTATTACTGAAGGAAAAGCTTGCTTGACATTAGGAGAGCAAGGTTGCCATTTCATTAAATTGATCTCTATAACTCAACGGAAACACAGCCCTCGAACGAGACCCTCTATCTCCAAATCGACCTCGATGGAACCACTGCCCTATACCCCACCCCTCGACCTAGACCATTGAGAAAATAAAAATAAAAACATTTTATAACAAATAATTTTATAAATAAAATAAATATGTTTTTTAATTTGATGTAATTTGAATGGTTGAGAGGAAATTTCTCTCTTGCTTGGTTTCAAATCCTACTTTGTGACATCTTTGTTTTGTTTGTAACTCAATTGTTGATTATTGATTTGGTCTTGAACTCTTAAAAAATCCATTTTATCCTAGATACCATCCTCATAATGAAGGGAAGTACCTAGTGAGTTTCTTTAGGAAATACATCACATGAAAAAAAATGCCCTATTCTATCCTTCTTTCAGAGGTGGACTTCCATCCATTGAGAGTAAGACTATAATAAGGTACTTATTGTACACGTTAACTAACATGGAAAAGAAAGGCTTCATATTATAGCTTCAAACATTAGTAAAAGACACATGATGTAAAGAGAAGGTGGACTAGAGATGCTAGCTCCTCACTCCGATATTCGGGTGTAGCAGAAGATGATGCCCTTCAGAATATCAACACCATTGACAATATTATTGTAACTATCTTTAATAAAAAAATTATGACATTACAATGAGATTAAGAATAAGAAAATCGTGGATTACTACAAAGCGAACATTAAACCAAAGTTAAAAGATCAAAATTAGTGAACTTTATTACGGAGAGTTTCAATAAAAAAATAAATTTTGTAAAATAAAAACAAACTCACAAGACAATAAGGTGCATAAGCCCCAAAACTTGTTAGATTTTTTTATAAAATTCGAAAAAATAATTGAAAAAAAACATTTTTTCTTAAAATACACAACCTACTCCAAAATCAATTCTCATTTTCAAAATAGAATATTAATAATACCATTAATATTGATAATATATTAATCCATACCAGCCAAAATAGATTTAATAATCTTATTTATAAAATATTTAATTTGTAAACAATATAATAAAACACAATCATTAACTTTATTAAAATTTTGACCATCTTCGTCATAATCAACCCCATTCCACTTTGTATCAATAATATGGTATCAACCCCATTCCACTTTGTATCAATATTATGGAAATTTCTTATGATGTGAGAAGAAAGGCATATATTCCATTAGAAAATAAGGGGGAAAGTTAAGTTACGTTTTCTCTTGTGTAACATAATGTATTTCTTTTCATTATAATAAGTATGGCCAATTTTGTTATTTGCATTTTGGATCAAATGCAAAGATCATATGCCTTGTGCGCACCAATAAGAAGTGGTTGCTTAACTCTGGGTCATATTTGTGGTGGTGGCCTACCTGGCAATAACGTATGTTCATCTTTGTGCCTACCACCTTTTATTGGGAGAAAGTTGTAATCGCTTTTCAGGTCAAGACAAACATTTCTTTCTCTCCCTAAAGAGTTGGGAAAAAAGCTAACGAGAAGTGATAGAACAAGCATTATTTAATTATATATATGGCCAACCATAATTTACTTTATTCAAATTATGACCAACCGTACCTGCATGAACTACATTCAAATAAAAACCCTACATTTCTTAAAATACATCACAAAGAATATATTAACATATATTTCTCTCAATAGAGCTTGATTGTACCTCTCAACCAATAATGCATACATCATGTAAATTGACAACACACACACAGATACTCATAAATCTTAAAGTATTCAAAACCCTTTGAATATATCTCTCCTTTAAATTATTAAAAGGTATGAGTGAATAGACTCCTATTATTTTATTCAAGAGTCTCTTTGTATACTTCCCTCTTGTAAAAAGTTAAAAGCTATCAATGAGTAGAGTATTTTCTTATAGTAGATTATACCATTATTGTTACCAATATAGAAAAAACTAAAATAATAAATTCACGCCTTTGAATTGATTAGGTATAAACAACAAAAATATCATAAAGTAATAAATTTATTAAAAAATATTAAATAAATTGATGTTTACGCATCTCAAAAAATGAAAAAATGTTAAATGTTAATAAATTTGAAATGAATGGTTGTTAAACATCTATAAAGATCATAACCATTGATGAGTCATAACTAACACCATTATGAATCAAATATAAAATAATAATAATAATGAATCAAACCCACCTAAAAAGCCATTAAAATGATTTTGCCTTTATTCTATACATTTTCTCCATTCACTACTATGCATTCACTACTATGCATGGATGATGATACACTTTTTCTCAATGTTTTTTATGATTGATATAAAAAAAATTCCATAATTACACGAATAAGTATTTATATATTAGAATTTGAGGTGGACTAACATCTATGTTTTTTCTAGATTGCATGATGATGAGATAAGTGTACTGTCGAGATTGATTTTATGATAGTCATTCAAAATTCGAAATAAACGATTATTAAAGAAAAAAAATTATCAAAAATAACTGGTAGCTAATGCATGGATAACTGGTAGATGATGCATGGATAACTCTTAGCTAATGCATGGATGATGGACAGATCATGGAAGACAACGTGAAGACAAACCATTTAACTAGAAGAAGGCATAGACAATGAGTGATTACAACTATGCATGGATGACAAGTAACAAATAACTTATTTGTGGCATTTATCTTGTGGCCTATCAGTGTTCCCTGACCACAAGTTAAGTGGCTATGCTAGTAATTATGGATTTTTCTTTCAAAAATAATTTTTTAATATAAACATTTAACCACAAAATGTAAAAGAAAAAAATTCAAAGATATCTGCAAGCTAAAGAAGCTTAAAAACAAATCCAGATGATTATAAATGGTGCATCTAATTTATTTGGACAAGGTTGGCATCCAACTAAATCATATTAAACATCATACACAAAATGTGAAGGTCATATAAGTGTTATTGACACAAAGTCATGTTTGTTACCGATAGTGATTAGGTGAGTGTGTACTTATTTTATATGTGGTTCACGGCACTAGATATTAGTGCTCGTTATGTCCACGACTATCTTCCCAAAATCCACGAGGGAACATGGGGTGGTCAAGAATTTTCAATACATTGGGGGATCAACAACAAAAGCATCTTATAAACCCATTTAAGGACTCAACATGTTACTTACAAGGAATTGAATTTGGGTATGGAGGATAACAATCATTCCTCCCAACAATCTAAGCTACATCCAATAGACAAATTAGATGAATGTGTATTATATGAAGTTTTTTTTAATTAACCAATACTACTTAAGTGTATATTAAAAATATTTAACATTTCTTTAGATATTTATTTATGGTAAAAAGTGATGGAGTAAATTTTGAAATTATATTGGATATTTCTTTTAATAATATATATATATATATCTAATAAATGATAAAATTTCCATAAAATATTATTAAAAATTATATATCAATTTATTATAAATACAGAAGATTAATAAAATAAAGATACCATACATTTTTAAAATAAAATAAAGATATCACACATTTTAAAAATAAGAATATTTTTATAAGTCTGAATGTAAATGTTTTAATTTTTTTTATTAAGCTTAATATAGAGATAATTTTTATAAGTGTTTTAAACATCTTTATTGAAAAATAAAGATATCACACATTTTAAAAATAAGGATATTTTTATAAGTCTATGAATATAAATGTTTTAATTTTTTATATTAAGCTTAATATAGAGATAATTTTTATAAATGTTTTAAACATCTTTATTGTGTTATCCTTGATAAGCATAATTTACTCATAATATATTTAATCATAATTCATCACTTTTCACATTTTTCTTATTTTAATTTTTTAACACATTGTCATCATTTGACAAGGAGATGAATAACATGTTAGTGATTGGAAACCTAGTAATGATAAGAACCCAATCATTTTCATATGTCTACCATATATTTGGTCTTTGAAGTGCAAATAGGTTCCTGTTCACATTCTCTAATAGAATGTATTAATTATCGAATTTATTTTTAATTTAAAATATTGTTTTTACATTATGGACGTGTATATCAATAATATCATATTTATATTAGTCAGAATCATGATTAGAACCTTGCTAAGAAAGAAATCTCCCCAACCCACCTTTATCCCCAGCACTGAGGTATGTAAGGATTTGGAGAGTTTTCCATGCCTTATTGTTATTTGCACCAAGATATGTAAGGACACTTGAGAGTTTTCCACAACTTATTGTTAATTTTAGACATGGGAATACACTATTTCTTCATCCCTAGTTGATACTTTAGAGATCAAATGGATATTACAATGGCAATAGTATGAATAGTATGATTTTGTTTCACATATGAAGTAGATATGTTTATTTTATGTTGTTTCATTGTCTGTATTTTCTAAAGAAAAATCTTATAAGATTGTTCCCTTTTTCCTTATATATAGAGAGAGATAGGAAATTTAACTACTAATTATAATAACAATTAGTAATTTGAAGAGGCTCAATTATTTTTAAAATTGTAATTTATAGCCTTTCCATTAGTAATGTGTCTTAGATAGATAGTTCAATCCATTAAGCTAGCAATTAAAACTTATTATGACATTATCTTACAAACAAGTCAAAGAACTTTGAATTATCAAATCTTACTTAATTATGTGATTTAAAAACCCCAAAATGATGAACTCTATTTAATGACCAAAGCCCATGTTTTTACTCTGCGCAAAGATGCATATGAATACGATATTGATCAATTGTATCTTTGACATTTGAACCTCATTAAAGATGCAATGGTGAAGAAGTTAGGTTTACCCACCTAAGATCATTTAGATATGTATTTGCTAATATAGTTGTATAAGGATCTTAAAAAACACTATTATGAAGTAATGTAAATTTAATTGAATGATTAGATGCATTTATTGATATGATCAATTGTGATGTGATGCTACTAGACATTTCTAAAGTCATTAGTTGATCCATGAACTATAATAAGCATTATGGTAAATAATTTGTCAAAACATATCTTCAATTATATATGATTTTATTATTGTTTATAAATATATTTCCCACAATCTAATTATGGAAATAATGATAGAAATTTAAATGAGCAAACTCATAAATAATATAACCAACTAAAACATATGCATGAATCTTACCTTGGATAAACTCACTCTAAGTAAACTACTTGGAATATTTAGTTTAAGATGATATAATATATTATACTACATGCTAGGTGATTTCCTTTGAAATGTCTCCAACCTTTCCTATATCTCTATCTCAAATGACTTAAAAAAAACACATTTCTATGGAAAACACTTTTATTTTAAATCAACACTCTCCAAAGTTCTAAACCCCACTCAAAATTAACGTTATATATATATATATATGATCTCCTATGTCCCCTTTGAATTTTTCCCATTCCTTTCAAAGCATAAACTAATTTAGTTTGTAAGGTGAAATGGATCCCCTGAAATTGAAATTATTCATTAATGCTATTGGCACACTTTTGGATTCTCTAACATACTTTTGGCTAATGTGCAAAATATCGGGCAAGCTAATGCATGGGTAGAAAGTAATTCGGCATGTAATGTCTATGAGTCCCTATAAAGAGAGTGTGAGGTCCCAAGGACCCTCTAAGCGAAATACATAGTCCTAGGGATTGTGTGCATTCTTATCACTTATAAGACTTGTTACTTCGAATACCTATTGCCTTTAATAAGAAATATAACCAATGAGTTGGGAATTATATTGTTCATGGTCTTTTTTTGGGTCATTATTGTAAGTCCTTACTTATAGGATAGGTATGTATTCTTTAAGAGGAGGGAAAATGAGTGTAGACAGGTTTACGATGGTAAAACTTATGCCATACATTCTTATAAAGGAAAGGATAATTTCTCTTTCATCTAAGTAGGGTGGAAAAAGAGGGTTATAAATTCCATCCAAGAGTTAATTTTTATGATGGTATCCTCTGGCCTTAAGTTATTTTTTATGATGGTACCCTTTAGGCCTTAACAAAATTTCTAATGTATTTTGTTGGAGTACTTGTCACAATTGCATTTTTGTGATTCTTGGTAAATTCAACAAGATTACTAGTTGTATTCCTTAGAAAACTTTGGTGATACTGAAAGAAGAAGCCAAAATTTTAATTTCAAATGTGTGGGTGACTTTTTTTATTTTAATTTCGGCATGTGTGGGAAAATTTTGGGTTTCGTACATCTATTATTAGTTCATGTCGAAGGATGGAACTATTGTAATCAATTCTCATTTTGATATTAGTTAAGCTTTGACATTTTAGTTTTTGAGCTTTAACCAAATTTTTATGCAAGATTTCACATTTTTTGTATTAAATGATATGCATAATTTTATTTGTTTCGAATGTTATTGGCCATAGACTTTGAGGTCTTATTTCCCAGCTGACGACAAATTTATTAGGAGAAGGAGCATCTTATATTGGTATTAGATCCCATTAATAAATACCTCAAAGCGTATACAATATTTTAATAATATTTCCACCTCCTTACCACCGCCACAGCTCGAGCCTCTTGTAACTCTATAGAAACTGGTTTGTTGTTGTTATGCTCAAGATATATTTCTTTCTAATCTTTCACTATATTGTATATCTGTTCACCACCTTGGATTCTCACTATATCAGGACCACCTCACTGCCCTACTATCTAACTATGAATTCACCTCCATGGAACTCACTAGCTCTTGAAAACCGAATTGCATAATAAGTTTGCAAAATTTATGTTAGGATTTAAGAATTGAGTTGGGATCTTGGTTTAGAGTTTCAAACATGGGAAGAAATAGAGTTGGCTCATTCAACGCATACGATATTCATTGCATACCTCTATCAAGTTCCAAGCAACATCTGGTTTGCAACTGGAATTCGTTATTAATTTGTTCCCTACAAAAAACCTACGAAGCTTTGACATGCATTTCAGGACTTTTTTGTTTATTGTGTGCATTTCAAGAAAAAGACTATCATTTTCATTGTTGAGAGGATTCCAATGTTTTTGTGTTAATTCTTACTTTTTTGTGTAGTACAAACATTACAAGGGAGAACAACGACAAGGAAAATCTCCAATTGTTCCTTAATATTGACTTGGACGAGCGGACTGCTTTAAATGCTATAGTCAATGGAAAGGTCTCCTCCAATTTGACAGACATTATTCGTGAGGTTCATATGTCAATTGGCCTTCAATGGAATTTGTTTTGTCATAAAAAAAAAACTTGAAATGTAACCATATAACGAAAACTTATAGAAAGAAGTTGACACAAGTAGCTACTTGGGAAACTTGCAATGGGTTGCTATTGATCTAGAACGTAATGCATTTATGTCACTTTTGCTATTTGGATCAGTATATTTTTCTAGCCCAAATTCTTACTTATTTTTGTGTGTCTAGGTGATAGAGCTTAAAATTTTAAGTATCAAATTCAAATTGTTTTTTGCATTCACAGTTTAGAGAAGCTTAAACTTCTAAGTATCAAATTATTGTAGAGAAATTTGTGATGCTGTCACAATGCTCGCAACCATATTTTAATTTAAGCCTCTACTAGATTTATTGTGAAGGACAAAATTGTTGAAATTTGAAAAAATATGAGACACAATAATTTTCATATTTATGCAGCTTTGATAAATTAAAAAATGTATCCGTGAAAATTATTTTACTGTGAATTTTTAAAATAATTATACTTCCAAAAGAAATAAATAAATGGACCTACCTCTAGCACCAGTAGCAAAGGCCTAGACAAGATAAGAGATATATGCAAAGATAGAAGCATCATATAGAGATCCAAAACTAGCAATAGTATTTATTGAATCAATACCTTGAGCAATTTTATGGCCACATGCAGTTGTTTCTGACCCATTTGTTGAAGTGGTAGTAAAGGAACTAGACGCATAGGTGGGTAACCTTGTATAACCATTTAGACATGTTATCACCAAAAATAATCCTCTAGAAACAAAATCAAAGTATTGATGAAATGATTTTGTCTACTTTCGGTAGTGCCTTATATACAAGATTGATTTTGTTTGGTCCTTGGGCATGATCAAAGTACAATTGTTTTTATCAAATTTAAAAATATTGGGCTATATGTCCAATCACCAAGAGCCATAGAAAAGAGATGAGCCTTCCAAATAAGAATTCATGTGTCAAGATCATATGTTAAGTATTCAAAGTCCACGGGTTCATAGTCTACTCAAAATGCTTCCTACATTTTGATCAAGTACAGGTGAAAGTTTGGTTTTTATAATACAAAGGTGTTGCATAAAGTTATTAGAATTCCATAGCAAGAATTCGATGCTTATAATTCAAGCACGATATGGAATGAGGACCTATTATGTAGAAGGAATGTAACTTTTATAAATAAAGAATGCTACAAATCTCATCATATTTATGCAGGGAAATGATAAAGAATAGAGTATACAGGCACTACAGAATGCTACTGAATTTCCTGTTGACGACTGTTTTAGTCATCAATTTCGAGTGCATCTTTTGAACAAATAAAGAGGAATTGTTCAAAATGGTTTAAAACCCACTTCCAGAATGGGGCGATTTAGGTTGTGTGCAAGCGATTTTTGAAATTTCGCAATTGGTTGAGAGAAATTAGGGTCTGCTTAGAACGGAATTTTCAGAAAATCTTTGTGGTAGCATTTAAACGACACCTAGATTCTCGAACAAAAGATCAACAATCAAGATCAAATCCATATTTAAAGGCACAATATTAACATGAGCTGTAGAGAAATTTAGACTTTAGGATCAAGAGATTATGTAGTGTTACCAGCTAAGTTGTACTTAGTTGGATTTTCAAGTGAGCGAACAAAGTTGAACATGTTACATGTTTGTTTTCGATGAATTGATGTCCAGCAAGCCTTTTAAAGGGCCACATTTTTTAAATTTTCCACGTGTCCATGGCCCTGCGGGGCTTGTAATAAAATGTACTAGCATGGTGTTTTGTAAAAGACTTGGTTCCCTAGGACTTTTTGGCTAAGTCAGGTATTCCAAGGAGTTTTTTCACCTATCTATTATGTCTTGCATTAGTGCATAACATAATTTTTGGGTTTTTCTCATGCTCCTCCAAAGCTGGAATGCCTGGGGAGGCTGACGGGCCTTAGGGGATTGTTAAAGTCTATGGGTCAATGTATATGAACATGCTAGACATTGTTTTTGAGTCATATGGACATGTGCTAAGTCCCCCTAGGTAGTTTTTTAATTTTTGGCGAAAAGTTTTTTTTTTCTTCGTAAATGAGCCATTTTTTTAATGGTTTCATTAAAAATATTGTAAATGACATAAAAATGTCATCTAGGGGTCCTTTTTGCCTTATGGGTGCTCGTTTTCTAACTCAGAGCATCCCCTTAACCCCTAAACCCACTTTTCTAATGTTTGGGTGTTTAATTTTTACCTATGGCCAAAAAACCCAAAAAACCCAAAAAAGTCACTAAAAATTAAAAAAAGTGAAAAATGACTTAAAAAATATTTCCAATTTTGGAGGAGTTAGAAGTCTGAAATATTTCAGCTATGTTTTAGAAGTTGTAAGAGTTGATTTTGGAAAGATTCCGGGCAGCTATATTAGTGGGATTACTTCCCCATTTAAGGGGGGCATATTTCCCAAAATTGGGCACCTTCAATCATGGAATTTGCAGCTATGTTTATGGGCTGTTACATGGCTGATTTTTAGCTAATTTGGGGTTGATTTTGGCAGCCCATTACATGGGAGTGGGAAGCCCCATTTGCTCCACGAATTATGCCACTCACTCCACCCATTCCTCCTCAACTTGGGCACCCCCTCTCCTTGAGTTTTTCTATATAAGCAAGTTCACTCTCATTGTTTTCTCATGAGAAGGTGGAACCTCTGCTCCTATCTTTGTAATATTTTTGAATTTGTTTATGAATAAAAGGCTTTGGAGGCAATTCTATGTGTGGACTCTCATGGTGTGGATGATCATGTTCTATTTTAACATATGAGGTAATCTGTGTCTTTACATGTTTATTCATGCTTGTTTATTGATCAATCACTAGATTTTGAAAGAGATGTTGAGCTTAGTAAGGTAAAGATAGTGTAATCTATTTCATTATTTTTACTGTTGGTTATCATAGAGTGCTTAGAGTTCAATGTCATTTTTGTTTAAATGCTTGAATCTAGTTCTCTATTTTAGTCTACACTAGTGCATTTGATCTTGCTTGTGTGAGTTGTCTTTTGTGTCTACAGGTTGCCGATTCGAAGAGTTGGTGGAGCTTGCTTGCATCCATTGGTCTTCGAAATTGATTCAAGGAGAACTAGTCCCATTGATCCCCACGGTGGAGGACTCCATAGCCCAAATTCAAGACATTTCTTCTTCTTCTCATCAACATAAAAAATCTTCAAATCTTTCATGGTTACTTTGGTTTGCATATTTCAGACCTCATTCTTATTTAAAAAATCATAAGTAGGTCTGATTTTTGTTTTAGATCTTAAGCTCATCTTCAAGTAAAATCTTTATCTAGATCTAGTTGATGCATGATTCTTGTTTAAGTGTACTTTTCCGAATATTTTAAGGGCTTAAGCAAGTAGCATGTTTGGCTGAACTTCATGTGTATTTGGCTGATTTAAAGAGCTGATAATTTGCAGCCCTTAAAAGCTTGCAAAGATCCCAAGTAAAACAAGCCCCATCGCTTATTTTACTTGGTTAAATTTTGTCATTTTAACTAGTTTTAACACTTAGTTTTTTCTGGGTTTTTTAGGAGGTGTTCCAAAGACACTCTTAAAGTGTTTTTGAGCATCTTATACTGACGTTTACTTGCTGGTTTGCAGCAAAAGACGAATAGGTAGGAGGAGGTGCTGCCAAAATTTCAAAGATCTAGGCAATCCGGAGGACCAATATTGATTATTTCCTGAACCGGTCACTTTTTCTCTTCTATTTTGTAATCCACTAAGTCGATTTAAGACTGGGGCATTTATATCATATTGTAACTAAAGCATCAAACGAGAGAAAGTGGGCTAAACCAAGCGCCCACACCCCATCCCCCCAGGGGGGAAAGCTGTGTTGACTCAAATTTCGTGGTTTGCATTTTTTTAGTTTAGATTTCTTTTTCTGCAACAAATAAAATCAAACTAGGATTAAAATCAACCTTGTTGGTCTGTTCCACTAGCGGGCCACAAGTTCACTCAAAACGTAGTTTTATCATTTTTTTTACAAACTCAAAATGCCCCCCTTGCTTTCCCGAAGTAGGGTTTCTGTACAAGGGCTTACCCGAGTACGTGCCTGAAAAGAGACTACTGGAGTTTAAAAAAGATAAAATTTTGGTTCATAAAATTTTTCTAAAAAATACCAAGGTCTTCTCCCGTATGCTTTGTGGCCGACTTGCAGCTTAGTCTGATCCAGTTGGTACACATCAGAAAGGGGGATATGACTAGTAATAGGAGCTAACACCGCCCCAAATAAAAAACCCTTTATGTGAAAATCCAACACATCACGAACATTTTGTTGTCGTGGGGAAATTTCTCAGAAGGCTTGGGACAAAACTGAGTAGTGACCTCTTGGAAACTGTTAGGCTTGCCCTCGTTGGTACAGCATCTAAACACCTCCTTGAGACTCCGATTCAGCCCAAGCTTGAGAGGGAAGCCACGCATCAAAATTTTGGACATGTTCCCCTGTACCTTGCGTATATTGGGAACCCACCGGCCATAATAAAAAGATCACTTTCACATTAATCTTAAAATACACCAAGAACATTCGCACTACATTTACTTTTCTGCTCATGCATTTATTTGACTCCATTACAAGGCACTGGTCTATATTAATGTTATTTCATGCTATTATGATGCAAATGAATGATAATGATAATGAATGAGAGCAAATGATGTATTGATAAATGATTGCTTTGCTTTACAAAAGTATATGCTGCTTTGTCTTGGTTATAAAAATATTTTTCTAACTCCTAGATTAGACGCCTTAGTTTTGTTTTCATTCTTAGGGTCCACCCCCCTTGGCTTCGCTAGGAAAGCCTAGACGGAGGAGTCGAGTCCCAAGTGACAGCACTTGACTCTGACTTGCCCCCAAGGCCACACCAGCAGCTTGAAGACTTCTGCTGCGTTTTCCCCAAGTGTGGAACCAGTCGGCAACATTTTGGCACCGCTGCCGGGGATAAGTCTTTTTATTCCCGGAATACGACTTTTGAGTTTTCCTTTTTGTTTTTGCTTTGTTTGGTGAATCTTTAGATTAGATTTTTTAATTTTTCATCTGGCGACTCCACTAACCTTTTTTCCTTTTATAAAATTTCAAAGAAAAGCAAAAATAGAATTCTTTGTGAGATTATTTAATATGCATATTTTTATTCTCACATGGCGACTCCATTGAAGGGATAAAACCCTTGTTTCTCATATAGTTTGTTGAGACTGTTTGTGTGTAGATGAGCCTGACGCGTTACAGTAAAATCTATAAAGCTCACCTTTTGACAACTCCATTGATTCAGTACCATATTTTCTCCATGATTACTTCATAATAACATTGCTTGATTCCTGATATGGATGATGAAAGAAAAGAGTATGGTATTCAAGTTTCCAGTGCATTTCCTCCCATCGACTTCTCACACATTCCGGGTTTCCCTAACTCTGAGCCATATCTCCCAATTGATGGATACGTTGAGGCTCCGATTTTTCATGGAAATGGTGATTCACCTGTATTTCACATCATATCTTTTGTTTCACTATTGGGTGAGGTCAATATTTGTCACGAGGATAATAAGATGTTGATGTTTGCTAAGTCCCTAAAAGGAGATGCATGGAGGTGGTATTTTGGTCTTCCTAATGGATGCATTACCTCCCTAGCAAATTTCTTTGCTATGTTTTTCCAGAGATGGTATGATGGTGATGGTGATATGATAAGTGTCATGGAAAGAACTTTCACATACCTAAATAACTTGTCAAGGTTGGATGAGTCCATGATTTCCATTACTGAGCAGCCCATCCCAAGTGATTCTTTTGAAGAAGTTCATGAAGCTCCCTCGACTGAAGATTTTGTTGTAAACCATCCTCTTGTCAACATAACTGAAAATATAGAAGATATAGGGTGTTCCCAAACCTATGAAGATGATCACATATGTATTCCTGATTTACCTAAAGAGGAAGCCATTATAGAAGTTGACAAAGAAATTCATGAAGGGTCTCCTTTTCCAATTGAAGATTTTTCAAAAGAGCTCCCTCAATTTGGCATTGAAGATTCGGGATCTCGAGATTACTTCAGTGTAAATGATGATGCTAGTACTTCAGATTCGCCTCAAGAAGAAACCATTACAAAAGCCTCTAAAGAAACTTGTAATGAATTTTGTATGGTTTATGATGACACTCCTCCATTTTCTCCACATAATGGTGAAGTCTTGGACATCTTTACACCTTGTAATATCTTTCAAACCAAGCCGTCTGAGGATGAATATCATGCTCATGAAAATTGTGCAAGTTGGCTTCCTTGTGATATCTTTGAAAGCACTCTTTTCGAAGATGAGGATGGGTATGGCCAGGATTGTGATGCAATAGACAAAGACTCCCCTTTCATTTACAAGGATGGGTATGATGATTATTGGACGGGTTTAGAAAAACCCATCTTTGATATATCAAGAGAGGGGACTGTTGATTTTGAGACCTTGGGGAATCCTGACATGGAAGAGGAACATACAGATACTTCTCATGATCAATCAGAGCCATGCATAAGTATTAGTAATGAAGATTTGGATCAGTAGTATAACGAAGAGTTGGATAGGATGAAATCAGTGGAATGTCAGTTTCAACCTTCATCAGCACATTCTAAGGTTCCTTATGATTTGGAGCAGCTTGGGGCTTATACTTTCACAGAAATAAACTATCAGAAGAGCCCTTCAGACCAATATGATGAGGTAGTTGGTCTGTCTTATCATTTCGAGTTTTTTCTCAGCCCTATCCAGTCATGGGTAGAAGAGGCCTGCATGAGGACTTACCATTTGGGCAAGCACTTCAAAGATTTATCAGACACCTGTGATCTGCCATCCAATCTTTCAATCCAGAATTATCATGCAGGTTTGCATTTTCTAAACAAGGTAACCTTGTTTTGGCTGGTAACCAAACACAAGGTTAAAAGTTTTTATATTGATAAAATGTTGAGATGGTTGCATTGGATTTATCATTTTACTTATCATTTTATTTTGTTATGCTTAGAGTAGGAAAATAAGTTCATCAAATGAGCATTTACTTTCAGCATTTCTTTTTCAGTACTTTACCCTTTTATACTTAGAATTCTTTAGTTTTTGAATAATACAACTTATGGTTCATTTGCCTCTTATAAGAACTTGTGCTACTGAAAGGTTTTTCTTGTCAAGCTGAGATGTTTTTATAGGTCATAGAAACTGGAGATTCTGGTATTCTCATATGCTCTCCTTGCCTGAAGACTAGATCGAGCACATGTCCCACAGTTGGAGCCAGATGTTACCAGCTAAGTTGTACTTAGTTGGATTATCAAGTGAGCGAGCAAAGTTGAACATGTTACATGTTTGTTTTCGATGAATTGATGTCCAACAGGCCTTTTAAAGGGCCACATTTTTAAAATTTTCCACGTGTCCATGGCCCTGCGGGGTTTGTAATAAAATGTACTAGCATGGTGTTTTGTAAAAGACTTGGTTCCCTAGGACTTTTTGGCTAAGTCAGGTATTCCAAGGAGTTTTTTCACCTATCTATTATGTATTGCATTAGTGCATAACATAATTTTGGGGTTTTTCTCCTGCTCCTCCAAAGCTGGAATGCCTGGGGAGGCTGACGGGCCTTAGGGGATTGTTAAAGTCTATGGGTCAATGTATATGAACATGCTAGACATTGTTTTTGAGTCATATGGACATGTGCTAAGTCCCCCTAGGTAGTTTTTTAATTTTTGGCAAAAAGTTTTGTTTTTTTTTCGTAAATGAGCCATTTTTTTAATGGTTTCATTAAAAAATATTGTAAATGACATAAAAATGTCATCTAGGGGTCTTTTTTTCCTTAGGGGTGCTCGTTTTCTAACTCAGAGCATCCCCTTAATCCCTAAACCCACTTTTCTAATGTTTGGGTGTTTAATTTTTACCTATGGCCAAAAAACCCAAAAAAGTCACTAAAAATTAAAAAAAGTGAAAAATGACTTAAAAAATATTTCCAATTTTGGAGGAGTTAGAAGTCTGAAATATTTCAGCTATGTTTTAGGAGTTGTAAGAGTTGATTTTGGAAAGATTACGGGCAGCTATATTAGTGGGATTACTTCCCCATTTAAGGGGGGCATATTTCCCAAAATTGGGCACCTTCAATCATGGAATTTGCAGCCATGTTTATGGGCTGTCACATGGCTGATTTTTAGCTGATTTGGGGTTGATTTTGGCAGCCCATTACATGGGAGTGGGAAGCCCCATTTGCTCCACGAATTATGCCACTCACTCCACCCATTCCTCCTCAACTTGGTCACCCCCTCTCCTTGAGTTTTTCTATATAAGCAAGTTCACTCTCATTGTTTTCTCATGAGAAGGTGGAACCTCCGCTCCTATCTTTGTAATATTTTTGAATTTGTTTATGAATAAAAGAATTTGGAGGCAATTCTATGTGTGGACTCTTATGGTGTGGATGATCATGTTCTATTTTAACATATGAGGTAATCTGTGTCTTTACATGTTTATTCATGCTTGTTTATTGATCAATCACTAGATTTTGAAAGAGATATTGAGCTTAGTAAGGTAAAGATAGTGTAATCTATTTCATTATTTTTACTGTTGGTTATCATAGAGTGCTTAGAGTTCAATGTCATTTTTGTTTAAATGCTTGAATCTAGTTCTCTATTTTAGTCTACACTAGTGCATTTGATCTTGCTTGTGTGAGTTGTCTTTTGTGTCTACAGGTTGCTGATCCGAAGAGTTGGTGGATCTTGCTTGCATCCATTGGTCTTCGAAATTGATTCAAGGAGAACTAGTCCCATTGATCCCCACGGTGGAGGACTCCATAGCCCAAATTCAAGACATTTCTTCTTCTTCTCATCAACATAAAAAATCTTCAAATCTTTCATGGTTACTTTGGTTTGCATATTTCAGACCTCATTCTTGTTTAAAAAATTATAAGTAGGTCTGATTTTTGTTTTAGATCTTAAGCTCATCTTCAAGTAAAATCTTTATCTAGATCTAGTTGATGCATGATTCTTGTTTAAGTGTATTTTTCCGAATATTTTAAGGGCTTAAGCAAGTAGTATGTTTGGCTGAACTTCATGTGTATTTGGCTGATTTAAAGAGCTGATAATTTTCAGCCCTTAAAAGCTTGCAAAGATCCCAAGTAAAACAAGCCCCATCGCTTATTTTACTTGGTTAAATTTTGTCATTTTAACTAGTTTTAACACTTAGTTTTTTCTGGGTTTTTTAGGAGGTATTCGAAAGACACTCTTAAAGTGTTTTTGAGCATCTTATACTGACGTTTACTTGCTGGTTTGCAGCAAAATACGAATAGGTAGGAGGAGGTGCTGCCAAAATTTCAAAGATGCAGGCAATCCGGAGGACCAATATTGATTATTTCCTGAACCGATCACTTTTTCTCTTCTATTTTGTAAGCCACTAAGTCGATTTAAGACTGGGGCATTTCTATCATATTGTAACTAAAGCATCAAACGAGAGCAAGTGGGCTAAACCAAGCGCCCACACCCCATCCCCCCAGGGGGGAAAGCTGTGTTGACTCAAATTTCGTGGCTTGCATTTTTTTAGTTTAGATTTCTTTTTCTGCAACAAATAAAATCAAACTAGGATTAAAATCAACCTTGTTGGTCCATGCCACTAGCGGGCCACAAGTTCACTCAAAACGTAGTTTTATCATTTTTTTTACAAACTCAAAACGCCCCCCATGCTTTCCCGAAGTAGGGTTTCTGTACAAGGGCTTACCCGAGTACGTGCCTGAAAAGAGACTCCTGGGGTTTAAAAAAGATAAAATTTTGGTTCATAAAAATTTTCTAAAAAATACCAAGGTCTTCTCCCGTATGCTCTGTGGCCGACTTGTAGCTCAGTCTGATCCAGTTGGTACACATCAGAAAGGGGGAGATGACTAGTAATAGGAGCTAACACCGCCCCAAATAAAAAACCCTTTATGTGAAAATCCGGCACATCACGAACATTTTGTTGTCATGGGGAAATTTCTCAGAAGGCTTGGGACAAAACTGAGTAGTGACCTCTTGGAAACCGTTAGGCTTGCCCTCGTTGGTACAGCATCTGAACACCTCCTTGAGACTCCGATTCATCCCAAGCCTGAGAGGGAAGCCACGCATAAAAATTCTGGACATGTTCCCCTGTACCTTGCGTATATTGGGAACCCACCGGCCATAATAAAAAGATCACTTTCACATTAATCTTAAAATACACCAAGAACATTCGCACTACATTTACTTTTTTGCTCATGCATTTATTTGACTCCATTACAAGGCACTGGTCTATATTAATGTTATTTCATGCTATTATGATGCAAATGAATGATAATGATAATGAATGAGAGCAAATGATGTATTGATAAATGATTGCTTTGCTTTACAAAAGTATATGCTACTTTGTCTTGGTTATAAAAAATATTTTTCTAACTCCTAGATTAGACGCCTTAGTTTTGTTTTCATTCTTAGGGTCCACCCCCCTTGGCTTCGCTAGGAAAGCCTAGACGGAGGAGTCGAGTCCCAAGTGACAGCACTTGACTCTGACTTGCCCCCAAGGCCACACCAGCAGCTTGAAGAGTTCTGCTACGTTTTCCCCAAGTGTGGAACCAAGCGGCAACATGTAGCATATTTTATTGATCGAAAATCTGCGTAATTGATTGCAATCGATTTTATTTTCTATTTTGTTGGCTTATATAGGATGAAAATCCCTTCTAAGTGGATCTAGAAAGTATTTGAAATTAATCCACATATATATAAATGTAAGAAACTATTTGAAATTAATCCACATATCTATAAATGTAAGAAATTATTTGAAATTAATCCACATATCTATAAATGTAAGGTGCAAAGAACTTGAAGTGGGGTGGGGGATCTCAAGGCCTGAGAAAAGACTTTGATAGGTAGAGACATATGTAATTTGTAATCATGTGAGCATTTTGTAACATTTTATCAGAAATTCCTAAAATTTGTTCTATTAGTCTGTATTTTCTTTGTTTTACATTTAATTTCTTCTTGCTTGAATGGGTTATGAGAGTTGAGGATCAATTCTTGGACTTGATTGAGATATTCTTAATGCAACGAAGGGTTCATTGTATCTTCCTTTAATTCATGTGATCTATTCAAACATTTCTTAATCATTCTCAGAAAATATTTCTATTTATTGAATGATTTCATCCATGAATATTCAGTTTTAAGTTGGAAGTGATACTTGAGTTTTTCATGTTTGTTCCCTTTTCTTCTACCTTCAACTAATATTTAGTTCAGTTGCTTATGATTCATAAAATGCTATTGAAAAGAATCCATTCCCAATGGCTTTGATCATTGATCTATAGTTGTTCTTGATCCATTACCTTCTTTTTATATTTCTCATCCTAGTCTACCAGATCCACCATCTATTCTCAAATATACAAACATTCAAGTTGTGCTAGACATTGCACTTTTGCAGTTAAGTGCAAACTTTAGCACTAACATCTTTAGGCGCATTGCTGGGGAGCGAAGACACAAAGCTATCATTCCATGGGTGTAACACAACGATCAGCTCTAGTTTTTGATGGTGAATGAAAGCCAAAAATATTTTGACTGCAATCATTCACCTCGAGAATCCATGGTTGAAGGATCCAGTGGTGATTCCAAAATTTCAAGATGTCAGATTCTAAGATGCGGGCTATTTTGGCTACAAGGTTTGCTCCATTTAAATTTTCTAAGGTTCCTCGATTTCCAAATGTTGTTCTTACTATGAAGGAATGGGGAGATTATCTCCTAGTTTCAGAGAAGGTGATGATGATCATCCTGCACAACAACTCATCAAGTTTCATGAATATATGGATCAATTGGATATCCATCATAAGGATGTATTGTTGAAAATGTTTATGTAATCCTTGGAAGGAGATGCTAGACAATGGTATCTATCTCTTCCCATATCTAGCATTTCTTCATTAAAATATTTTGATGCTATCTTCATTCTTATTTCCATCCTAGGTCTTTTTAGAGGATTGTTGTGAGCAAATAAAGTTTAAAAAATATCTTTGCATTAATGATCATAATAGCCTCAATGATTAAATCCATGAAGATATATCTCAAGAGACTAAAACTCGGGAGATATTTGATTTGTTTCAAAATGTTTCTTATAATCCAAGTGGTCATCATCATAAGGAATTTGTTGTTGAAAATATTTGTGAAGCTCAAGCTTTTATTGAGGAATATGTTCTTTTTAATAATTTTGAAGACCATTCTTGTGATGAAGATCAAGCTTGTAATGAAGAGATTGTTGTAGACGCATTTGATTCTCATGACCTTCAAGACGTTTCTAGTTGTTTATTATTTAAATGATAAAAAAATTGTTCCAATTTTTGTTTGAAGATATGCAGACTCTTTTAGAAAGTTTAGAGAGACAAGAAGATGCTCTTCATGATGTTTTTTATCATGAAACTATGGAAGATATTTTTCAAGTTAACAGTGCAAAGGGTTATCCTGTTAGTTTTTCAGATCAACCTAAATATGAAGAGTATCCAAATGACTTGGAGGAGCAATTTTCTGAATCAACACATAAAATTTCTCAACAATGATCCAGTCTATGACAGCCATGGGTCAAAGTCTCCATAATGTAATGAAGGATGCCTAACAAGGGACGAGGAAGTCATTTTTCCATAATTAGTTAAAGAGGTATTCATTTTTTACCAAGATCAAGATAACGACTTGGATGTATACCATCATGAAAATTCTGTTGTCTTGAATTTTAATAAAATATATGATGATCGAGAATCATTCCAAAAAAATCAAGAGTTTGTTTTTTATGATTATCATTCATTGCAAGATTTCTGAAATTTTAAATCAGCAGTTTCATGACAATAGTCAAAAATCATTTTCAATATTTGACAATTATGGTTCTGAGGGAGAGTAGATCTCAATTCAAAGTACTTTGTAGTCATTTTCTGTTCCATTCTCAGAATTGCATAAGGAGGAATTTGACAACATCTTCAGCCATGAAGCAAAAAATTTACATCAGCTACCATTCTCTCATTTTCTAGCTAATATGGATTAACAATTTTCAGGAAATGACAAACTTGTATTTGACATTCTTCAGTTAGAAAAATAGGAGTTTAATGTTGAACAGAAAAATTACTTTTTCTTTCTTCAAGGCCCGGTGGCTGATTGGATTGATTCTTCTTTTCAAAGGATACCAAATGTTGCAATTTTTGGTATGTTACCAATTCACAACTGTATGTATGAACTGTTCATGGAATTTATATTGTTGATCTTAGTCTCTTTTTCCTCCTTTACATACGGTTTCAAACAAGAAGATCATTTTATCAATCACATGCTTATGTGGCTGCTCTTGAAATTTTCCTATACATGATTGAGAAAAGTGTAGCTGATTAGTGTAAGACATGTACATAAATAAGCTCATATTTTGAGCATGATAGGTTTCAGTTTGAAGATCGGTTGCAGTTTTGTTTTGGTTTGTAGTGTGTGGCTCTTAAATAATACATGATTGAGAAAAGTGTAGCTGATTAGTGTAAGACATGTACATAAATAAGCTCATATTTTGAGCACGATAGGTTTCAGTTTGAAGATCGGTTGCAGTTTTGTTTTGGTTTGTAGTGTGTGGCTCTTAAATAATAAGAAAGATCAAAGATTTTAGTTGCATAACAGAATAGATTGCAGTTTTGGGTATGCATTTTACAATTGGTTAACAGATGGACAAAGACAATTTTCAGTGACATTGATGAATAAAGGCACAGGTCTGTTGGTTCTTAGTAATTTATAGGAAAGCATTATCCCCCATGGATCCATATGTTATCACCATAAATGATCCTCCAAAACAAACTCAAAGTATTAATGAATTGCTTTTTTCTACTTCCAGCAATGCCTTACATACAAGATTGATTTTGTTTGGTCCCCAGGCATGCTCAAAGTACAATTTTTTTTATCAAATTTAAAAATATTGGGCTATATGTCCAATCACCAAGATCCATAGCAAAGAGATGAGCTTGTCAAATAAGCATTCAGGTATCAAGATCATATGTTTAGTATTAAAGGGCCACGCGTTCATAGTATACTCAAAATGATTCCTACACTTTGATCAAGTACGACCAGAAGTTCAATTCTTATAATACAAAGGTGTTGCAGAAAGTTATTAGAATTCCGTAGCAAGAGTTCGATGTTTATAATTAAATCCCGCTATGGAATGACAACCAATTATGTAGCAAGAATGTAACTTTTATAAATAAATAATTCTAAAGAATCTCACCATATTTATGCAGCGAAATGATGAAGAACAGAGTACAAAGGTGCTATAGAATGCTATTGAATTTCTTGTAGATGATTGTTTTAGTCATCAACTTTAGGCGCGTTGTTTGAGAAAATAAAGATGAATCGTTCAAAACGGTTTAAAACCCACTTCTAGAATGGGGTGAGTTAGGCTAAATAGGGCGATTTTCGAAATTTCGCAATTGGTTGAGAGAAATTAGGGCTATTCAGAACAAATTTTTCAGAAAATCTTTGTGGCAACATTTAAAATACACCCAGATTCTCAAACAGAAGATCAAATCCATATTTAAAGGCACAATATTAACATGAGTTGGCATAGCACTTTAGACATTAGGATCGGGAGATTATGTAACATATTTTATTGCTCTAAAATCTGGGTAATTGATTTCAATTGATTTTATTTTCTATTTTGTTGGATTAGATAGGATTCGAATCCCTTCCAAGTGGATCTGGAAACTATTTGAAATTAATCCACATATGTATAAATCTAAGGTGCAAAGATATTGAAGTGGGGTGGGCGATCAAAGGCCTAAAACAAGACTTTGAGAGGTAAGACATATGTATTTTGTAAGCATGTGAGCATTTTGTAACATTTTATCATAAATTCCTAAAAGTTTTTCTACTAGTCTGTATTTTCTCTGTTTTACATTTCATTTCTTCTTGCTTGAATGGGTTATGAGAGTTAAGGATCAATTCTTGGACATGATTTAGAGATTCTTAATGCAACGAAGGATTCATTGCATCTGCCTTTAATTCATGTTGACTCTATTCAAACATTTCTCATTCATTCTCAAAAACTATTTCTGTTGATTGAATGATTTCATCCCATGAATATTCAAGTTTAAGCTGGAAGTGATACTTGATTTTTTCATGTTTGTTCCATTTTCTTCTACCTTCAAATGGTATTTAGTTCATTGTTTCCGATTCATAAAATGCTATTGAAAGGAATCCATGTCCAATGGATTTGATAATTGATCTATAGTTTTTCTTGATCAATTCGTTGATTTTTATATTTCGCAACCTAGTCTACCTGATTGACCATCTATTCTCAAATATACAAACATTCAAGATGTACTAGATGTTGCACTTTTGCATTCAAGTGCAAACTTTAGAGCTAACAAAACCCATACATATACATATACATATATATATATATATATATATTAGAGCTAGTTCTGTATGCATGAGAATTTAAAGAAGCAGAAGTAGTGAAATATGATGCAGAAGCAACACCAGATCTAGGTAAAATATTACTTCTTCAAACATTCATTTTAATTGTTATTTGCCTAGCATACTAATTATACTAAGAAACATAAAATGTTTAATTCTGTAACATACCACGAACATTTTGGAGACATTGCTTGCACCAAAAACCTTGTGTGCATATGCAAATTTTTAAGGTTCAAGGGATGAAAAATAGGGAGAGAATTGGCATAGACAAACATATGAATGCTATTTTCTTTTAATTATTTTTTCAACATATTACTCATCGCCATTGGCTTGGGATATTACTCCATTCCAAGATTGAATTTGTGTACATTGGGTCCCTAATAATGGGTTTAGCCTCTGTTAAACTAATGTGCAACTTATTCATCTACGATAATTTCTCCCTCTGCACTCTCTTGCATTCATTTATTACAATTTGTTATTGGCATTCATTTCTCACCATTTGTTGAATATAATACACTACAATCTAATTGCATGGTTACTCGAACTATACTAAAGCAACGTGTCATAGCATTGAATTCTATGGAGATTCAAAGGTTTATTACCCTATTATTGATGGTTTACAATCAAGCTACGTGTCATATATTTTGTTAAGCATGATAAATAATGTGGACACACATCCTTTAGTAGACTCAAAATCATAAACGATGTAGACACGTGTCCTTTGGGTGGCCTAAATTTTATTGATGTTTGTTGAGCATTGGTTGTCATTGATGTTGTAATATCTCAATTTTGACCCCATTGCATTAAAATGTAAATGATATAATATTGCTATAAAATCGTGGTGAAGAGCTCAAGGCCAAAGCCCCGCCATCGATTTAGTGATGCATATGGTTTACGTGCTATTCAAACACAATGGAAATTGCAAATATCATGTAAATATGCATTTTGATCAAATACCCACAACTGGCTATGCAATGCAATGCAACAAGAGTATGGAGGCATGATCTTTACAAGGAATTGGGAGGAAAATATTCAAACCCTTGGAGCCAATCAATTCGAGCCAAGTGTCAATGAGAGAACCCATGAACTCTCAACTACCCATGTTCACTTTTGTACCCAATCATTTATTTCTTCCAAGAGTTGGTTGAGGTAGTTAATGCCTTGGGGAATGGGGAGGTATGGTTGTCCAAATTCGAGTATGGGAAAGCCACCATTCATAGAAAAATGTGTTTGGATTATTGGGAAAGAAATAAGCCAAAAAATTGCTCCCCGTGCTAATATCCATCAACCAGTTTTTCCTCTCTCACGCTTTTGGAGCTACCTAGGCATTTTCCCTCCACGTTTTTATGGTTTTTCCTTGTTTTCTAGCTGGGAAGATGGTGTTGTAGAGATGCTGGGAGGAAGGGAGCTCGATTTGGGGGTTTCATTGAGGTTTTTTTGGCCATTTGGAATGCTCATAACCTATGGGAGAAATCGGTTTTGCTCCCTGTGGTTGAATTCCCCTTTCCACAGTTCGTTTTGGGTGAGCCGTGAATTCAGAGAGCCAATGGGAACCCCGTTTTGCAAATACATTTGTGAAATTGTTTATCCATTCCCAACCATTGAGATTGTTGTGTGTAGATAGAGTATGTTGGGGTATGGGTTATGGATATCCATTGTTTTGGCTTGAGCTTGAGTGCAAGCATCCATAAATGAAGAGGGTTCAGATCTAGCCTGATAAACCAAACTATGGACTGGCTTGGATTAGATGTGATGGCCATCTTGCTATGTATTAAATGTAGGTTCCCATTCCTTGTAGAAATCATGCCCAGCTCTGGGGTGGCATTTTTGTTGAGAGATTGATGAACATAATTGGCCTATGGCTGGGTGGAACGTTGCAACGACATAGCTAGTTGCTTGGGACAACTTCATAATAAAGATACGTATTCTCTATGTGTATTTAATTCTGCAATTTTTATTTGATTTGATGCATGTTATCAATATGTTGGAAATTGCATGATATATGTGTGTAGAAGAATTTTACTTCCGTTGTGTTTAAATTGGTCTGCACACACATATGTTTTTTATTTGTATGAAGCTAATGAATCGGGCTGAGTTTATGTAAAAGCCCAAGATCTATAGTCATGTTGAATTCCTTGCGTTGGATCGATGGGAGGGGACGTGTCAGATGTCGACTAAATATGATGTCAAGTGTTTGACTGTCATGTAATGTCAAAGAGGATTTCAATTGATTCAGTGTAAGTCATTGATATCAGCATAAGTCAAAGTGGATACAACATTCCAGCAGAACTATGAAGAATCCACTTTGAGGTAGCTTATGTGCATGATGAAGAAAGAATGAACATCAAAAGTATATCTAAGAGTGCATTAAGTCTGAAGGTATATACCAAGGATACAACACTCAAGAAAATTTGGAATGCATTCATTCTGACAGTGTATATCAAGGATACAACACTCAAGCAACTTTGGAATGCGTTCAGTCTAAAGGTGTATATCAAGGATACAATACTCAAGAAACTTTGCAGTATATCTATGAGTGCATTTAGTCTTAAGGTGTATATCAAGGATACAACACTCAAGCAACTTTGGAGTATATATAAGAGTGCATTCAATTTGAAGATGTGTATCAAGGGTACATCATGCAGAACCAATTTGAAGAAATACATAAAATGGTACATCATACAGATATCGAAGATACTTCATGAAGATTCAGTTCAAGAAGGACCACAAGTAATGTATAGTACATCATGAGGTCCTTGCACAGAAATGAATTCCACCAGGTCATACTCTCTCATGCCAACAAATCGATGGACTTGGTTGGACACTGGTACATGTGCGCAAACATCCAAGGAGTTGGTTGAACAAATGGGACAAGTGAGCAAGAAATCCTAATCATTGCTTGGTTAATCGTTGGGAGTGCACAGGAAGAAAGGAACAACAAATGGTTGGAAAATACTGAAGGCGTGCAAGCATAGCCAATCAGAAGATGCTTTCAGTTAGTGTAAAGCGCACAAGTTCCTAGAAGGGTACAACGGCTGAAGATCATATATGTGCAAATTCCACAGCCGACGAACAACAAGTGCGCAAGTCCCACAAATGATGACAAGGAAAAATTCAAAGTACCACCAAGTAGAATTTAGAGGATGCGCAGAGTCTGTAAAGTATCACTACATAAAGGGCCCATCACCCAAATGCAATGATGAAGCATGGGTCATAATCTCACTAAGCATAAGCTTGAGAATGAGCAGATTATGTAAGGTATTGATATCAAAAGGGTGCATTACCCACAAAGAATGGCACACATACCAAAATGCATGGTACACCACCAAGGTGTAAAGTCCCACTAAGTTGTGGGCCTTGAGGGTGCTTGATATATTAGAGACGACACATAAATAACACATATGATTACACATGCCATATGCACAATCCGTGAAGTATGGAAGAAGGGATGCCACGACCGAATTGAAAACATACAATACATGCAAGACATGTATAAATAGAGATGCAAGTTGGAGAGTTGAAGAAAGAAAGTAAACTTGATGGTAAGAAAATAAGTTTTGTGTGAAAGTTTCAATTTATTTTCGGGGCATCAAGGGGTTCATGGACATAATAGAATGATCTAGTGAAGAGATGTATTTGCACATGAAGCATAACATAGCTTTGATGGTGCATAGAAAGATGTTGTAGATCTGTGACAAGTAGCACAAATACTGAAATGAAGAACTATTGAAGTATGCGCAAGTGCTGGATATCTCAAAGGATGGTATCACAATAAGCATGCGGATAGTCACAGAAGTTGAAGAGACATAAGCGTAGAGATAGAATCAAATATTATCGGATGGTGCACAGATGTCTAGTTGATGCATTTGAGCCGAAGAGAAAGTGTGCAAAGTTGAAGACTTCATCTGATGTGCAATGACAGAACCACAAAAAGATCTGATAGGCGCATTATGATGCAAATGATCTGAGACATGTGCGTTAAACAGTACAGACCAATCACTTGATGCACTATATGTCGCAAACTATTAGAGAGGACGCAACACTTAATCAGAATAGACACATCAGAACGTGCAAAGTTCCATCTATTATGAGTGCTTCACTTTGACTAGTAGACTATCAATTGAAAGCACTCTATCACATGATCATAGTAGTCACAAAGAGAATAAATTTGAGATAACAGAGACACAAACTATAGTATCAACAGAGCGCAAAATCCATGAAGTAAGTCATTAGCAAAAGTATAATTTGAGAAGAACGAGAAGTCAAGTGATGTATGTAGTGCAATAACAAAGTATAGTCTACATACGAAGGCTGCAATAACATAATCATCATCAAAAGACCCGAAGACGTGCACAGAGTTGAATATCAACAAGGAAGTAAAATATATTTTACATCAGGGTGGTTGGACGGGGCAAGGGGACAGGGAGTCGTAGGTTCCTTCAGTTTGGTTCCTATAAAACAAAGTGACATGGGGTCAGTGCCTCCTTCCAGTTGGTGCTGTAGAAAACATAGGGGGTTGGTGCCTCCTTCTAGTTGGTGCTCCCTTCTAGTTGGTGCTCGTAAACATAGAAAGCTGGTGCTTCCTTGAATGTATTCTTTCTCACTATAAAGAAGCATTCTGTGGTTTTCTCCCATTTGGGTTTCCACATAAAACAATTATGTGTTATGTGTTGATGATGTGGTGCATATATGTGTTAATGTTTATTTACTGATGCATAACATAGGATAAATATTAAGTAAAGGATAATATGTAAAAGAAGGTAAAATATGCTAATAACTACACTAATACTGATTCACCCCCCTCTAAGTATTAAATCGATTCCAACAATTGGTATCAGTAACAAATTAACATCTAGAAGATAGATAATTGCATAGAAATGGATAAGTAGGAAGGCCTCTCTACAAATCGAGCACTAAGGTTCGATGACACCAATTACATTTTCTAGAAGGTACGTATGGAAGTTTATTTGCAATCATTGGGAGCAGAAGTCTTGTAATCTATTGTCAATGGTTATAATGTCCCAGCAGTAGTACCAATCAATCCAGTGTAAAGAAGACTCTATGAAAGCAGTGCTAGAGCCATAAATGCTCTACTATGTGGTCTGACAGGTGACGGATTTGTCAAGGCTATGCACTGTGCATCAACCAAACAAGTTTGGTACAAACTCATAGGTATATACGAAGGCGATGACAAGGTACATAAAGCAAATCTTCAAAATTACTATGGGAAATTTGAATCTCTAAGAATGAAAGATGAAGAGAATATTACATCTTACTTCTTGAGAGTTGATGAGATAGTTAATGATATCAAGAGTCTTGATGTCACTCTGGATGAAGAATCAATAGTACAAAAGATATTAAGAACTTTTCCTCAAAGATTTGATTCAAACGTATTTGTGTTAGAGGATCGAGATAATCTTGAAGAACTAACAAAGGATGACTTCAGGGGATCCTCACTGCATAAGAGATGAGAATGGAGAAAGAAACTCCGATCAGAAAGGAATCCGCTTTCAAAGCCACAGGAAAGGACAAGAACGATCATGACAAAGACTGTTGTGATGAATCAAACGATGAAGAATCAAACTTTGTCAAGAAGTTGAAAAGAGGATGAGGTAAGTATAAGAACAAGCTACCCTTTAAATGTTTCAGGTGTGGAAGAGTAGGTCATTATTCCTCAAAATGACCTTACAAGAAGGAAGACAATGACAGTGATGAGGAATCTAGTGCAAATGATCGAAAGATTGATCGTTCTCAACACAGACCTGAGAATAAAAGAAGGATTCCGAAATAGAGGAATAGTCTGTACACTGAAGAAGGAAGTAATGCATATGAAGAAAGCGACTGCGATGAAGAACCCAAAGAAGTACTCTTCATGGCCCAAGTATTAGAAGAAAGTAAAGATGACAGAAATAAGAATGGCATAAAGAATACTCTAGTTGCGTAAAGCAAGCCATGATTTCTAGACAAGTTTTTCTTTAGTGGATCATTCAATACACCTCTAAAGCAATTCAGACCTCCAAAACCTGTTGAAGAGGTCAAGACTGACAATCAATCCAATGACGACGACACTGCAGACATTGACTGGGAATGTGAACTAATCAGTCCCTTGTATGAGTTAAAGAATTCTAAGAAGAAGAACAAACTATTACAGAACAACTGTCAAAATATGAAGAACATTGCAAGCCATGTCAGGAGTATATTGACACATATATTCGTGAAATAGTAACCAACTATGAGATTCAGCTGTGTGGCACAAAAGAGAAATTTATAATACTTGAGAAAGAAAAATCAGCTTTAAGATTTTCACTGGAGGAATTGGCACATGAAATCAGGATGATTACAGAGCAACTTGAAGAAAAGGATAAAGAGATACCCCGTCTAACAGACAAGTTGACTGAGATAAAGGGAAAGAGACAAGTTCACATTGATCCAATTTGCGCACAATCAGGAGCTGATTATGAAATGCAGAACAAGTTAAAATACAATACATCAATGTTGAACAAGATTCTAAAGGATCAAAGATCACCATAAGACAAAACTGGCCTGGGATTTGTAAAGACACCTAAGAAGATTTGCGACTTAGAACAATGCTCTAGTCATGCCAAAACTTTCAGGTGTGATGAATCCTTCGGGTACAATTCTTTTCGATATACTAACCAAAGAAGGATCAATAGAGTGAAGTGCGCAAGATGCAATCATTTTGGCCATATTGAAAAATATTGTCAAACTGTGAGATGTTATGCATGCGATCGCTTTGGACACAAGGCCATGTATTGTCGAAGAGCAGTAAACTGTCTGAATGAAGAACTGTTGCGAAAATGATATTTCATTCAAAGAGCCTTTGGTAGGAAATCTCCAGAGCCGAATCAAAAAATAAGTGCACACAACAAAACTTGGATCAAGAAAACTCCTCAAAAGTGCGCTGAAGATGCATATGAACCAGGTGCAACAAGTAATTGCTGCCTCTCTGGCTAGTCCCATAAGGAATATGGATACCCTTGAGTTCTTCACGATGCATCTTAAGGAATTCAAGGGAATGTTAGTTAGGTGTGCAGTTAGGTCTGTGTGATGTGTGGTTAGAAGTAATTAAAGGTAGAATAGGATTCATTATGTTCACACACAATTAGTGATTATGTCGCAGATAAGGAAGAATAAAATCAATAGACATGACTACATCTTCTAGGATTCCTGTTTTATTCATAGTGGATTTGTAAGACATTTTAATAACATTTGGGGTTTTACTTTGGAGGAAAATCAAATAGCCTAAATATGTAGGGAAGCTCTCAAGGTGTGCACCTTTCAATTTTATTTACTCTTTATATTTTGATTCTCAATTCATGAATTACTTTCATGCATGAGTTACCTATTTTTTTTTTGCAAAGTGTGGGAGAATGCAGGTAATTAAAGGTAGAATACGATTCATTATGTTCACAAATAATTAGTGATTATGTCGCAGATAAAGAAGATTGAATGCACACATATTCATACATTCATCTTGCACATAGAAGAATCACATTGGGTACAGTTGCACAAATACAAACATAAGATCTTACATACATAATTAAACACTACTAAAGAAATGAAACTGCGCAAAGAGGATCCTTTTCAAATAGGGCATGATTACAAATTGCATGAGTTCACACAACATGCCAAAGCTGAAAATGGCATATACAAGAAAGATGATAGAAGAAGCAAAATTGAGAAAATGCCGAAGCATTTTACATCCGTAGCTTGAGGTCAAGGCGAGTATTTGGTCGGTTCACAAGTCGTAGCTCCAAATTCACCGGAACCAGGGAAGTGGATTCGAGAACAGATTGTAGATGAAGAAGTTGCAGATTTGCATAGGACGAAGGGTCAGTATGCTAAGGTCGAAGATGAAAAAAATGTCCAAAATTTGCTACTACTAACAATTCAGATTGTTTACACGACGAGTCAGAAGGATTAGCTATTCAGAATGTCTTTGGTTTATTTGTGACTCAGAAAAATGATGCAAAATATGGTTGTTCTACACCTATTCTTTCATGAATCCATAGTATCCCTCAAGCGCGAGAACTCAGATTGCTAAGTTTGAACAACATGTTGCACATTCTCGAGGGAATTGGTAACCCGACGATAATAGGATGCCATTAAAAGGAAAAGGAACATTAAGTAGAAAAGGACTAGATATCAATGTGACATGGAAGAGCAAGGATGCAAGAAGCGATGAACTAGACATTGCTCGCAGAGATCTTATAGAATCCATTAAAGGATGTTCGCGAGCATGCAGTTAATTGATAAGATAGGAATTCAATGTTGCACAAGTCGGAAAAGATGGTGGAGTCACCAAAAATAAATACTGAACTAAATGAATTTTTGGAAATAATACAAAAAGAGGGAAGTTTGATTCATTGCACCATACAATAAAGAATGTTTCCTCAAAAGGATCTAGTACAAAAGTGACACATCATTCTTGCCACACGATCTGAGTGTCAGGTCCACTTTTGTGCCAAGTTGACCGATGAATGAAAATGTGCCATATCTTTTATTGTCATAGAAAAGGATGCGACTACATTTAATGCGACAAGATTATGTGACAACACAATAAAGTGTGACAGGTAAAGCAGTCAGGTGCATAAAGAATGATGTGAAATCAGTAGAGGCCTAACTTATGCACTGTGGAATAGGAAAGTAAGGAGGACAACATGGATAACTGCGCAAGGTATGGTGATGCATTATGACACGAACAAAAGACCAAGATGAAAGAGCACCATAACATCTATTTCAAAAAAGCAATTGAAGATAATTATGAAGAGACACTAACAAATGAAGCATGAATATAGGGGGAGCTATCCCACGAAACAGTCAAGACGAGGCTGGTGCAAAACATAAAGGGAATGCGCATTAATACTGACATGAAGAAGTCAAAATATGAATGAAGTGAGTAGGACAACACAAAAGGGGGAGAATTGTAGATATCAGCATAAATTCCTAAGAAGATGTGAAAGAGAATGAAGTATGAACCTATAGCAGACGTGAAAGAGTGTGAAGAAGAACACTTAAAGACATCACATGAAGATATTGTCTGCACAAAAGTAACAGGAAGCAGTATAGCATGCACATAAGTATTGAAAGAGAGCGCAATAGCCCACAGACCTCAGGAGGAGCACATACATAGGGGAATTAGTGCAACCAAAATACAGATGAAGCACACAATTCAAAGAAAAATTAGGCATAGCTTCATAAGGTGCTGACATCAATGCCAAAGGGGGATATTGTTGAGCATTGGTTTCCATTGATGTCAACTAAAGATGATTTCAACTGTTTGACTTCCATCTAATGTCAAAGAGGATGTCAAATGATTCATTGTGAGTCTTTGATATTGGCATAAGTTAAAGTCAATACAACATTCCAGCAGAAATATGAAGAAACCACTTTGAGGTTGCTTATGCGCATGATGAAGAAAGCATGAACATCGGAAGTATATCTAAGAGTGCATTAAGTCTGAAGATGTATATAAAGGATACAACACTCAAGCAACTTTGGAATGCATTCAATCTGAAGGTGTATATGAAGGATACAACACTCAAGAAAATTTGGAATGCATTTAGTCTAAATATGTATATCAAGGATACAAAACTCAAGCAACTTTGGAGTATATCTATGAGTGCATTTAGTCTGAAGGTGTATATCAAGGATACAACACTCAAGCAACTTTGGAGTATATCTAAGAGTGCATTCAGTATGAAGATGTGTATCAAGGGTACATCATGTGATGCAGGAGCATCGGTACCTAGGAAGATCAGTCGAAGATGATCGACTGGAAGGAGCCGACCAATGAGAGTGTCGATGACCACTGGTGCGGAGAGCAAGTTGACTTGTTGAAGTCAACAAGTCGAGCAAAAGCAGTCAGAGTGCGACCGACTGGAGCGACGCAGCAGGTGTTGAGAAGGGTCGAGAATTGACAGGAATTAGTTGATGGATGACAAGTGGGGTAAGATGTCAGGTAGTCAACAAGGAGTCAAACCACGAAACGACAAGTTTGGCGGAGCCAAGCACAGAGGAAGAGAAATAAGTCGACAGGAAGGTCGAGATGTGACCGACTATTATAGCAAGAATGGAAGGACAGAAAGTCAAGAAACTGTACCTGGTAGCCATTCAGGGTTGCTGAGGAAGTTAATACAGTTATTGCGAGTTGGTGAAGGACGTGATAGGTGACATCATGTATAGAGGCTGTGCAGCATGGCTAGGACCTGATAGTGCAGGTTCATAGGATCTAGGACGATCAGAGAACAAGTGGATGCGTGTCTTGGGGATTGCAGCAGTATCGGGAATAGCAGCGGCAGAGTAGAAGACGTAGAGAGGATCATCAGGATCTTCAGTCTTAAAAAGTATTTGATCAGCGATATTAGAGAACAGAGCCGAGAGAAGTTGTGAAGAGTCACACCGACCGAAGAGGAGAGTTGTGATCGAGCCATAGCTCATTGTTTAGTGTTGAACCAGGAGAGGGTGAGGTCGACACACAGGGAGAACACACCACAGTTACTTTTGAGTTGTAACGGCTGAGGCTGACTGTAGTTAGTTATTTGTTTACAGTTATTCCGCATTGTAACCGAATTCATAGAAGTAATATAAAGCCACTTCTGGCATCCTGTTTTACACCTTGTTTGTGTAAGCATTGTGGTTTGTGTCGTGTGTATTGTTAAACAAGAAAGTATTCCAATAAGGTGACTTGCGTCATCATGCAAAACCAGTTTGAAGAAGTGCATAAAATGATACATCATACAGATCCATATGATACTTCATGAAGATTCAGTTCAAGAAGGAACACAAGTAATGTATCCTAGATCATGAAGTCCTTACACAAAAATTAATTCCACCAGATCATATTGTATCATGCCAGCAAATTGATGGAGTTGGTTGGACACTGGTACATGTGCTCAAATAGCCAAGGAGTTGATTGAACAAATGGGACAAGTGAGAAAGCAAGCCTAAGCATTGCTTAGTTAATGGTTGGGAGTGCGTAGGAAGAAAGGAACAACAAATGGTCAAACAATCCTAAAGGCACGCAAGCATAGCCAATCAGAATATTATTTCAATTAGTGGAAAGCGCATAAGTTCCTAGAAGGGTACAATGGTTGAAGATCATATATGTGCAAATTCCAGAGCCGACGAACAGCAAGTGCGCAAGTCCCACAAATGATGACAAGGAATAAGCCAAAGTCCCACAAGGAGAAGTCAGAATATGCACATATTCTGTAAAGTATCACTACATCAAGGGCACATTACCCAAATGAAATGATGAAGCACAGGTCAAAATCTCACTAAGAAGAAGCTTGAGAATATGCAGATTACGCAAGTTATTGATAGCAAAAGGGTGCATTACCCACAAAGAATGGTACAACAAAGTTCATAAACATATCAAGATAAAGTGGAAGATTGCGCACATACCAAAATGCAATGGTACATCAAGAGCACAATGGTACACCATCAAGGCATAAAGTCCCACTAAGTTGTGGACCTTGAGGGTACTTGATATATCAGAGATGACACATAAATAGCACATATGATTACACATGCCATATGCACAATCCGTGAAGTATGGAAGAAGGGATGCCATGACCGACTTGAAAACATACAATCCATGCAAGACATGTATAAATAGAGATGCAAGTTGGAGAGTTGAAGAAAGAAAGTAAGCTTAATGGTAAGAAAATAAGTTTTGTGTGAAAGTTTCAATTTATTTTTGGGGAATCAAGGGGTTCATGGACATAATAGAATGATCTAGCGAAGAGATGTATGTGCACATGAATCATAACATAGCTTTGATGGTGAGAAAAAATATGTTGTAGATCTGTGACAAGTAGCACAATTACCCTAAGGAAGAAATAATGAAGTATGCGTAAGTGCTGGATATCTCAAAGGATGGTATCACAATCAACACGCCGATAGTCATAGAAGTTGAAGAGATAGAAGCGTAGAGACATAAGCGAAGATTATTAGATAGTGTGCAGATGTCTAGCTGATGCATTTGAGCCTAAGAGAAAGCGTGTGAAGTTGAAGACTTCATCTGATGCACAATGACAAAACTACAACAACATCCGATAGGTGCATTATGATGCAGACGATCCAAGACATGTGCGTTAAATAGAAAGGACCAATCATTTCATGCACTGTATGTCATAGACTATTTGAGAGACTGCAACACTTAATCAAAACAGACACATAAGAATGTGCACAGTTCCATATATTATGAGTGATTCATTTTGACCAACAAACTATCAATTGAAAGCATTGTATCAAATGATCATAGCAGTCACACTGAGAAAAAAAATTGAGATAACAGAGACGCAGACTGCATTATCAACAGAGCACACAATCCATGAAGTAAGTCATCAACATAAGTATAATTTGCGAGGAACGAGAATTCAAGTGATGTATGCAGTGTAGTAACAGAGTATAGTCTGCATACGAAGGTTGCGCACAACATAATCATCATTAGAATACCTAAAGAAGTGCACAGAGTTGAATATCAACAAGGCAATAAAATATATTGGACATCAGGGCAGCGGTTGGATAGGGAAAGGAGACAGGGAGTCGCAAGTTCCTTCAGGTTGGTGCCTCTAAAACAAAGTGATAAGGGGTCGGTGCATCCTTCCATTTGGTGTTGGGGAAAAAACAGGGGGTTGGTGCCTCCTTCTAGCTGGTGCTGGTAAACATAGGAAGTTGGTGCTTCCTTGAATGCATTCTTTCTCAATATAAAGAAGCATTTTGTGGTTTTCTCCCGTTTGAGTTTCCACGTCAAAATTTTGTGTATTATGTGTTGATGATGTGGTACATATATGTGTGAATGTTTATTTACTGATGCATAATAAAAGATAAATATTAAGTAAAGGCTAATATGTAAAAGAAGGTAAAATCTGCTAATAACTGCGCTAATACTAATTCACCCCCTCTCAATATTAAATCGATTCCAACAATGTTGGATTGTTATTTTTTCATGGGATTTTTTTAGGAAGCTAGAAATATTTCACGTAGCAAGTTTGAATATATCCCAAAGTGACTTGGATGCTCATCTAGGTAGTTGATTGTATACTGCAATTTCCATTGAAATCTATAAATACAAATATTTACAACTTCAATGAAATTCTTCCACGTCTTTATAAATATTGTAGTTTGAATTCTTTAAGGATATGTTGTATTTATGTTCAATTGTTGTTATCATGTATCTGGTGCCTTATTTTAATGCTTGCTATTCACGATTTACATCTTACAAAAGTTTATGAGGATCCCAACAAAATATTAATCGCTACCTATTTATTTTGGAACTTCCTTCTACCTTTTTTTGTCGAAAGTGAAAGGTCTGCACGTATAACTTGAGATTGCAAGTTGATAAGGAATTAATCAAAGTGATCCTATTAGAATAATAGTCAGCCTATTAGAATAATGTCCAAAGTTCACATCAAAACAATTAATCAAAATCTCCAAAGAATCAAATTGCCTATGAGGAAGCATTCCACATTACATAACAACATTGGAATCCCAGAAACCGTGAGTGTGAACCATTACAATTGTCATGTCTTCCCATCTGACCTCATAATAAATGGTTATCATGATATATGGGATAAGACATCACTGGATAGATGTGTACACACTAGAAGAATTTGTAGGTTGGTATCCACGGTTTGGACACATGTTATATGGTTGTTTTGAAGTTATGCATAAGGGCGGTATCCATGATCTAGACACGTGGAAACGATCATTTCAAAGTTACGTAGACAAGAATTTTGGGTGGAATTCATGCAATGTTGGTTGTTGACCATTTGGAGGCTATTGTTGATGGCCCAAAAGCCATCGAATCCCTTAAAAGACTCGGTAATGATGCTTCAGCAAGAGCACCCTCCACTCAATATTGATGTTCCAATAAAGATCAATGTAAATGCCAAAACATAATGATAATTTAACATTAGAAAATAGAGAAATTAATAGATACACTAGATCCTCACTTCATAACAAGCAATATAGCAATGTCAAAACCAAAACATAACGAGAGTCTAACATTTCAAAAATAAACCAATTTAGTTATTTAACCATTTTAATTAAGGACAAAGTTACCTTAACACTCTTGTTTTATGTAAGGGAAATATGTTTCTTATCCTTTTTTTACCACATTGTGGAATTTAATAAAAGCAAGTTAAATTAGAGTACTTTCTTTCATCTACATATACATGGACATACTAATGTGCTTAATCATTCATACTTTGCACAATTTATTTGCTTATACATATACAAGTGTCCAAATAGGTGGATTCCGAGTCTCTCATATATTTAGCATGTGTATAATAAGTTAGTTCATGGACCAACATGAATTTCACTATTTAAGTTTCTATGAGAATCCTTTTTTGGTTTGGCTTAAATCATAATGGGAATAGATAGAACACATGATCAATATGATTAGGCTAATATTATTTAGTTTGTGGATAGAATTAAGAAGACTCATGAATTTCACTATTTAAGTTTCTATGAGAATCTTTTTTTGGTTTGGTTTAAATCATCATGGGAATAGATAGAACACATGATCCATATGATTAGGCTAATATTATTTAGTTTGTGGATAGAATTAAGAAGACTCTTGAACATGTGGAATAAGCTTTGATGGAGTCTCGATTGGAATACAAAGATTGATATGATTAACATTGGAAAGATCATGCATTTGAAGTTGGTAATCTGGTATAGTTACATTTATACAAGGAAAAATTCAAGGGAATAATAAGAATCTCAAGCCACTCATAAGAAATGGGCTCTTTAATATTTTTGAGAAAGTGGGTAGCAATGCATTTCAACTAATGTTGTCACCTTACATAGGAATTTATTCAATGGCGGATGTTGACATGTTAAATCTATTTGAGTTATGAATGCTGGAAGATAATAATGATATCAAATTATTGTACTTACTATGAATGAGTTGATTCTTAAACATTAGGTAGTGTTAGATGTATATAAACCATTGGATAACAAGATCATGAGGAATCATAAGTAGGAAAAAAATGCAAGTTACCTTAGGTAGTGAAGTGGTACAATGCATTTATAAGATACATAATTGTTTTTGGACTTGTAAATAATAAAAGTTGTTGAGGACCATCAACCTCCTAGTGGGGATTTTTGATCTATCAACAAACATTATCAAACTATCCCTATGAATAAATTGTATCAATGTGTAATGGTTGGTCCAAGAAGGATTAAGCAAGGCTAATGGCATATTGGAAATGTGTATATCAACAAGGAGAATATTTATGAGAAGAATAATTTGATAGTTAATGAGGATAGAAACTAAAGTAATGATGTTAGGCTCATTGATGTGAGACATACCATTGGTGTTTCTATAGTTGAATAGGAGAAGAAATGTTGTTGACCCTGTCAATGTGGGAATAAATTGTCAGCATCTATAAGCACAATCAAGTTTCATTACTGTTGATGCAAGTCTCCATTAACAATAAGGTAATGACAATCATTAAATTGATTATCCATAATATGTCAATGTTATCCCAAAACATATTAATTATTAATATTAATCACATAGGTAAGTTTATCATGATAAAGTTAAACATTATGGAAGAGTAACCATCATAAGTGAACCTTTCAAAGTATTCAATATACAAAGAGGGTAAAAAATGTAAGAAAAGATTTCATTGGCTCCACCTCTTTCCTTGGTTCAATTTAGTTCAAACATAATTCTAGTTGTCCCAACAATTAGGCATAATGTAGGTGTCCCACTCACCATTGGATTTTATTTATTGTAAATTTTCTCTCTCTAATACTTGTAGTGTAGAATCGTAGTCTATATTTGTCACCTTTGTAATTGTTAGCATTTTTGTAACTCATTATTAATGAAATCCTAGAGTTTTTATTCCTTGTGAGGGTTGTCTCAAGTGTAAAATTCATGTTTTACGTTAATGTGATTTTTGTGTTTATTGTTAATTAATAATAGTTTTAAACGACATACTACATTTATTTCTAGTAGTTGATATTTCCATATATCCTACCAGTTAAATATCTTAGAATTGATCTTCGTCACATGATTAACTAGAAATATAGCATTGATAAAATGGTTGATGGGGGGTGGAAAGTTTATTATGGACTTGAGAACAATTGTAAATCAGAAGACCTTTGTCTTTGGGATAAGAAGAAACTCATCTTTGAGAATCTCCTCACTCTTGTTATCTTATATGGATGTGAAGTTTGGGGTTACATCATCTCCAGATAATCATGGGGAATGATAGAGAAAATACAAAATCGCTTTATAATATATAATCTCAACATTAGAGGAAATACACCGTATCCTATCCTCCTCATATAAGAGAGTCTCTCCCCCATTGAGTGCATGGCTATGACCAAATACATAATGTCAAAGAATAAGATAAACACGATGGGAGACAAGAGGCTTCCTAGGATTGCTTCATATTATATTCAAAACCACCAGTGACTTAAGCAAGGTTGGAACAAAGAGTCCAAGTCTTGGCTAAATCATTGGGGAGTCGAGGAAGATGTCACTTTTTAGAATAGTGATAATATTAAAAGTATTATTACATCTAAATTTAAAGAGAATTTGTGGTGCAATAAAGAATTATAGGATATGGGAAAATTAATATTTTATAAGGAGGTGATCAACCCTAATCTATAATATCAAAAGTATCTCTATGTTTTAACTAGAATAAAGATGAAAATCAACATTTCTGAAATAAGAACAAACTCTCACGAGTTTCATAGTGAAATAGAGTGTTGAACAATTCCTAAAACGTCATGGGATGAAGGAATTTTTCATCTTTGTGACACTAAGAGGGTTGAAAAGGTTGTGGTGGCATGGATTTGGATGGTATAGTCATCATCATTAATCTCTATGATGATGATATTGTTCTTATGATGAGGAGTCCCTATGATCTTGACAAATAACTAAAAATTGTCACAATGCTACAGCATCATGAGTCATTCTCCAGGTCAATTTTGTGTGTCAAGATTGAGCCTCGTGTGTTGAGGTAGGGACTTATAAGAGCCTGAGTTGGACTCAGGAAACTTGGAGAAGAATATTAAGTTGGAATCAAGAATGGATAAGCTTCATGTGTTGAGGCAAGTGCTTTGTATGTCAAAGTGTTGATGTTGTACAATATTTCTAGTTAAGGATAAGGTCTTGTGTGTCAAGAAATATCCTCATGTGTTGAGGTGGTGCCTCATATGTTGAGGTGATGCTTTGCATGTTGAAGCATTTATGGTGTGTGATGTACTATTAACCATGTGTTACACCTTAAAATTTTACACCATGTGTTGTTTGTGGTATTCATGTCATATCACCATGAGAAACATGATGTTTGGGCCTCCTAAGGGTGTTAGGACCCTTCATAACATGTTGGTCCCTTCCCTAATCACAGTTGGAATCAAATCCAACAAGGGGTCAAAATTATACCAAGGTAACCCCCTAAACAACCTCCCCTTGAGATTTTGGCAACCTGCTAGTGTCCTAGGGAGCGAAATTTCGCTCCATGCGTTCCTATGGGAGAGGGAAAATATTCGTCTTTTGCTCTGTACACCACTTTGGGGGATCGAAAATACCTCCTTTTGACCCAATTCCTAGATATTTGGGATGAGACTTGTGGCATATTTTCAATTGATTTATCCACTCTTCGAACCCTATCCTATTACTAACCTAGTGAATCTCAATATCCTTGATCCTAATGATCCTCACTTAGATCCAAAACCTTCTCCTAGTGGTTGGCCTTCCTAACCCTACTTAAGGAGTTCCATCCATAAGCTCTGGGGAGGATGCTCATAGCACCAAATTTTTGATCTTATGATTCTTAGAGAGGGAAACACTTAGAGATGTGGATATTATGATCCTATGAGTCTTGATGATCCACATCGTAGTTCGAATTGTTGTCAAATGCTTACATTGACTGCAAAAAGTCATTGATGTCGATACAAATTCGACAAGTTTCGACTCGACATGAATTCAACAAACTCAGCAACTCCGACAGGTTCCGATTTTGACACAACTCCGACGAGTTTCGACTTCAACATACTATGACACACTCCACACCTTCGACATGTTTAGCAACCTCACAGTTTTGTGACATCGACATGCAACCAGTGACTGTCGAAATTTGATAGATTGTCTCTCTGTCTTCCCGTAGACTATAACGATTCAACTATAGAACCATTCTAACTTCTTCTTTGTAACTGAACGTAATGGGTAGGCACCCAAGTGTCTCAAAATTCTATATAAGCATGTATAATATTGTAACATACATCAATCGATCTATTTGCAAGTAATAGAGAATAACAGTTCGCATTCCTGCATATTGTCTATGCATATTGGTGTATATCTGTGTAGTGTAATCCTGCTTTTGATCATTCTACTTCTTATTGCTTCCGCCATAACATATCCGACTCATTCAGTCGAATTGTTTCCCCCCTCATGCTTCTTGGACACGACCTGGATCATTGGTATCAAAGCAATCAATTTTCGTGCTTAAGTTTTGCGTATACACTTCTCTCAAATTTACCTGACTTATGCTGGTTCAAACTCACTCGCAATCTCAACAATCCAAGCAAACACTACCTCTAGAGATGACAGAAGAAAAAGGAGAAATACATGCAATCAATGAGACACTATAGCTCATAGAGCAAGCGTTGGATCGACAACGAACTGAGATGCTCTCCCAGTTCAAGGAGATTCTCATGCGATTTGCTTCGACTTCAGGAGAATTTTCGACGAGAACTAACTTCGACAAAATCAACCCCTTCAAAGTGCAAATGAATTTGGACATACTGAAACTAGAAGGCAAGATTTACGCGGAATACATCGACAATTGGGTTAAAAAATTGGAGTCCTATTACTCTGTGAATCAACTGTAGAAGCCGACAAGATCATCATTGCATTCTTAAAGATGTCAACATCTATGCACTGTTGGTGGGAGAATCATTCGACAAAGATGGATAAAAGCGGAGACCCCATCGACACATGGGATAAATTTGTCGAACACATTCGAAAGGAATTTTACCCACCCAAATACCTCAAGCAGCAGTATAATAAGTGGCAGCAGCTAAGGAAATGGAAAGACTAGTCTGTGCAAAGTTACACCGACGAGTTCTACCGACTCATGGCTAGACTTGGTGTCCAAGAAGAAGAGAAATTGCTTGTTTTGAAGTACGTTAACGGATTGTCCCAGTACATTCAATAGGAGATGGAATTTCCGATGGTTAATATGCTTGTGGATGCATTCCACTATGATAACAAACTGGAAACCAAGCAGAAAGGGAAAGCATGCTTCACGACAAAGCCGACATCAGGACGACCACTTGACAAGAAGGCACCATCGACTTCGACAAGTTGAAATCTTCTCAACCGACACCTCCAAAGCCATATTATGGCAAGAATCCTTTTTAGAAAAGGGAACATAGAAACAACTGCCGACTGAAAAATGGTGTGATTACCACCACTCACCTTGGCATGATACATCTAAATGCAAAGCTCGGGAGACATTTTTGGTGAAAGTGTCTACCTCCGACGCATTCGACAAGATGGTGGAAGAATTTGATCCAAACACAATGACCCTTTTGACATCGACCACTCCAGCAGCGTCGACGAGGAGGAATGAGAACACCTGTTCCATACACGGATATGGGTCCAGAGCAACCCATTGCATCTGATTGTGGACAACGGTAGCCAGAATAACTTTGTTTCTGAATATCTCATAAAGAAACTAGGTCTTGTTATCACTCTGCATCCTCAGCCTTACAACATGGTTTGGATGAAGGATGGAAAAGAACTAAGGATCACTCGATAATGCAAGCTCGCCTACTTCATAAAACCTTTCAAAGATGAAGTACTATGCGACATGGCACCACTCTCCGTAGTTGATGCTCTATTTGGGAAACCTTACCTCTGGTATAGACATGGAAGTTATTAGTCACGGCCCGAGAAGGTAATTGTCAGAATCCGGAATTGTTGTTCAACATACCAGAGCGATAAACTACACCAATGGTTGCACGGATATCTACAAAATAGACTAAGAATCTCATCAATCATGCTCAGAAGTTCACATTAATCATGATCAAGCCGCAACATTCTAAGAATATTGCAGCGACGAGTCGATTCGCCGACCAATGCAGCTCCTAATAGAAGCAACAAGTCGATCATATTCTCGATGAGTACCAGAACCTCTTTCAAGATCTCGACAAAGTACCTCAACATTTTCAGGTAAAACACTCCATTGAACTTGTTCCTGGTTCTTCTTTGCCTAACGCAACTGTTTACAGAATATCCATTCTCGAAAATGAAGAGATTTGTAGACAGATCCAAGAATTAATCGACAAAGGTCATATCCATCCTATCTCCTCTCCTTGTGGAAGTTCATTCATCCTAGTTCCAAAGAAAGATAGGACTTGGCGCATGTGCATCGACTAGAGAGCTCTCAACAAAATTTCAGGAAAGAATCACTACCCTATGTTGTGGATAGACGATCTCATCGACTGTATTGAAGGTGCTAAATTCTTTACTCAGCTCGACCTCAAGTCAGGATACCATCGGATTCCAATCGAGCCCTTAGATGCGTGGAAAAATGATTTCAATGCCAAGGAAGGATTGTTTGAATGGTTAGTCATGCCTTTCGGCTTAACCAATGCACCTGCAACCTTCATGCAACATATGGATAACCTTCTTCAACCTTTAATCGACAAATGGGTAATTGTCTATCTCAACGATATATTGATTTTTAGTCAATCATGGGAAGAACATGTCAGACATATTTGACAAGTCCTCGACACTCTCCAATGACATCGGCTCTATCTGAACATGGAAAAGTGCTCTTTTGCGTGACCAACATCAAATATTTGGGGTATGTATTTGACTCTGTAGGAATTCACGTCGATCCAGACAAAGTATAGATCCTCAAAGATTGGCCCATTCCTAGAAGCATTCAAGAAATAAGAATTTTTCTTGGTTTGGTGAATTTTTATCGACGATTCATACTCGGCTTCAGTTACATAGCTTGGACCTTGAATCAGTTGACGAAGGGAAATGGGAAAATTATCTTCCAGTGGACAACAACAAAACAAGCAGCTTTTGAATAGCTCAAGCACGAGCTCTGCACTGCACCAGTACTTGCATTACCTGATTTGTATCAACCCTTTGAGATTGAGACAGACGCATCAGACTATGCCTTGGGTGCAGTGATCACTCAGTCTGGTCACCCAGTTGATTTTCATTCTGAGACTTTTAACGAAACAGTTAGAATATACTCGACGTACGAAAAAGAACTGTACACCATTGTGCAAGCTCTCAAGCAATGGAGGCATTACATACTTGGCAATGAAACAATCATTCTCACTAATCACAAGCCTCTACAATTCGCTCTGACACAATCAAAGTTGCAGAAAAAATGGCAACTCAAGTGGATTAATTACCTACAACAATTCTAGTTGGTGATTAAGTATCGAAAAGGTAAATCTAACGTCGCCTCTGATTTCCTCATTCGACCAACCATTACTCTCCTTTTGACAGTGATGAGTATGCAGGGATACGACACAACCACTTGGCCGCAATTGTATGAGGACGACAATGAATTCTCAGGAGTCTACTGAAAGTTGCAGACTAACAATTCATCGACCTCCGACTACTTCCTGAAAGACACCTTGCTATACAAGCTTGGAAAACTTTGTGTACCGACCAATGAGCACCGAGAGAAGCTCATTTGGGACGCGCACTACAGCAAGACTGCATGACACTTTGGAGTAGCAAAGACACTTGCTATTCTACAGAAGTATTTATTTTGGTATACACTTAAATCTGACGTCAACAAGTACATTCGATCATGCGTGGTTTGTGTCATTGCTAAACCGCCTAATCGACGACAAGGATTGTACACACCTCTACCAGTTCCTAGTTGACCATGGGAATCTGTTTCTATGGACTACTTGACGAGTTATCCGACTACCAGACATCGGCATGACACGATATTATTAGTAGTCGGTCGATTTTCCAAGATGGCCATTATCATACCATGTAAGAAGACCACGACAACGTAGCAGACCGCTCAGCTCTTATTTACACATGTTTGGATTTAGCAAGGTTTTGATTGGGCAAAAAGGGGAAAGTTTCGAAATTGATTTCAACTTACTCATGTAATACCCCTAGTTTTGACTTGGAATGTATTTATCCATATTATGTAAATGATGTAAATATGTTAGTGCAGATTCCTAATGCAGAGCTCAAGGCCAAGGCCCGACTAGTGAATGTTTAGGCATGTATGATGTTTATATTTCATTTGGACTATTTAATTGGATTTTATGCTGATTTGGAATATTATGTAAATATTATGTGCATAAATAATATAATGGTCCAAAACTAGTTGTGTAAAGAGCACCAAAGGGGCTATGATTCCACCAAGGGGAAGAGGAAGGGGGTCCATGGGTGACTAAATCCTTGCTGCTAGGTGTCAACCTTAGAATTCACACTTAAATTCTGTCATGTGTTGAGAATAAGAAAAATATCTCATTTTTTGACCATTTTCCAATCATTAGTGCATGTGTGTGGTTGGTGGGAAAAGTCACCTCATGTAGTTATTGTAGTATGGGACTGACTGCACTTTTGTGATAGTTATGTCATGACAGAAGTCAGTCTGCAGCTGCCAGGGGTCCTTTCCCTACTGCCAGAAGTTATGTCAGTTGTCTTGTCGCCATTTTCCCATATCCCTTAGAGTCAACTCTCATTTGTCTCATTCTTTCATGCAAGTTTAGAGGTTGTAGAGCTTCCCATTGTTGTCCATAAAATTACCATGTTGTTTTGAACCCAGAAATTCAAATTTGGAGACCATGTTGTAGATTTGAAAGTGGGTTTTGTTGGTTGTAGGTGAGCAGAGACGTTGGGAAATTTAGGAACCCTTAACCTTGAGTTATGTTTCTTGTAGGTGTTTGGGAATCAAAAGATTGAGGCTGCAGGAGGTTCTATAGCAGCCAATAGCAAGTTGGACTTATTCTATGCACACTATAGAAGCACCAGCAGGATGGATCACCCAAGAGAATCGTGGAGATGTGAAGGGGATGCTTGGGAAAGAAGGGTGTTGTGTGGGGCAGGTATTGTGGAATCCAAGGCTGTTACGGCTGAGTGAGACCCATGTAGAGCTCTGCATGAAATTTGGATGAGCACATAGAGAAGAATGGGTTGTGGGATGAGAGATAAAAGCCTATAGGTGTTTCCTTCGCCCTGGTGGCCTCATAACCCAACTTGGGGGTGGCCTCTTAGTAGCAGAAATAGTATATGCTGGACAGAGTGCCTATGGTTGGGTGGAAAAGTGCTCTTACACAACCTGTTGCTTGGATCTTCATTGGATAAATATAAGTATTTTTATGTATTTAAATCTGGAAATGTTTTATTTGATGCCTATAATGTTTATGCTTGTATTTGCATATTAGATGTGTGTGTGGATATATTTGAATTCCGTTTTGCATGTTTATTTACATTTCTACACACATTGCATTATTGAAAAACGTATTATGGACTTGGGGCAAAATTTGAAAGTTCATATTTTCTCGACATCCACTCTCGATGGTCAGATTGGGTGAGGGGGACGTTACAACTCCAAACCCTCAACTGTCATTTAACTAACATTTTACAGAAATGGATTTCCTACATAACCAGTTCTGATTTTTGCATTTAAATCGTTATTTCTGGCCCATACAACTTTGACATTGCAACCAGAATCTATGATACCACTCTGTAACGTCCCCCTCACCCAATCTGACCATAGGGAGGCGGCATTGGCCAAATCTGGGCTTTCAAATTTCGCCCCAAGTTTAGAATACATTTTTCAACAATGCAATGTGTGCAGAAGTGTAAATAAACATGCACAACGGAATTCAAATCTATCCACACACACATCTAATATGAAATTACAAGCATAGACATTACATGCATCAAATAAAACATTTCCATATTTAAATACATAAAAATAATTATCTTTAACAAATGCAGATCCAAGCAACTGTCTGTGTAAGAGTGCTTTTCCACCCAACCATAGGCACTCTATCTAGCATATACTATTTCTGCTGCTAAGAGTCCACCCACAAGTTGGGCTATGAGGCCACCAGGGTGAAGGAAACACCTATAGGATTCTATCTCTCAGCCCACAACCAGTTTTTCTCTTTGTGCTTAGCCAAATGCTCATACAGATATCTACAGGGGTCTCACTCAGCCCTCACAGCCTTGGCTTCGACAATACTTACCTCACACAACACCCTTATAGCTCAGGCATCCCCTTCACCAATCCACGGTTCTCTTAGGCGATCCATCTTAGTGGATTCTTCTGGTGTGTGCATAGAAGAAGTCCAACCTAGTATTAGCTGCTATAGAACCTCCTATATCCTCAATCTATGGCTTCTCAAGCACATATGAGCAACATAACTCAAGGGTAAGGTTTCCTAGCTTGCCCAACCTCTCTGCTCACCTACTGCCACAATACCCACTTCCAAATCTGCAACATGGTCTCCAAATTCAAATTTTTGGGTTCAAAACAGCATGGTAAGTTCATGGACAATAATGGAGAGCTCTGCACCTTCTAAATCTGCAAGTAAGAATGAGAAAAAATGAGGTTTGACTCTAAGGGATATGGGAAAGTGGTGAAAAGACAACTGACATGACTTCTGGAAGTAGAAGAAAGGACTCCTGGAAGCTGTAGACTGACTTTTGTCATGACAGAATTGTCACAAAAGTGCAGCCAGTCCCATGCTTCAATAACTACATGAGGTGACTTTTCCCACCAACCCCACACATGCATTAATGATTAGAAAATGGACAAAAAGGGAGATAATTGGCTTATTCTCATCACATGACATAATTTAGGTGAGTTCTAAGATTGACACATGGCAGCATAGGATTGGGTTTCCCATAAGCCCCCTTCCTCTTCCCCTCTAGTGGAATCATAGCCCCTTTGGTGCTCTTTACACAACCATTGTTGGACCATTCTATTAATTTTCAGCACACTATTTACATATATTATAAATCAACATAAAATCCAACTAAACAGTCTAAATGAAATATAAACATCATACATGCCCAAACATTCACTAGTCGGTCCTTGGCCTTGAGATCCGCACTAGGAATTTGCACTAGCATATTTACATCATTTACATAATTTGGATAAATACATTCCAAGTCAAACTAGGGGTATTACATAATCCCTATCCGCTTAACTGTGGGAAGTACTTTGGCATAGCCCTAAAACTCATTGTGAGGAGTACCATAGGAACCTCGAAGTAGCTGGCCTATTGAGAGGACCTGGCAGCGAAAAGGGAAACGACCTACAACTGATTGACTAGTTCTCACTCGTGAGGTAAACCAAGAGTTGTCGTTTGTGGCAAAGCAATTATCAGTTTTACCTAAGCCATGGAGTGAGGGGTACTGACCCAATACGCAAGTCGTTAGACAACATTGGTAGTCGAGTGAATCCCCTGAACCTTTAGTAAGTCGAGCATACCTTCGGTCCATATCTATTGCCACCTGATAAATAGCAAATTACATCTGTTTAGAGCCGTTGCACATCAATTTTGGCAAAAACGAGTACAAACTTATGTTTTTTTTCCATATCTTCTTTTCTTTAGCTCTGTTTCCCTTGAAAATTCAATGGAACCCCTACACTTCCATTCTACATATTTCCTTCCTGAGGACCTGATCTGAAATTCCACTTCCCGAAGCCAAACATCCCACATCTGTCTATTTTTAGGGTTTTCCATAACTTTTTCGATTTTCACCCAATCACCTTCAACTTTTGCCACAATGTTCATTTCCTATTTCTGTTTATTTGTCCTTCCTGGAAAAATTTTCTCATTCTTTCACCCTGCTTCTGAAATCCCCATTTTATGCTTCCTTGTCCATTAGAAAGTGTCTAAAACCTAGTCAAACCCCAATTACCCATCATATTTTTTTCCAAATCCAAATTTTACTTTACTAAATAAGTTTTTATTTTTGTTTTTCTACCCATTCTCCCCTTTAAAAAAAAAAAAACCTGGTTATGGTTGTCACCCGCATCGGAGCAAATATCATGGATGAAGAACTTGCATCCCTCAATACCAAACTCTAAGATATGGATGAAAAAAATTCTCGTCCTCCATCTTCAACATTCCACCATGAACAATAGGTGACAACCAGAGTCTTCTGTAGACACTGGGTTCTCTTCTTCCAACAATTTTCGTCGGCCGAAGCTTGATTTTCCTCAATTCAATGGTGATGATCCGATTGGATGGATATACCGGGAAGAACAATATTTCAGTTTGTATAATACTTTTGATGTCAACAAAGTTCCACTTGCATCCTTTCATTTGGAATATGAATCCCTTCAATTGTTCCATTGGTACATCAAGGCTTATTAAGAGCCAAAATGGACAGATATTTGCCAACTCCTTTTGCAATGATTTGGTCCTAGTACTTTTGATGAATTCACATGAGCACTCACTAAACTTCACCGAATTGGCACTATGAGAGAGTATCAAATAGAATTTGAGAAATTGGCCAATCACATAGAAGGATTTCCTGATGAATTCTACAGGATTTGTTTTGTCAGTGGTATGAAGTTTGCAATCTGATCCGAGGTTAAATTTTTTTGTCCCAGCACAATGATGGAATCCCTAGGGTTGGTTAAGTTGGCGGAGGACAATATCACAGCCCAACAACGCTCCAAATCCATTTTTGTTCCATTCAGAAATATGGTTTCCCAATGACCTTCCATCACCTAGAGAAACTCCTATCAAGCATTTTTCTGAAGCAGAGATGTGAGCACGTAGAGAAAAAGGGGTTTTGTTATAATTGTGATGATAAATTCACTCGGGGACATAGATGTGCTGAGAAAAATCTCTATCTGTTGGATGTGGATTCTCCTCCTACAACTGAAATTGTTGAAGAAGCTCAAGATACAGCAGATGATCAAGTTGGCATTCAACAATCGCTTGTTGACCCTCCTTCTCAAGACGACCACCCAAAGATATCTCTCCATGCTTTAGCTGGAGTCACCACCCCACAAACAATGTGGGTCAAGGGTTACTTCAAGAAGCTCCCTCTTACAATACTCATTGATTCTGGTAGCACTCATAACTTCATTGACCCTTGGCTTTCCAAACAGGGTGGTTGTTTTTTCCATCCTTTCTCCATATCTAAAGTCATGAATGCCAATGGGGTCATCTTACCTTGCAAGGGGAAGTGTCTCAATGTGTGACCAATGTGATTATAACCTGTGCTCCGACATGTTTTCCTTTCCCTTAGGTGGATGTGATGTGGTTTTGGGTGCTCAATGGTTACGCACACTTTGCCCCATCTTATGGTATTTTGTTGAACTTTGGATGCAATTTTTAGTCAATGAGAAAAAACACACACATTTAAGGGATTACAACCAGGGTCTCTCAGCATCATCAATTCACATCGCATGGAAAATCTCCTTAAGAAGAATTCACATGGTGTCATCACTCAGCTCCATTCCATTCAGATGCAGCCATCAGTGGTCTCCAATACTCCTTTGGATATACAACAAATATTGGATAGATATACATGTGTCTTTGCTAAACCAGTGGGATTTCCACCTTCAAGACCAGAGGACCATCATATTCATCTCCTTCCTAGAAGCGTTCCTCCCAACATCGAGCCCTATCACTATCCATTTCACCAAAAGATAGAGATTGAGATGCTCATTCAGGACTTACTGAAGCAAGGTATTATTCACCCTAGTACCAGTTCCTTTTCTTCACCAGTTCTTCTTGTCCGAAAAAAATATGGTTCATGGCGCCTCTGCATTGACTTCCGAGCACTTAATCACATCAAAATTAGGGATAAGTTTCCAATTCCTGTTGTTGATGAGATTCATGGTGCTCATTTTTTCTCCAAGTTGGATCTTCGTTCTGGGTATCACCAAATTCGTGTTCATGAGGATGATATCCCTAAAATAGATTTCCGCAAACATGATGGCCACTATGAGTTTTTGGTCATTCCCTTTGGCCTAACTTTAATGCTCCTTCCACATTCTAGGCATTGATGAATAAAATATTCCATCCCTACTTGCGAAAATTCATTAGGGTCTTCTTTGATGATATCCTCATCTATAGTAAAACATGGGATGAGTATCTCTAGCATTTGGATCTTGTACTAAAACTTTTCTCCGATCACCATCTCCATGCCAAACATTCTAAATGTGTTTTTGGACAGGAGGAAGTAGAGTATCTTGGGCATATTATTTCAGCACAAGGGGTTCATGTGGATCTTGCCAAAATAGATGCCATGAAAATTTGGCCGCATCCTCAAACACTCAAGAGCCTTTGTGTTTTGTTGGGATTGACTGGATAATACCGCAAGTTTATCATGGATTATGGGAATACTATAGCTCCATTAACCGCTCTATTGAAAAAGGATGCTCTTACATGGACACATGCTACTGAGTGTGCATTTGACAAAATGAAACAAGCTATGTGTACTGCACCTGTTCTAGATATGCCCAATTTTTCCAAGCCCTTCACTATTGAGAGTGATGCCTTCAACAATGGACTTGGTTTTGTTCTCCTTCAAGATGAACATCCCATTACGTTCACCAGCAAATCCCTTCCCGGTAAGAATTTAGTTGTCTCTACATATGAGAAGGAAATGATGGTTGTTTTGCAAGCAGTACGGAAGTGGTGGCCATAACTATTATGGAATCATTTATGCATCAAGACCGATCACCAGGGTCTGAAATATTTCCTGGAACAACGGGTCACCTCCCCAGCACAACAGAAATGGCCTAGAAAACTCATGGGTTATGACTATGAGATCACTTATGTAGGGAACCTCCAATAATTAAATGATGAAAATGCATGATATATCCGAAATATAAGAACACAGAAATGATTTATTGAACATGAGCCACTTTGATTGGGAAACCTCCTTTGAGCAAGCTCAATACAAATAAATCGTGGACGCCTTCATTGGCCTCAACACGTACTTATATACTAATTCTAAGCTAAACAACTATTACTCCCCATGAATGTGGGATAATACAATATACTCACAGGACGACTTACAAAGCATATGCGTCCAACAAAAATATACTAACAATGTGGGATAATACAATATACTAACAAAGTAAAGATAAGGGTTGACATGGGTTCCTAACAACTTACAAGAAGGGTAAGGACAATCTTGTGGCAGATGCTCTTTCTCACACATTTGATGACCAAGTTTCTCTTTCAGCTATTTATATGCCTATTCCAAATTGGTTGCAATCTATTCAGCAAGGCTATGTGAATGACTCCTCATTATCTCAAATCATCCAACAGTTGGCAAACAACCCTTCTGTTGTGCCACATTATTTTTGGGATGGTGCTTCCCTGAGATACAAGGGTCGTCTGGTGCTTCCCTAGAGCACAGATCTGCAACAGGCTATCTTCTATGAACTCCATGCTTCTCCATCGGCAGGGAACTTTGGGTTCCTCAAAACGTATGAGCAAGCACAACGTAACTAATTTTGGAAGGGAATGAAAAGGACAATTCAACATATGGTGGCTAAATGTGATACCTTCCAGCACAACAAGGGTGAAACGACACTCCTTCCGGGATTTCCTGAACCCTTGTCCATCCCTTCACAGATTTAGATAGATATTTCTATGGATTTAGATAGTGATTTTGGTTGTGGTTGATCTCCACTCCAAATATAGTCATTATTTTTCCCTCCACAATCCCTATACCACCTTCTCAGTTGCACAAAGTTTCCTAGATTGGATCTTTCGTCTTCATGGAATCCCTTCTTCCATTGTCTTAGATCACAATGCAACTTTCACTAGTCATTTTTGGATAGAACTATTTTTCCACACTGGCACCAAACTGAAGATGAGTTCAGGGTATCACCCGCAAACAGATGGTCAGACTGAAGTTATAAACAAATGTTTGGAAACTTATCTTCGTTGCTTCACCTCCGAACAACAACGTCAGTGGGAAAAGTGGCTCCCTCTCACTGAATGGTGGTACAATAACTCCTACCACACTACATCTAAAATGACTCCATGTGAAGCAGTCTATGGTCAGGCACTTCCAGTGCTTCTTCCATACACCCCCAGTAGTTCACCAGTTCAGGCAGTTGGCATGACTCTTCGAACCCGAGATCCGATTCTTCGAATTTTGCAGGACAATATTCACATAGAAATAAATCGAATGAAACAACAAGTCGATCAACACCATTCTAAGCACACTTTTCAAGCAGGTGATGTGGTTTTTCTTTATCTACATCCTTACAAGAAATCCTCCCTGAAACTCAAACGGAGTCATAAGCTGGCTCCAAATTTCTATGGGCCATATAAGGTTCTTCATAATATTGGGTACGTTGCTTATAAATTGGAACTTCCTCCTTCTTCTCACATTCATCGGGTATTTCCTGTCTCTTGTCTAAAGAAAGTTCTTGGCACCAACATCAGAGAAAAAATTGTTTTACCAGAACTAGATAATGAATGATCCATCATTTTGGAGCTGGAGGCCATCCTCAATGGGCGCACTCGTCAGCTTCACTCTCAATCCATCACAGAGGTATTAATTCAATCACACAGAATGCAACCAAAGGATGTTACATGAGAACCACTCCTTCAGATTCAACAATAATTTCCACATCTAAAGCTTTGAGGTAAAAGCTTTTTCTAAGGGCGAGGGGATGTTAGGAACCCGTGTCAACCCTTATCTTTACTTTGTGAGTATATTGTATTATCCCACATTGTTAGTATATTGTTGTTGGATGCATATGCTTTGTAAGTCGTCCCGTGAGTATATTGTATTATCCCACATTCATGGGGAGTAATAGTTGTTTAGCTTAGACTTAGTATATACGTACGTGTTGAGGCCAATGAAGGCATCCACGAGTTATTTGTATTGAGTTTGCTTAAAGGAGGTTTCCCCCTCGAAATGGCCTTCGATCAATAAATCCCTTTGTGTTTTGCTATTTGTTCCCCACAACATCTACCAATAAAACTTATATATTCGGAAACGTTACTCAATGCAAGATATCTTGTGTACATGTATCTCAAAAAAATCTTTTTGATATAAATCAATAATTTATTATTATAGTATAGTCGTAATGCTCCATGATTTAGGTACACCAAATGAAAATTTGTAAAAAGATATATCCTCTATAATTGCACCAAATGACTTATAGTGTATCATTAAGAAATATTTATTTCAGCAATGCTCATTAATATACTTTTTTTTAGGATGAATTATTAATAATGATTTACATATTTTAAAGTGTACCATTTTGATTTTCACTTTTAAAATGATTTCAAAAATAGTATATCATATGTTGGACTATAAAAACCCATATACTCAAATATGTTTTATTTATTTATTTTTATAATGTTGTTAAAAACTTCCAAATTCACTATATTAAAATATATCTCATATATATGTTCCATATTAAAAAAAAATTATATAATGAAATATAAAATTATTAAAATATGAAAATTAAAATTAATTAAAAATAGTTTTGAAAATATTAAAGGCCGCAATAGATTCCATTCCATAAAGCATTCCATAAAGTTGGCAATTGGTTTGTTCACCCTTTTGAAACCACGTTTGAGGTTTACATTTTTGTTCCTTTTATTGATCTTGCTGCAAATCATTTGGTCTTAGTGCTTTTCATTTTGATTATATAGCTCATGCATGGCAGAATAGTTACGGTAAAAAGGCTTCGTTTTGTTAGTTTTTTTTAAAGTGTTTTTGATTGTATCTCTCGTTTTAGGTTTGGTTATTTTTTATTGAGTTTATGGGTTGTGTTGATCTTGTTGTTGGGTTTTCAAGTTAGTTTGTTGGGTTTGAGGGTTGAGATCACTTTGTTATGTTAATGATGGTTTTCACTGTATTTTTATTGTTCATCATTTTTAGAGTTGTTTTTTCCTTTATTTATTTATATTTGTCACTCATTTTTAGCATGGTTTTACACCAGCTTAATTTTAAGCAAAGAGTCATCCTATCAGTTGGAGTCATCATATCTATGTCTCTAACTTCAAGTTTGATTGGTCGCTCTTTTTTATATGGTCTTGGTAATTTTGTCATCTTGCAACATTGATATTATTTATGTTCAGATTTAAGCATGTGCAAGCCCTACTGTAATTCTTTATATAGATGTGAAAGGTTATTTGATGAAGGCCAAGAGACACTGACAAGGTCATGGAAAAAATGGAAAAGTGGAGGAAGGGTTGAGAACTAAACTATGATAGATACAAGGAAAATGCACATAGACAGCTGGAGGTGTGCAAGGAACAACTAAGCAAATACAAAACCAAGAAAACTATGTTGGAAGTAGGCATAGAGGAAGCAGATGACAAGCTTGTTGAATAGGCCGAAGTTATTAATTATTCACTTGATTCCATAGTAGTGCAATAGATGGAAGGAAAAAAATTGAACATTGAATGCCCATTGGAGACATGAAACTTATTATGATTAATTTGTTAGTGTATGTTTTGTAAAACAATTTTAATTTCGAAGCCATTTTTGAGGTTATACCATAGCCAAACACTCAACAGTAGCAATAGAAGATTTTTGTATTGTTTTAAGAAAGATTAATAAAATGTACGCTCGTAAGTATTTTCTCAATAATTAATTCCATCGCCATCTCCAAGAAAATCGTCAAGTTGAAAATTCTGAAAAGGGCCAGTGCCACATTTTACAATATCAGATTTCGTCCATTCGTATCTTACAGCGATTGGCGCTTTTGATAATATTGCATCTAAAAGTTTTGCATTTTTATAACGTTTTGCATTATTGAGAAACGAGATTTTAAAATCGATAAGTAATATTTTATGAAATTCACCGTTATCGTGGTACATTTTATGACAGAAACCCTAATAAGCGTACTCCACTATGAAGGTACAACCTAAGTTGATTACATGATACAAATCTCCATCATTTCCAAAGCAAAACACCCACCTAAATTCCCTTTCCAACGCATGCGTGTGCACACTGTTAATAACTATAATGCCGTTTTCTATTCATTTTGTCATCCGCACTGATTGAGAGCGAAACCAACGAGAGAATTAGCAGAATCGAAAGAGATTCGGATGCGTTGTTGCTGAGTATTCCCCATGATCGACACACCAGAGGTGGTTGGCGCAAAGGCAAAGCAAAATGTCCCGGCCATGATATCCACCGGTATCAGATAATTGTTACCCGGCAGCATCAATCTCGCCCCGTTGGAGAAATGGAAGCCTATTGTGGGAACTGTCACGGTTTGCAGGCCCGAGAGATCGTAGCAGGTGTCGAAGATGGAGACCCCGTCGGTTCTTGGAAGTTGTCTGGTGCCCGCGAGAAAGGCGTCCCTCAGGGTCTCGTATGCAGCTGTCTCGAGGCGCGTGACGGCGGTGCCGGAGTCGATGATGAACCCTCCGCGACCCGACGTTTCGTCAATGCGAAAGATGTCGGGTGAGATGGAGTCGAGGAGCAAGCCGCCGACGCTGATGGCAGAGAGGGAGAGATAGTAGAAGGTGGGTAGATATGAATTCTTCTGCAGTGGGGCAAAGATTGAGCCGACTGGGACTGATTCCGGCCCGAATTCGAGGGTGCCGGAGGACTCCGACTCGCGGTCTACCAGGCAGTAAGAGAAGGTGCGACCCGTCTGTGTGCCGAGTTGAGTAGGGAAGGAGACCGTTCCTGCCCCGAGACCTAGTAGCCCTGCTGCCCCGACGAAGAGGCCGCCGTTATCGTGGCCACAGCCGATGGCAACGTTGCGGACTGACGTGGTGCCGAACGTCAGCGTTTCTGTCGCGAAGCTCCCGGCAGAGTGGGAACCGTCGCCGTAGGAGGCCTCGTAGAGGCAGCCCCCGTTGTGACAGATGTGGGCGTCGAGCTGACTGCAGACAGCGGAGTCGCAGCCGACGGTGGAGAAGGAGGCGGAGGAGGACGGGTTGAAGATGGGATCCGTTTGCGAGTAACACTCTGTGCACGGCTCGCACTGAATCCATACCACGTCGCTACCCGTGTCAAGCACCATGTATTGCTCCCTCGTTGGCGTTCCAACGCCTATCCGGGTGAAATACTCGCCACTCCCCTCGTCCATTCCCGACACGACCTCGCCCCCGAACTCAGCAGCGACCTCGGCCATGTTTTCATAGCTTTTCGCCGACTCCTTCTTCGATGTGAGTGTCCTCTCTATCCGCCGCTCAAGCCCGCGGACCCGTGCCGCCTCACGCCTCAGTTTTTCCTCCAACCGGCGCTCGTATGAAGCGTTCGCGGCGTCTTTTAGTAGAAGAGTGTCCCTATGCACCACTTCAACGCTCCAGGCCGTCCGTCTTGGCTTCGTTTCTCTTTTATATTTAACTCCGCCGGGCGCGGTGTTGGTCTCTCTAAGCGAAGCTGCGACATCCAGAGAATGATATGCCGGCACCTCGGGGGCAGAGATTGGTCTGGACTGCACAGATTGGAGAAACAGAAGCATCCCAACACATAACAAGAAGGAAAACGGAACGAGAGGGACAGTAAGTCGTAGGCGCTCCATCTCTTCGTTCGTTCGGGCCCTCGGGGTGTAACAGATTACCAAGCTCTGAAGGGCAGGGCGGGCCGGGCTAACAGACCGTGGGGGATTGTGTCAGATGTAGGATTGCTGAATAAACTAATAATCACTGGATGCATTCAAGGAAATGAGCGAGGGAATCGAGATATCGTGAATATCAAGAAAGAGTTCTGCCATTCCACAGTCCACTGTCTTATTTTGGACGTTCACTCAATTGGCCGTTCTTGAGACTTCATTTCAAGATTATCACGCTTCACACTTGGCCATCACAACACGACACGGGTTGGAATGAGTGATACCCTCCCTATTTATCCTAGTTGGCCCTGTCCTTTTTCCAACTATTTTTAATTTTATTTTCATGCCAACCCCATTCTCAAATCCGTATTTAACTAAATAATTTTAGTTTCATGCCAACCCCATTCTCAATATACAATTATATTAGCGCATTTACTTAAAATTTGGAAAACATTCTTTGCAATGTTTTGTTTTTGTTTTTTAATATAATAATATATCATTTACGGAGAAATGGAAGCAACTCCACTCCGTAAATATATTATTATTATATTAAAAGTCGCGACCCGTTCTTCTTCGTATCTGAGTCAAATTTTAATATAATAATATATTATTTACGGAGTGGAGTTGCTTCTTCCACAAGATATATCTACGATATATATAAGATGTATAGTATTTTTCGTTTAGATTTTATTTCAAAATGTAATACATCTTTGGTATTATATGTTTTTTTAAGTAAATTTAATATGATTTTATTTCAATGTTGTGAAAAAGTGATGGTGAAAGTTGGATGAAGAATCATAATAATATTTGAAATATGGATTATGTAATTTTCTGATTATTTTTTAAGATTGAAAATTAGGGTTTATTTTATTTGAAAGTGTTATGTTCAGTTTCTAAATATAGTCTTTATTTTATTCATTCTATTTACTAGGTTCAATTCTTTTGATTCAACTTATCATCTACCACAATATATGAAGAAGTTTGTTAGAAGGTGATTTTTTAGCTGAAAAAAAATAAAATCATAATTTCTATTCAATATTATTATATTAATGATGATTAGATTACTCTACTAGTCTTACTTTTTAATTAATACTCATTATGAACACAACATTAATTAATAAAGTATTAATTCAATATTTGTTTTACTTGTTTTAAACATGGCTTTATTCAAGTAGATTAGTTTTGTTTTTAGATGATTGTTTTTTTCCACTCATCTTTATGTCTTTAATTTAATAATATTTAAAAACATTCAATGTTGGTTTTATCAAGAGACTTTACTTGAATGCTTATTATGAAGACAATATTAGTTAATTATATATAAACATGTTTATATCGTAGAATTTGTGGTGGACTAGTGTCTATGGTCTCCTAGATTACATGAAGATGAGAAAAATGTACTCTCTAAAGTTAAGTGCCACACTTAAGTTATATGTTACTTGTTCTAGTTATATTCTTTAATAGTACACTTGTCTCATCCCTGTGTAATATAGGAAAATCATAGGTGATAGTCCACCCATTATTCTAAGATATATACACATATTGGTGTAACAATTAAAAAAATAGAATATGAAAAATAAAGATAGCTATACATGGATAACTGCTAGCTAAATAATGAATAACAAGTAGTTGATCAATAGATAATGAGCAATTCATGAAACTACACATCAAAAACACATAACTTGTTTGTAGCACTTATCTTATGACCCAATCCACTTTCAATTAATTTAAAATTTAACATTTCAATCCCTAAACTAGAACCATGTATATTTTAAAATGTTCTCTAACTATTTAACATGAATAATCTCAATATTTATTTCTTCAAATTAAAATTTAATAATATATAATAATATAAAAATAAACCATATAATTTCCTTTTTCATTTTCTTTATCAACAAATTTATGTCCTTATTTTGAAACATTCTTTAACATCCCAAACCTCCTATGCTAGCATATATATGTCAATACATGATGATTGTCCAACATTTTGCACTTGTCTTCCATACAAATTAGTCCAACATTTTGTATTTGTTTTCCTCCCAATGTCAACTTGATTTAGATTTGAATTTTCAATGAGCCTTACATCCTTGCTTACGTCATTACGTCAATATAGAGGTATAAAAAATGAGTATGCTTTTTTCATCGAAATATCTAGCAAAAAGTAGCCACTCACTCAAAATAAATAGTAAATTAATTTTATAAGAAAATGGTTATAAAATTAAATAAACTAATTTTATAAAAAAAATGGTTATAAAATTAAATAAACTAATTTATAACAAATGGTTATAAAATTAACTCATAAAATCTAGGGGTGTTGAGGCTTTACTAGATTCAAGTTCTACAATTATGTTTTAATAGATTTTCCAATTTTAAATACATCTATAACTTTAATCAAAATGTCAAATCAATAAAAACTTTAATTTCCTTACAACAAATTCTGACCATCGGAATAATTATTTAATTATATATATATATATACATAAACATAAAATCATGCCCACTTTAATTCTGTTCATGTAACAAAGTGTTTTAAAAGAAGCGTTCTATTCTAATAATACGGAAAGAATAAAAGCGTACATTCTATTCATTAGAAAAGAGAGGGAAAAGTCACGTTTACTCTTGTTTAACGTAACGCACCTCAATTGATTACGTAACGTAATTGGTGGTGCCTTTAATTATTTTAAGATATAGTCTAACGTGACAAAAGGCTAAGGGGATAGCTGGAATCGATTCTAGGTGTTCCTTGTGCGGTTACTGGGCTCTACGTAGACCAAACTGAGCATAACGTGTCTTAGTCTTTGTTGGGCAAAAGCTGTAATCGCTTTTCAAGTGAAGACAAAGATATCTCTGTCGCACTAAAGCAGTGGGATGAAACTACACATACTTTTTCCATAGAAACATGAACCAAAATTTAGTTTAAAATGGCCAACCATTCAGACACATTTGCATGAAGTACAATCAAAATTTGCGTACAAACAAATAGCATATATTATTAAAATACAATGCCACCACAAATAATACATGGATGTACATCACTTACCAATAATTGATACATAATGGAATTTGACGCTGCACTGCATGCATACTCTGCTTTTTTATATACATATGATATTACATTTTCTTATTCTATTTCAAAATCTTGGATACGGCCCTTTTGCTAACACTTAAAATTATTATCGTATAGATACGTTTCTAAAATTGGCTATCTCATCTCACTTGGATGACCAGCAAAATAAATGTTATATTATTTTTTAATGTGATTATATATATTTAAGAATGTTATATTATGTTAATTTAAAAATATTATATTGTGTTATTTTATTTTTTAATGTAATTATATATATATGAGTTTTTATTGAAAAAACCTTTGAATTTGCTTCTCAATCTTTTCAATATGTATAACTATAATTATTATCAATGTGTATACCTATAATTGAGTACTTTGATATTCATACATGGGAGCCTAAATAAGCTTCCTCTATTTACATGGTTTATGCGATATCCTCTTCTTCCTATAGTATCTTATTTGTAATAAACAACCATTTTAATTATATTTCCAAAAATAAAGTGTTAAAATGATCTTAACACGTAGGGTGTTGTCATGGTCTTAGCCATGTTAGTTATAATTCCAAATGCAGGGTGGTAACAAAATGTGGTTCTACCGCTTGCTGTAATCTTATATCGCTATTCATTAGAAGTATTGTGGGGTCATCTAATCATATACTTGGGATTTTGAACGTATTTTCCATGGGCACATTTAAAAGTGAAATGTCGTTGTAATATGATTATTATGTTTTGGAAGGGGATTATATATGTTTTGTGGAGCTTTTAGTATTTTGGGTTAGTATATTCCTATAACTTATAAATTTTTCCTATAATTATATTTGAATTATAATGTAAAATATATTATATTAAATTTAATTTTTAAAAATAGTTTTTTAACTCTATTTGAAATATAATGTAAAATATATTATATTAAATCTAATTTTTAAATTTTTTTTTTCTTCATTTGTTATTGGTTGCAATCCTCGTTTTTCCATTCATAGTTCAAACATGCCTTCATGTTTTACATCCCAGGTAACACATTCTCTTTTTATATAAAGCCTAATATACTTCCCTTTATGCTATAACTAAATAAATGATAATTAGTATTTGGTTGTATCTTTATTTAGAACATTTTCTTTACAGTTAATATTTCGCGTCTCTTATTATAAGATAATTTTGGTTCCCAAATAGTATAGGATAAAGGTTTCAATTGAAAGATATTATGTATAAATGATATTTTTCTTCCTCTCATGAAGAATTTTTTGAAGCTCAACTATAACATATATGTGTATATAAATATATTAATTTTGAAAATCAAATCAGCAACCAATTAATTATGTAACAAATGAGATATCATAAATCATTATACACAAATTAGAAGTAAATAAGAAGAAAATAATGATGTAATTTCATTAATTATAATGAATGGAGGTGAACACAATATATAGCAAGGCAATTTGAATTAGGTTAGGAGGCTATTCGAATTGTTTATGTAGTGCTTGGAGACTAGTTAAGCTTAACTACAGCCAAATACTCATAGTTAGCCATGCCAACTCATCTAGACCGAGTTTAACTGACCCAAGACACCCCCACCACTAGTTCTAACTGAGTGATGTGCAAGCAACTGACTGCTTGATTAGTGAATGGCTAGACATGTATGATGTATGTATTTTATTTGGACCGTATGTTTGGTTTATCATGCTAATTCGAAATATATGCAAATATTATGTTGGAAATTAATAAAATGGTCCAAGATGGCTGTGTAAAGAGCACTATAGGGGCTATGATTCCACCATAGGGGAAGAGGAAAAGGGTCCTATGAGAAACTAAATCCTTTGTTTCCAAGTGTCAACCCTAGAACTCATCCAAATTATACCACGTGTTTTAAATGATCCAATTACCTTCTCTTGACTATTAAACCCAATCATTGAATGCCTATACGAGGTGTCACATCCCCTCCGACCCACCTGGCCAGCCGGAGACCGTGATACATTTATTTTTCTCCAAAACCATTGAATGAGTGCCCATAAACACAGTCGGAGAACTCGAATCCGCAACAACAAATCCCGAAATGCAAATCCCGCACCACGATTCCCGAAATGCGAATCCTGCCGCAATGGGTCCCACAATTTCGAGTTCGAGATAGCGGGAAGTCCAAACACTTGGTGCGATTTTTGGCAAACCTGAAACCTGATTCCAATTGCTCCACTGCGGGGGTGGTTACCCCAAAACCCGCAATGTCGGGTACGGGGTTGTAGGAGGTCTAAAACCCGTAGTGCGAGTTTTGACGAACCCGCAACACAAAACCCGCCAATGTCGGGTGCGGGGTCGCGGGAGGCCTAAATCCCGTCGTGCGAGCTTTGAAGAACCCGAAACCCGAAACCCGCTACTTTCGAGTTCGGGATTGCGGGAGGCCCAAAATTCTCAACGCAGATTTTGGCATACCCGAAACCCGCAACCCGTAGAATCATGCGTGCGGAACTCTGTTTCTGCAAGGGAACTTCATCAATCTTCCAAGGGGCATAACTCCTCCCCCCAGCGTCCAAATGAGGCAAGGTCGGTACCGTTGGAAAGATCTTGGAGAGCTATATCCAATGGTAGCATCGCCTTGACCAGGTGAGGCATCTAACCTTCTCATTTCCTTCTCTGAAGTTCTGTTCCTACCCACACTTGAACATTCCAACCTTCAACCTACCAAGGTCTCTTCCTGCTATCTGACCCACATAGGTTCCTGAAACCACCTCCAGGGCTTCTCTAACTTCTCAAGGATCAGATATAAATATACCTTTCCTTCACAGGGTTAGTACACATCACATTCATTACCAAAACAATGGAGCTCTATCATACATCATCACATATAAAATGCATCCACAGACTTAACTCACACTTCTATCATATGCAAGAATTACAAGCATCAGTTCCTGCAATACAAGATAAATACACACAGTGGATTTAGCCTGTTACTCAGGCCTGTACATAACTTCATTTCAACCATTCATATAACCATACATACAACAATTTCATGATTATACAAGCATTCATCATAATAATGAAACCACATCATTTACCATAACATAATACTTATCTTTGAATTCCGAAGCAACTGGCTAAGTGAGAGCAAAGTTCCACTGAACCTTAGATCTCTATCTAGCCTATACTCTTTTGGCTGAGAGATCACCCCCGAGCAAAGTTCCACCGAACCTTAGATCTCTATCTAGCCTATATTCTTTCGGTTGAGAGATCACCCCCGAGCTGGGAAGTGTATCCACTAAGGAGGGCTAATAGGTTCTCTCACAGTCAAGGCTCCATTCACATGCTAAACCAGTCTATAGTTGGGTTTACCAAGCATTCCAGGGAACCTACCCATGCTAAGCCAACCTACAGGGGTTCTTTAGCACATGGGGATAACAAGGAGGCATTGCTGAACCAGTGAGTTCAACCACAGAACTGCAGGCATATCAGCACTCAGTTGACCTGGCACCCACAATACCTACCACATCCAACACAAGGAAGACCTACTGCACAATCACACAGTTTCTCAAGGCATCTTCCCTTCCAGTTCTATTCTAGGATGGGCATAGAAAGGTCTAGTCGCTCACAGTCGACCTAGAACCCACAATACCTACCACATCCAACACAAGGAGATCCTATCACTGTTGTACAGTCTCACAAGGTCCTTCCCTTCCAGTGCTATTCCAGGATGGGCATAGAAAGGTCCAGTCACTAGTTCATTGAGAATATAGCCTTCACTCAGTTTCTCCAGCAATCCAACCCTTTTTCTCATAGTTTACAACAAGACATATCCCGGCTTGGGGTCTTCTCACGGTTGCTCTGCGCAAACCGCTTTGCAACCTTCTCTATTGACTCTACCCGTCGTTGTATCAGGGTTCTACACACACAAGGTGTCACGGTTGCTCATTCTTGGGTGGTTCTCACACACAGGGGAACGCTGCTTATAGGAAAACACGCAGGTGAATCCTCTGCGAGGGTCAATCATCTCGAGAATGGTAGCATGAGCGTTCCAAAACTAGGAATCCGGTGCGTGAATCCTGAATGGATAAGTGTGTCTGTCTCCATCCTTTTCCCCACTCTGTCACCACGGCTCTGCGAGTTGTCCCAGGAAGTTCGATGCCTTCACACACAAGTGATCAGAGTCATGCCCTTCCATACGAAATCGTAGGCATGCTTCATACTCCATCAGATTCAACAGTTGGTTCTCAACCACTCTCTGAAATCGCATTAATGTCAGCAGGGAGTTCAAACGGGTTCTCAGTTAGACATGTGGCAACATGGTCAACCAATCCCAAACCCCTTGACCTCTCCCTAGTGGATACACACAACCCCCTTCTCGTTCGTTGCCTCCTTAGCCAACTGCTTGGTTATTTTATTCATTCAGTAATAATTACATCATTTACATTCTTCATGGCTTAGCAGCCCATGGATAATCAAACTGCATCAATACTTTCCTAAGCAATAAACCAAAACATCCACTAGTGGGGCCTTGGCCTTGAGCTCCACACTAGGGCATTTACACATACTGTACATAAGCAGTATTTACATCAAGGGAAAAATGGGGTATTACAACTCCCTCTCCCTTAAAATAACACCGTCCTCGGTGTTCTCAAAACTGAACAAAAATGGAAATGCCTCCCTCATGGCATCCTCCAGCTCCCACGTGGCCTCCTCTGGGCTAAGGTGCCTCCATTGCACCTTTACCTTCCCTATGGCCTGGTTCCGGAGCAAGGTAACCTTCCTGTCGAGGATGCACGTAGGATCCACTTGGAACTCTCCCTCTAGTTCCACCTGTATCACATGCAAATCAATGATATGATTAGGATCATGTATATATTTCTTAAGTAAAGATACATGGAAAACATTATGAGCTTTCATGTTAGCAGGCAATGCAATTCTATATGCAACTAGCCCTATCCTATCAAGGACTTCAAATGGACCACAATATCTTGGTGCCAACTTGGCACAACTTCCCAATTTCATGGAACTCTTCTTGGGTCTCACTCTCAGGTAGACATGATCCCCAGTTTGGAACTCCTTATGCACTCTTTTTAGATCGGCATAACTCTTCTTCCTGTCCTATGCTACCTTCAGATTCTGCCTAATCTTAACAACTTCCTGTTCCATTTCCTCAACCATCTCTGGTCCAAGCACTACTCTGTTCACCGGGCTGTCCCAACTCACTGGAGTTTGGCATCCTCTGCCATACAACACTTCAAAAGGACTCATCTTCAATGATGCTTGATTCCCATTGTTGTAAGAAAATTCCACTAAGTGTAGATAGTCTTCCCACTTAGATGCCTTATCCATCACATACATCCTTAGCATATCTTCAAGGATCTGATTCACTCTCTCAGTTTGACCATCTGTCTGAGGATGATAGGCTGTACTAAATTTCAATTGAGTTCCCAACTCTTGGAACAAGCCTTTCCAAAAATTGGATGTGAACTTGGTGTCATGATCTGAAACTATTGCCTTGGGAAATCCATGCAATCTGAATATCTCCCTCATGAAGATATCTGCAATGTCATTAGCCTTGTGAGTGGACTTGACCAAGACGAAATGAGCTACCTTTGATAGCTTGTCCACCACAACCATGATTGAATCATGCTTCCTCACTGTCATGGGCATTCCTGTTACCAAATCCATGAAAATCACTTCCCACTTCCACTCTGGAATGGGTAAGGGCTGCAACAATCCTGCTGGATGTTGATGCTCTACCTTGACCTGTTGGCACTTCTGACATTTAGCAATATACTCATCTATGTCCTTCTTCATACCGTGCCAAAAGTACTGCTTCCTTACTGATGTTATAGTCTTCTGATACCCTAGGTGTCCTGAGTATGGATTCTAATGTATCTCATCCATCATCAGTTTCTTCAAGTCTGCACTATCTGGAATGTACAACCTGGTGTTTTGATAGATGAGAACATTATCCTTACCCAGCTGATATCTTGCATACTTCTCCTCTATAATGTTCTGCTGCAATTTATCTTTAATTTGGAGATAGACTTCATCACCATATTAAGCCTCTAAAATTCTTTCTTTCAAATCTGATTCACATCTGCTTATGGCTGCAATATGGAATCTCCTACTGAGTGCATCAACAACTTTATTCTCTTTACCTTTGACATGCTTAATCTCCAAATCAAACTTGCAAAGGAACTCCATCTATCTGGTCTGCCTTGCATTTAGGTTTGGCTGGTCGAACAAGTATTTCAAAATCATGTGATTAGTTCGGAGCTCAAACCATCTTCCCAAAAGATAATGCCTCCATCTCTTGAGAGCGTGAATTATGACTACTAGCTCTAAGTCATGGGTGGCATAGTTCCTTTAATGCTCCTTCAGTTTCTTTGAATCATAACAAATTACAGAACCTTCTTGCATTAGCAATCTATTGATGTATATGTAACTTCGGAATGTATTTCACATATATGTATATTGTATTCCTATAGAGATATTATTATTCCTCTATACGGAAGTGGTTGTATTCCTATAGAGATGTTATTATTCCTCTATACGGAAGTGTTGTCATTTATATTGTAAGTGTCGTAACTTATACTTGATGGATTATTAGACCACCTTGTTGGGGTCGGCCCTGTATAAGTCATGTGGGTCAAAGGGTTATTAGACCACCCTAGTGGGGGTTGTCCCAGTCAGCATTATGTTAAGTGGTTAAGTTAAGGCCGACCTAGTTGAGTAAAGGTCAAGTCAAGTTAGTGTATAAATAGAGAGCGTGTCTCTCTCATTTTACACATTCTATTCTCTCACTCACATTTTGGAGAGTGGCGCACTTGTGGAGGAGGAGGCTCTGCGCTAGGAGAAGACTATCTCTTGTATTCTGGTTGTATCATTGCTCTATCTATCTCTGAGGAAGTTATTGGGGTTTTTCACCTTTATGGTTTTCCCCAAGTAAACTCCGTGTCTCTTCTGTGCTTGCATTATTGTGTCCATGAATGATATGTTGTAGATTTGCTGTACATGTTGTTCTCTCAGTTAAGATCCTAGATCATATTGAAGTAAATTTTGAAAATTTAACATGGGGTCAGAGCTAGCCTGAAAGAAGGCATCATATGGCATGTATGACACTTGTTGCACTTACGATGCTAAGGCTTGATATAGCAAAAACCAGTCATCGTAGCACTTTCGCTATAAATCCGTTTTGGTGAATTTTCCAGATCTAAAACTTTTACAGGTCGAAGATCAGATCCTCCTGTACCTTGTATCCAAAGGACAACCTCTAATTCGTTGTACTTTGTGATTTATGATCTGTACAATATAGGGTTTCTGCCTCTTCCAGATCTGAGTCAAAATCAGGTGACCTTGGGAAAAAGGTCATAACTTGGTCTAGGAAGCTCCAAATGACATTTCGTAAAAAGTGACAGGTAGTACACAGACTGTACTATCTCAGAAAAAAATTTCAGAGGCTGAAGTTTAACCAGTGACATGTGGCACATCGTACAAGTTCGCACTCCTATATTATCCCATACACAGGTCATGTTGCGACACTTGGCATAACTCTCTCTCTCAGAGAATCCAATTGAGGTCAGACCTATCAGGATGGAAAGATAACAGGTCGGGATATCTCAAGAAAATGTTTTAGAGGTTGAAGTTGAACCACTGACACGTGGCACGCCGTACAAGTTCGCTCTCCTGTATTATCCCTAAACAGGTCACGTTGTGACACTTGGCATAACTCTCTCTCACAGAATTCAATTGAGGTCAGAACTGTCGGGATGGAAAGATAACAGGTCGGTCTATCTTACAAAAATTTTTCAGACCCTATGGATCGAAAAGTTGGGAGGTACACTAGAAACAATCAGGTACATATTTCTGTCAAAACAAAATTATTTTTGAGTACCTTCATTCATGGCTTCCGGAATTTAGGGCTTCGGAGAAAGTTGGAATTTTTGTAATCGGAGACCATGGCTGGATGCTACTCATCAAAATCAAATTTTATAGACCAAGATCAGATTTTTTTGTTGGGCAGAAGGCCGGGCTTGATCAAACCCCAGTTCGGGACTTTGATCGGAAAGATGGAAAATTAGGGCTTCTGCAAAAATTGGAACTTTGGAAATCTGTGACCATGGCTGGAAGCTCCTCAGAAAAATATAAGCTTAGAGTTTTGAATCAAATCTTTTGGTTGGGTGAAGATCTGGGAAACTCAAACCCTAATTCAGGGTCCTCCCTGGTGAATTCGGAAATTTAAAAGGCAATTTCGAGGGGTGAAAATTTGCAGTTTTCAAATTCTGAATATACCAACTTGATCAGCTCATCAAGGCGCATATTTCTATCCTTTCGAAAGTTTGAAATTCAAAGTTTGAAGTTTTGGGGTTTCTTTGACAAACCCTAATCCAGCTCCAGGTCCAGTTCTTGCAAATCAAGTGGATTGGGTTAATCCCAGAAGAAGATGGATTGGTCACCTGCATAAGTGAAGAAGTTCCTGTCTCAGAGGGAGATGAGGCTAAGGCCTTCCATAAGAAGATTACAAGCAATCTTGACAGGTATGGCTTACAGGTATGTTTCATGATTAATTTTATCATATGTTTGTCTTCATATCATTACAGTACAATCTTGATTAATTACTTGACTTGTCGTATCACCTTAATAGAAGATATTCATTGATTAAGATTTTGACACTTATGAATGTACTAATGCATTGTGATGTTGTATGAGGTTTATGTTGATCGCTAGAAAGACAAATCATGTTCTACTTCAAGAACATATGATCATGGTGACATCAAGACAACGATTCGTCCATTGTCATGGATCACATAGAAGATATACTTTCGAGGTATGTATAACTTGGTCCTACAATGGTTAACCTATGAGACATGCAGGTTACTAGCACAAGTCACTGAAGAGAACCAAAAGACATTATGCGGGTATGTTAGACATAACTAGCTAGCATGCTAATCCAGGTATGTTTTTCCTATATCAAGCTAGAATCCTACCTTGTGTTAGGATATTATACTGTTGTGTTGTTGATAATGATTATTCATGAAGTCATAGGATTGAATAATCATGGTTGTATGCATATTATGTTTCTTACCATAATTGATGATATGACTAACCAGAAGAATCATGAAGGTATAGGTTTGAATAATCACGGGTTTTATGCATATTATATCTCTTATCTTGATTGATGATTCAACTAGCCAGAAGAGTCCTATGATCAAATAAGAATATGTATGAGTAAAAGAAGACTTCCCTGAAACCTTGAATACTAATGTTTATTATCTGTGAATGATCATGAATATACATGTTTAAGATTATTGTGTTTTGATAGTACTAATAAATGTGTGATTATGTATGAGACCTCAAGGATAACACAATGATGATACTAATAAGCATGCATAGTGATTAAGGATGGATGTAAGTTCAAGGACAGGTAATCCAAGAAGCAAAGATCAAGAGGGAGTGCACTCCAGTTGTTCCTGCAAGAAAGCAAAGGAGCACACTTCAGTAGTTTCTGCAAGGATGCAGATATTCAGAGGGAGTTGACCACTTCTCACAATCCACATAAGAATGGAGTTGCAGAAAAGAAGCAAAGACTGAGAGGGAGTCAACCCAACAAACAAACAAAGATAAGTATTTGAATTGTCATTACTTGCATATTTTATTGTTTAAATAATACTGTTCAATAATGTATATACTGATGTTCCTAGAATTAGGTTGTGTATTATGCATATTAGAATAGTTGCATTGATGAATAGTATACTACTAATATGCATGGGTAAGTGGCCTATGGCATTGTACAACATTCCATTGCTACTTATCTAGAATGAAACCTCTTTGCTGACATGTTGGGAGTTGTGCACACTCTTAACAATGTTCTGGTAGAGATTGGAAGGCATCTAGAAAGTTACGAGATATGGATAAATGTTGTATTAAATCATTGGCTAAGATAATTGCATGACTGTATGACATATTTCTTTATGTGCAAGAATTTGTTCTGGAAACTATGAGATGTTTTCTAATCATGCAAGTTAACTTGTTGTGTAGGAAAGATCGCATGCCATCACCTACAAAAGAAGAAATACAACATTTGTTCAACAACAAAATTATCTATTGAAGATATTGAAGTTCTCAAGATATGGGAAGAATGCCATGATCCGTCGATCATGAAGAATGATGTTTGGGATGTAGTCCCAAGACCTGAAGGGAAGTTTGTTATGACTTCCATATGGATCTATCAAGATCAAGCATGCTGCAGATGGAAACATAGAGAAATATAAAAGTGATGAAATAGAAGATACACCAGATGGATTTCAAGACAGCTTTCTTGAATAGTGTAGTTGAAGAAGAAGTGTATGTGGAGCAACCACTTGGTTCTGAGACACATGACAGGAAATCATATATGTGCAGAACTTTGTATGGTAGGATAGGCAGATTTCTATCCAGTTTGTTCTTTACCAAGAGTAAAGCGGGTTCCAACCTTTACTACAAGGTTGAGGTAGGCAATCCAGGGATACTCTTATTGTATGTGGATGACCTGTTTGTAACAAGAGATGATAGATTGATTGCCGACACGCAGTGGAAGCTTGCTGCCAAGTTAGAGATGAAGAAATTGGATATGATGCACTACTTTCTTGGTATGGAGGTGTGGCAGAGTGCAGATGGAATCTTCCTTGGACAAGGGAAGTATGCAGTAGAGATCCTAAAGAGGTTCGGGATGATGGACTGCGAGGCTATGGCATCGAACCTGAAGCTTCTGTGTGATGCTTCATCTGATCTGGTTGATGTCATGATGTATCGTTAGATGATTGGGTCCTCTATGTACCTAACGAACATGCGACCAGATATTTTCTTTGCGGTGAACACATTGAGCCAGTTCCTGACGGATCCGAGAGATGTTCACCTGGTTGCTGTAAAGCATATTCTGAGGTACCTGAAGGGTACGGTTAATTATGGGATCAAGTATGACGCGAATCAAAAGTTTAACCTGCAGGGTTATGTTGATTCAGATTGGGCAGGCAGTGCTACAGATAGGAAGAGCACTTATGGGTGTTGCCTCAGTATGGGATCAGGTGTGATCTCTTGGTTTAGCAGGAAGTAGTCCTGCATAGCACTGAGTACAGCCAAAGTAGAGTATGTTGCGACGGATGAGCAGGTTGCAGATGTATTGACCAAGCCGTTGGCCAGAGTGCAGTTTGAGTACTTCAAAGATAGGCTTGGTGCACTTCAGATCGAGGTTCATTCCAAAGGAAAGTGATGAGTCCGAAAGATGTAGATGCACATGAGCTTTTCTGACATGGTTGATGTGTTCTCCCATGGTCGTGATGTAATTTCTGAGCCATTCTCACATGGTGGTAGATGCGTTCTCCCATGGTGTAGATGTAAGGGATGGAGCCATTCTCACATGGTGGTAGATGTGTTCTCCCATGGTGAAAAAGTAAGGGATGGAGCCTTCCCTGAATCGTGGTAGATGTGTTGTCCCATGTAGGTGGTGTAAGTACTGGATGATGTGCATCTGGGCTATGCTTCGTGGACGATGAGATGATATGAAGAGGACGATGCTATGATGATCAGGAGGATCATGGATGATGAGCATCAGGACGATGCTCCCGTTACTACTCTGTATATGCACCAGGATGATGCTGGATATGATCAGTTGGATCATTTATATGTATATGTATGTACGCATCATGTTGCATGCTGGATATGATCAGTTGGATCATTTGTATGTATTTTTTATATGCATCATGTTGGATGCTTGGACCATGTATCTGTATATGTATCAGGTGGATACATTGTATGATCAGGTAGATCATGTATGTTGATATGTATCAGATATGATCAGGTGGATCATGTATTTGTATTTGTATCAGGTGGATACACTGTATGATTAGGTGGATCATGTATGATGATATGTATCAGGTAGATACTTGGTATGCATCAGGTGGATGCATTGTATGATCGGGATGATCATGATGATGAGCTTCAGGGTGTTTCTCCAGATGATATGTATCAGGATGATACAGTGATGATGATCAGTGTGATCATGAGCATCAGGATGATGCTTTGTGTGATGATGATCCGTTGGATCATGAGTATCAGGTTGATACTTGGAGGTCAGAGATGATATGTGGCAGGTTGTGCAAATAACATGTAATCAGTACTGGGAGATCTTGCCGGTCGTGCTGTGACACATAAATGCTCCTAGGATACTCTTTCCGGTATTGCTATGTAGTATGTAATTAGTCCTTAGATATCCGATAGGTTGAGCTCTGTGCTCGTAATCAGTCCTGGGATGATGTATTACTACAGAGACATGTAATCAGTCCTGGAGATCCGAGAGGTTGAGCTGTGTGCTCGTAATTAGTCCTGGGATGCTATTTAGAGATGTTGTCGGTCGTGCTATGGCACATAAATGTTCCTGGGATGCTCTTTAAAGGTTTTTTCTATCCACATGTAATCAGTCATGGAGATCCGAGAGGTTGAGTTGTGTGCTCGTAATATGTCCTGGGATGTTCTTTAGAGATCTTGCCGATCGTACTGCAGTACATAAATGTTCCTGGGATGCTCTTTAAAGGTATTGTGGAGGAGATGCATGTAATCTGTCCTGGGAGATCTTTTCGGTCGTGCTTAGGCACATAAATGTTCCTGGGATACTCTTTCCGGTATTGCATCCACACATAAAATTAGTCCTAAGAGGCCACCTCTATCAGACTGTTCGCACAGATGATGAAGACCTATAGGTGGTGGGCCTACATCCAGTATGAAAAAGGATTGGTTCTATAGAACTTCCTATGACGAGTAAATTCAGAGATTGATTGAGAAAGCAGCAGCAGTGACGATGATGATGACTCGATGACGATTATCCAGTGACGATGATCCAGAGAAGATGACTTGTGCTAGAAGACTTGTGTCGAGAAATAACTTCCTAGTTAAGAGGGAGTGTTGATGTATATGTAACTTTAGAATGTATTTCACATATATGTATATTGTATTCCTATAGAGATGTTATTATTCCTCTATACGGAAGTGGTTGTATTCCTATAGAAATGTTATTATTCCTCTATACGAAAGTGTCGTCATTTATATTGTAAGTGTTGTAACTTATACTTGATGGGTTATTAGACCAACTTGTTGGGGTCAGCCCTGTATAAGTCATGTGGGTCAAAGGGTTATTAGACCACCCTAGTGGGGGTCGGCCCAGTCAGCATTATGTTAAGTGGTTAAGTTAAGGCCGGCCTAGTTGAGTAAAGGCCAAGTCAAGTTAGTGTATAAATAGAGAGAGTTTCTCTCTCATTTTACACATTTTATTCTCTCACTCACACTTTGGAGAGTGGCGCACTTGTGGAGGAGGAGGCTCTGCTGCTAGGAGAAGACTATCTCTTATATTTTGGTTGTATCATTGCTCTATCTATCTCTGAGGAAGTTATTGGGGTTTTTCACCTTTTTGGTTTTCCCCAAGTAAACTCTGTGTCTCTTCTGTGCTTGCATTATTGTGTCCATGAATGATATGCTGTAGATTTGATGTACATGTTGTTCTCTCAGTTAAGATCCTAGATCAGATTGAAGTAAATTCTAAAAATTTAACACAATCCACCGAGTCCCTCAATGCAAGCGTCTGTGCATACCACAAAATCCTTACTTGGATCTGTGATCTTCAAAACAGGTGCGCTAGTAAGAAACTCCTTTAGCCGCTGGAAACTTCTTTCACATTTTTCAGACCATGCGAATTTAATGTTCTTCCTCTGCAATGAAGTAATGGGGTGGGCTATCTTGGAGAATCCCTCAATGAACCTTCTGTAGTAACCATCAAGGCCCATGAAAGATCTAACATCTGTTGCATTCCTTGGAGTGGACCAATCCATAATGGCCTCAATCTTCTCAGGATCTACAACAATACCTTCTGCTGATATAATGTGACCCAAATACTGTACCTTCTCTTGATAGAAGTTACATTTACTTAGTTTAGCATATAATTGGTGCTCCCTGAGGACTTGTAACACCATCCTCAAATGCTCATCATGCTCTTCCTCATTCTTGGAATACACAAGAATGTCATCCAAGAACACAATCACAAACCTATCCAAATACTTGCTGAAGATGTTATTCATGAGACACATGAATGTAGCAGGTGCATTCGTGAGACCAAACGACACCACTGTAAATTCATAATGGCCATACCTAGTCCTAAAGGATGTCTTATGAATGTCTTCATCCTTAGTCCTGACTTGATGGTACCCCGACCTCAAGTCAATCTTGGAGAATACTCTAGCTTCCTTCATCTCATCGAACAAGTCATCAATCCTTGGTAAGGGGTACTTGTTCTTAACTGTCACCTTATTGAGCTTCCTGTAATCAATACACAACCTCAATGTTCCATCCTTCTTATTAAAAAACAATACTGGTGCACCCCATGGGGATACACTTGGTTTGACATATTCTTTGTCTATCAATTCCTACAACTGCATCTTCAACTCTACCAACTCTGGTGTGCTCATTCTATAAGGAGCTTTGGAAATGGGTGCTGCTCCGGAACAAGATTAATAGAAAAATCGATGTCCCTCTTAGGTGGCAATCCTGGAACCTTATCTGGAAACACATTTTGGAACTCCTGCAATATCTGGAAGTCTTTTATCCTAGGTCCCTTATCCTCTGCTGAACTTGATATATGTACAGCATATAACTAGCAACCCTTTTTATGAAACTTCCTCAATTGCATAGCTGAAATTTGTCTTACTGAAACATGCTTTGGAATCCCTTTAACCAACCTTGGCTTGCCTTCATCATCCAGACATTCCAATGCTTTACCATAACAATCCAACTTGGCTCTATGCCTTTCCAACCAGTCCATGCCAATCAGGGCATCATATGACCCCAATGGAAAGACATTCAATTATGCATGTGTGAGGAGTCCATTCAATTCTATAGGACATTCCTTCACCATTTCACTGACCTTTCTCTTGGTACCGGTGGCTAGCTGAACTAACCAATCTTTATCATGCTTCACTTTACCAAGGGAACAACTCTCAATTATCTTAGGAGATACATAACTGTGAGTAGACCCTGGATCAATCAAAACAGAAATAGGCTACTCAACAATCTTACCTGTAACTTCTACTACTGCTGACTGATGGTCTGCTTGATGATCATCCAGTGTTGCATAAATTCTGGGTGTTTCTCTGGCCATATCCCCTACTGTAGCTTCTCTTCTAACATTGTGCAAGACCCTGGGGTTCTTCTTTGCAGTTGGGAAATCCCTGAGCTTGTGGTTCTCTCCACAACCCCAACACTGAAGTGGCCGCATTGGTGTCCTGTTCATTGCTGGCCTGAATTCTCTTCTTGCTTGCTGGCCCTGTGGAAATCTCCTAGGCTAATCCCTGAATGGTGGTTTAGACTCACCTTTCTTTTGATCAAACCTTCCCTTGGGTTTACCTTTCCACGGTGGCTGTGCCTCTGCTTTACCTTTATTCTGCTCATAGCAATGCTCTTCCATCCTGGTAGCTTCATCCAAGCTTGGTGGGTTTACAAACTCTATCCTATCTCTGTAATTCTATGGCAGACTACCAAGGAAACATTGAATCTTCACTCTTTCATCCCTGATGTAGTCTACATATCTCAGTAACTCCAGAAACTTGTGAACATGCTCATCCATAGTGTTCTGTCCAAGTTTGAGTTCATTGAACTCTTTCCTCTTACTATCATAATATCTAGCTGATAGGTTCTCCTGGAAGTACCTTTGGAACCTACTCCAGCTGACTCTTCTTTCACTGATTCCCTTCAGCTGCATGAGGTGATCCCACCAGATAGAAGCTCTTCCACTAAGGTTTTAAATAGTGACCTTAGCCTTTTCATTCTTCGAATACTCATGCATTCTGAAGTACTTCTTCATCCCAAGAAGCGATGCCTCTGCTTCCTGACCTTCTTTACTTTCACCATCAAAAGTAGGAGGCCTAGCCTTCCCGAATTCAACCTGTGGAATACCTTTGTGCTTATTCCCGCCTTTACTCTTGCTGGAAGTGCGTCTTGGGCTCTCTTGAGAACCCTCAGAATCCTTTGACCTGCTGGAAGAAATCTTAGGAGAGGGTGTCCTGTGCTTCCGGCCTATAGAACCCCTTCTAGGGCTTGGAGTTCTTTTCATGGAACGACCCCTAGACTGACTTTCTGCATTTCTTTCTTCTTAGCCTTCATGGCTTAGGTTAGAACCACCATTAATCCTTTGTTGCAAGTCCATGAGACTCTGCAAAATGGCTGCGTTGAGCTGATGCTCCTCTTCTTGGTCTTTCATCATTCACTCATTGAAGCTAAGCATAGTTTCAGCTAAGTTTGAAGGCGTCACTTGCTCCTTCTTCCATCAGACTCGGCTTTTGTATGTGCTTCTTGCACATTCTCACCCATTACATCAGCTTTTGGCCCAAATGGGTCCTGTGCATCATTCAGGGTAAGCATTCTCACCTCGTACTGTGCGCTGCATCGTGATATAGTTGTCTAACAACTGTTGCTAATTCTCTATGTATATCACATACATTCTATTAGATATCATAAACATGCAAACAAACTGTATCATACTCATCTAAACCAGGAATTATTCATCTGGGCAATCAAGCAATTAAGTTCATAGAAAAATCACTCCTTGGGCACATTTCTTGACCAAAATTCCTGTGTCGTCCGAACCAAACAGCTCCCAGTGCTGCAACTAAAGCTCTGATACCACTCTGTCACATCCCCTCCGACCCACCTGGCCGGCTAGAGACCGTGATACATTTTTTTTTCTCCAAAACCATTTACTGAGTGCCCATACACATAGTCGGAGAACTCAAATCCGCAACAACGAATCCTGAAATGTGAATCCCGCACCACGATTCCCGTAATGCGAATCCCGCCGTAATGGGTCTCACAATTTCGGGTTCGGGATAGCGGGAAGTACAAACACTTGGTGCGAATTTTGGCAAACCCGAAACTCAAAACCCAATTCCAATTGCTCCACAGCGAGGGTGGTTACCCCGAAACCTGAAAATTGCAATGTCGGGTGCAGGGTTACGGGAGGTCTAAAACCCATAGTGCGAGTTTTGAAGAACCCGCAACCCGAAACCCGCCAATGTCGGGTGCGGGGTTGCGGGAGGCCTAAATCCTGTTGTGTGAGCTTTGACGAACCCGAAACCCGAAACCCGCTACTTTCGGGTTCGGGATTACGGGAGGCCCAAAATTCTCAATGCGGATTTTGGCATACCCAAAACCCGCAACCCGCGGAATCATGCGCGCGGAACTCTTTTTCTGGAAGGGAACTTCATCAATCTTCCAAGGGGCATAACTCCTCCCTCCAGCGTCCAAATGGGGCAAGGTCGGTACCGTTGGAAAGCTCTTGGAGATCTCTATCCAATGGTAGCATCCCCTTGACTAGGTGAGGCATCTAACCTTATCATTTCCTTCTTTGAAGTTTTGTTCCTAGCCACACTTGAACATTCCAACCTTCAACCTACCAAGGTCTCTTCCTGCTATCTGACCCACAAAGGTTCTTGAAACCACCTCCAGGGATTCTCTAACTTCTCAAGGATCAAATATAAATATACCTTTCCTTTACAGGGTTTGTACACATCACATTCATTACCAAAACAATGGAGCTCTATCATAGATCATCACATATAAAATGCATCCACAGACTTAACTCACGCTTCTATCATATGCAATAATTACGAGCATTAGTTTCTGCAATAAAAGATAAATACACACAGTGGATTCATCTTGTTACTCAGGCCTATACATAACTTCATTTCAACCATTCATATAACCATACATACAACAATTCCATGATTATACAAGAATTCATCATAATAATAAAACCACATCATTTACCATAACAGAATACTTATCATTGAATTCTGAAGCAACTGGCTAAGTGAGAGCAACGTTCCACCCAACCTTAGATCTCTGTCCAACCTATACTCTTTCGGCTGAGAGATCACCCCTGAGCTGGGCAGTTTATCCACTAAGGAGGGATAATAGGTTCTCTCACAGTCAAGGCTCCATTCACATGCTAAACCAGTCTGTAGTTGGGTTTACCAAGCATTCCAGGGCACCTACCCATGCTTAACCAACCTACAGGGGTTCTTCAGCACACAGGGATAACAAGGAGGCATTGCTAAACCAGTGAGTTCAACCACAGAACTGCAGGCATCTCAACACTCAGTTGACCTGGCACCCACAATACCTACCACATCCAACACAAGGAATACCTACTGCACAATCACACAGTCTCTCAAGGCATCTTCCCTTCCAGTGCTATTCCAGGATGGGCATAGAAAGGTCTAGTCACTCACAGCCGACCTAGAACCCACAATACCTACCACATCCAACACAAGGAGATCCTATCACTGCTGTATAGTCTCACAAGGTCCTTCCCTTCCAGTGCTATTCCAAGATGGGCATAGAAAGGTCCAGTCATTAGTTCATTGAGACTATAGTCTTCACTCAGTTTCTCCAGCAATCCAACCCTTTTTCCCATAGTTTACAACAAGACATATCCAGGCTTGGGGTATTCCCACGATTGCTCTATGTAAACCGCTCTGCAACCTTCTCTATTGACTCTACCCGTCACTGTACCAGGGTTCTACACACACAGGGTGTCATGGCTGCTCATTCTTGGGTGGTTCTCACACACAGGGGCACGCTACTTATAGGAAAACACATAGGGGAATCCTCTGCGAGGTTCAATCGTCTCGACAAAGGTAGCACAAGCGTTCCAAAACCAAGAATCCAGTGCATGAGTCCTGAATGGATGAGTGTGTCTATCTCCATCCTTTTCCCCACTCTGTCACCACGGCTCTGCGAGTTGTACCAGGCAGTTCAATGCCTTCACGCACAAGTGATCAAAGACATGCCCTGCCATACGAAATCGCAGGCATGCTCCATACTCCATCAGATTCAGCAATTGGTTCTCAACCACTCTTTGAAATCGCATTAATGTCAGCAAGGAGTTCAAACAGGTTCTCAGTCAGACATGTGGAAACATGGTCAATCAATCCCAAACTCCCTCACTTCTCCCTAGTGGATACACACAGCCCCCTTCTCGTTCGTTGCCTCCTTAGCAAACTGCTTGGCTATTTTATTCATTCAGTAATAATTACATCATTTACATTCTTCATGGCTTAGCAGCCCATGGATAATCAAACTACATCAATACTTTCCTAAGCAATAAACCAAAACATCCACTAGTGGGGCCTTGGCCTTGAGCTCCACACTAGGGAATTTACAGATACTGTACATAAGCAGTATTTACATCAAGGGAAAAATGGGGTATTACACGAGGTTGGTAGGAAAAGTCACTTCATGCAGTTATTGAGGCATGGGGGTTGTGACAATTATGTCAAATTCAAGGATTCCTTTCTTCTATGGTCAAAAGCTATGCCAATTATCTTTTCACCATTATCTCAGAACCCTAGGATTCAACACTCATCTATCATTCTCTCATGCAATTTTTACACACTATGTAGAGATTCCTATTGTTGTTCATGACCATTACTAGACTATGTTTTAACCCATAAATTCAAATTTAGAGACGAAGTTGTGAATTTGAAGGGAAAACAAATGGTTGTAGGTGAGTATAGAGGTTGGGCAAGCTAGGAACCTTTACCCATTGAGTTCTACTACTTTTGGATGCTTGAGAAGCCACAAATTAATGTTGCGGGAGGTTCTCAAATAACACACAATAGATTGAACTCTTACTACACACACTAGTAAGCACTGTAAAGGTTGGATTTCCTGAGGTAACTGTTGATCGGTGAAGGGAAATGTATTCCTTTTGTTGTGTGGGGAATTTCGAAGGACTGCCATCGATGTGATGGCTTAGTGAGATCCATGTAGAGCTCTGTATGAGTTTTGGCTAATCCTAGTGAGAAGAATGGATTGCGGGATGAGAGAGAGAATCCTGTAGGTGTTTCCTTTGCCCTGGTGCCCTCATAGCCCAGCTTGGGGGTGGCCTCTTAATAGAAAGAGTATATGTTGGACAGAGTGCCTATGCTTGGGTGGAAAATCATTGTTACATAGCTAGTTGCTCATATCTTCTTCATTTAAAGATAACTATTATATTTGTATCCAATGTACAATGGTTTTGTTATATGCCTATGATAATTATTCTTGTAATTGCATGTTGTGTGTGTGTGGATTGAATTTATTTCCATTTTTGTTTTTATTTACATATCTACACATGCATTTTCGATGTTATAAATTCATATTATGGTTATGGGAAAAATTTAGAAGCATGTAATTTAGTTAATGTCTCCTCCCGTTGGTTGGATTGGGTGAAGGGGACATTACAACTAGGACCTAGATTAGTGGAGTGCATCTAGTCCTCAACTAGTTCCAGACTTAGTGACTCCTAAAATCAAGGAACATTTCTTCAAATCAAGGAATGCCCCCCAATTATAGGAATCCAAATCAGGGTTGACTCAAGTGGTCAATTTGGATGGGGTTTAGCCTACTAGAGTCATCAGGTCAAGGCCTAGGTGGATAGGAAGAGGGTTATTTTCTCTAACACCTCACATTTTAAGGCTATCTAGGTGGAAAAGAAAATAAGTCCCAGCAATTTGCAGCCATATTAGGTACCCATGCACAAATTAAAATTCTTTAAAAACAAGGAAAGATGGAAAAAACCACATGGGACCCACCCATAAAAGAGAATGTGAAAAGAAATATTTACTAAGCATGCTCAAAAGATTCATTCATTCCCAAAGTAGCTCTTAATTGGTTGAAATGCTACTTGATGAAGGGATTGGCAAAGATCCCTGCAAACCTTTGTGAAATCCTCCTTATTTTTAAGTGCATGTAATCCCATTGATGAGATCCAAGTGCTTGAATGGTGGTTGTTGACCACTCCTTGCTTTGAATGGATAAAATCCCTTGAATATTTTATGTGGAACTTGGTGAACTATAGGAGAAAATGTTGTAGATCTAGAGAAAGAGAAGACATACTGGAAGCCTTCTTCAATAAGAACCTAATTTGGGACAATTTCTCCAATGGATTCTTCAATTTGAACTTGATTTGGTACAATTTCTCCAATGGATAGAAGAAATTCATAGATCATTGCTTCTTCTAGGCCTATAAAAGGGTCTTCCTCAGCCGAGTGGTGGATTATGGATGTGCATATGTTCTCATAGTCCATATGTTGCAAAGCACCTGGTGCCTCTTTCATCCTCTTAATGCATGTGAATATGTCCTCATAGGACATGTGTTGTGAAGCTTATGGGGCCTCCTTCAACAAGACTAGATCAAGCATACCAATTGTGTAGTAATTGAGCTGGGGAGATAGGATATCCATGTCCGATACAAATGAGCTCTCTAATGTATATAAATGATATTTTTGATGGCTGCAAATGAGCTCTCTAATGGCTTCAAATGAGCTCTTTGATGGATACAAAATCCTGGTTGCAACCTTCAACAAGACTGGATGTAGAATACCAACTATGTAGCAATTGAAATGGGGAGATACAAGATTCATGGCTACAAATAATATCTCAAATCGATTCAAATGAGATCTTTGATGGCTGTAAAATCCCTTCTTTAAAATTAAAAAGCTTGATCTTTGAAAAAAAAATCACTAGAACATTGACTAGTTTAGTAACCCTATAGCTTTGTTACCATATAAAATTTGAGCATATATATCTAGGCACATAAACTTAAGAGATATACTGTGAAAATAAAATCAACAATCAACTAATCATGTAACAAATGAGATATCATAGATCATTACACAAAAACTAGAAGCAGATAAGAAGAAAATAATGATGTATTTTGTTAACTTTAATGAATGAAGCTGAACACAATATATAGCATGGCAATTCAAATTAGGTTTGGAGGTTATTTGAATTGGTCATGCAGTGCTTGGAAACTAGTCAGGATTAATTAGATCCAAATACCCTTAGTTAACCATCCACACTCACCTAGACTCATCTTAATTGACCCAAGACACCCAATCACTAGTTCTGACAGTGTGATGTGCAAGAAAATGATTGTATGTGCATGAAAATCCATAGAAGCACTCAATTGGGGTGCTTAGGGTTTTTTAGGGATATTTGTGGTCAGTTAGGACCTAGATTAGTGGAGTGGATCTGTTGGTTGTGGAGCCAGATCTTCTAGTCTCATAGATGATATTGTATCAGCCGTGTTTGTACCCCAATTTTATATGATATGTAGGTGGACTGTACAGTCACCCCAACGGGGGGGTGTGGGGGGACCACCCCCCTGGCTGGGGGGTCCAGGGGCAACGCACCCGAAAAAAAAATTTGGGGCTGTTTTCTCCAGCTGTTTTGCGGGCCCATGGTTTTGTGTATCCCATGGTATTTTCCCATTGTATTTCCCTTATAAAATAAAGACATTGTAATACGGCTAGGGATGAGGATGATGTATTAGGTTTTATGCATTGTAAAGATCTCTGAGATCAGGAGAGAGACTGTGAAACAGAGAAGAGGAAGTGCAACAGTTGTGCTGCAGGTTGTATCCCTTCACCTTGCTGGACGGTAATAATAATAAGGAATAGAAAATTCAGTGTGGACGTAACCCAAGTTGGGTGAACCACGATATATCTGTGTCTCTCTTGTAATGTGTATGTGTGATTATATTTGCATTTCTGTTTATTGTTATTGCTCTGCGATCCTGTTTTTCTAACAGCATCTAGTCCTCAACCAGTTCTGGGCTCAGTCACACCTAAAATCAGGGAACACTTCCTTAAATCAAGGAATGCACTCCCAATTATAGGAATCTAACTCAGGGTTGAATTAGGTGGTCAATTTGTATGGGGTTTGTCCTACTAGAGTCATCAGGTCAAGGTCTGTGTGTTTAGCTAGAAGTTTATTTTCCCTAACATGTGGATCCTCTCAAATTGTGTTTCCTATACCTAAAAATTTATGGGAACTAACATCCGAAGTGGCACAATTTTTGGGAAATTTTCCTTGGGGAGAGATAAACTTAGAGGACATCCTTAAGGAAAAAAATACGTGTAATACTGTTGTGGAAAAAATAAAATAAAGGAGTGTATCTCTTTGAACTTGGAGGGTGAAATCCTTGATGGTTGTTAACAAGGCCCCGTATTCTGTTACTAAAGAAAACGTAATGACTCCGAATTGATCCTGCAAGCTCTTGTTAGTAAAACAAAGAAAAAATAAAAACAAATAACTTGAGATAAACAAATGGAGTGAGTATATGAAAACCAAAGCAAGAAGCAAATGCTAGAACCAATTTAGATTTCCCAATCGTCAATCTTGTTACATGTAGTTTCACCTAGGAGGTGTAAGATTCAAGGGAAGCAAAAAATATCCCTTAGGGAGGTCCTTCTTGTCTACACTAAATGATAAATAACTTGAAGAGTAAATGAGAGAAACTATTTCCCCTTGGAGGAAGATGAAAAGGGATCTTGAGGAATTTCAATAGGTGGAGTAAGAGGTTGAAGAATTCCCAACACAAGTCCAACAGCATAACCTTGCTCTAATTTTATCTACCTAGATGCATTCCCACGACTTCTTTTATAGGCCAAGAGTTGGCCAAGAAACATCTAGATACAAGTGTGAACCCCATTACCTCATGAAATAGCTCCAAGGTACAAAAAGGGGGATATTCAATGCTTGAAGAGCCAAATTTGATTTTTTGTTGGTGAGGGAGCTTTCATGATCCTTCAATGTGCAGCTAGTGGTTAACATCTTGTTGTTTTATATAGTAGCTCAGATCTCGTTGGATAATTCACGCTAGTCCTATGCGGGAACATAACTGATAACACCCGTTGTAGCGTGGGATAACATGGCTTTACCAAGGAGACCTCTTATTTTTATAGTCTTTTGGCATTTTTGGACTCATGTTTCTTTCTATATCTTATGAGGATTTCTTCAATGCATTGCATGTTATATGTTGATGATGCCTTATTGTAAGCTTAGCTAAAATGTCGCATGCGACAGAAAGGTTCTCTCAGGAGGGTGGGGGGAGATTGTTGGTGACAATCGGTGAAGTTGCAACAAAGAATAATGTTTTATATAAATGAGGTCGGCATACCCATGATCGTGAAAATATTTCTAGATGGCTACAATAAGAGGAGACTTAGGGGTCAGCTCATAATGTTGCTGCTACATGGATGAAGGTGGCTTCAATCCATATGAGAGTAAATGAACCTGGAAATGATATTACTGGTGCTAAAGAATCAGAAATGCTGATGATCATGAGTATCCCATGGGGGTGGGGAACATGAATACTAGTGAAGTTGATGAATGGACAACCTCACTATACTGTTGCTACCATGATTTGTAAATGTGAACACTGCTACCTTCAAAATTTATGACTCCTCCTGATGCAGTAGATGTTTTGATGTCGAGCATAGGGGAGATCACTAATTTAGGGAGGACTAATGACTCTACCTACTTGGTTTGAGGTGATCCCTTATAGTGATTTAAAGATACCCCAAGGTGTAATTGTAATTACTGCAACTCTTAGAATATGGTGATTTGATGTCGATGAGAGATGAAGTACATGAAAGGAGGAGGGTCTTATCTAGTGAACCAAGATCATTTTGTAACCAACTGTAAGACTGAAAAAACTAACAAAGGATTTTTGATAAGGGTGGGGCTCATAACTTCTTTTGATCAATGAAAACTTGGGGAGTATTAATGACATCATTCTTTAAAATAGAGGTATAGAATGTAACCGCGAGAGATAAACTGTAGATGAAGGGCTTTGTTGGAAACACAATACTAAGGGTAATGGTGTCTGACAAAAATGACAATGCTTGAGATATAGAGAATCAACTACATCAATAAAAGGTGACCAGGGTGTTGCTTCCAAAAGAATAAATGACGTTCCCATATTTTTTAATGGATAAAGGAATAGTTTGTACACAAAGAATAAAGGGTGGAGTCCCCACAATTATGAGTGTGTCAGGGGACCAATTTGATGACTGTCGGGATTCCCATAGTTTTGGGTGAATTGAGGAACCAATTTGATGATGGGAAGAGTTACCATAGTTTTGAGTGAATTGGGGAACCTTTTCCATGATGGTGTGATGGTTGTTTGGAAACACAAAGACAATTGACCCATGAAATAATTCCATGCAGATTGTTCCTGCAAATAACTAAATATAATTGGTTTCTCTAGGGGGTGGTGGCCCCATTGTTGTATTCACAGGGGTGATGATACACATAAGAGTGCATATGGTACATTAATCATGGAGGTGTGAGTGGTTAATTGTGGGTTGATCATAACATGTTCCAAGGAATTTGATGGCATCAACTATTGAAGGTGGGGGAGTAAATGTGAAACTATAAAATGATAAATTGTGGGTTGATCTCTTTGAAATTGATCAGATTCCTCAGACTTGTGGGGGTTCAACATAATGGGTGCCAAATTATGATGGGGATTCCATGGTGCACACACCCATGGGGGAAATATGCTATCCTCAGTAATGATATTGATGGCGCATCATTACTGGAAGTTAGGAATCCATGGTTATTAGTGGCAATATTGGTAAATGTAATGTAAACAGAGGGAAAATGTTTCCTATATGTCATCTTCAGAATGATACCTGGGATGCAATCCCTGTGCATTACTGAAGGGGTTGGAGTCTCAGTGTCTTGGTCATTATCCTGCACACATGACACCAATACCCAAGTGTTATAGACAACATGACAAAGGTATTGACAATGCAGGAATAATTACCAGAAACATAGTGCATCTGTGGTGTGCACATGATATTATGGAAAGAATCATTTCAAGTATTGTTGGGAGCAGACCAAGTGGAGGAAGTTTTGAAGGAGAAAGTACAAGTTAGGAGAGGCCTAACATTGACCAATTTTGGGAGAAGCAATTCCACAATTCCCAGGAGCAGGGTATGGAGCAAAGCGAAGTGGCAGAAAAGGACTTGTCCCCTAGTAAAGGAGAAGTACTAGGGACAAGCAAGGTAGTTGGAGCAATTTTGAATGAAGCAATAGACTGTAAGCTACAAAAGCGAAGAGTAAAGAAGTAGAATGGTGCAAAGGACGCGCTACTGTAGTGTCAGAGCCGTGTGGTCGGAACTACGACTGTAAGAGAAGCGGCACAAAAGGACAATAGAACTCCAAGGAAGTTAAGGAAAAGCGTGGTCAACAGGACCATGCCATTTTGGGTTTAAGGGTACTATGGGGGTTGGCCCATAGTTATTGTAAAGATGTGACCTTCGGACACAATCTATATAAAGGGAAATTTTGTATAAGGAAGGGTTAGATCTTATTATATTTATGTTATATTTTGAGAGAGTAGATCTAGGCTAAGAGAGATCTAAGACAGGAAAAGACTCTTCAGCTGTGTGCGCAAAGATCTATTGTAAAGAAGAGCTACAACTAAGTGCACAGACTAGAACTATTACCCCTTCTAAGAAATATAAGAACAGTTCTTGTGGACATAGCTCCCATCTGGGGGGTGAACCATGTAAATATTTGTGGTGTGTGTTTGAATCTATGTTATATTTCATGTTCATGTATGTTTATGCTTATATATGTGTTTTCATATGAATGCGAATGAGAATGATATGTTAAGTATGAGGAACACACATGTATGAACATTGCGAAGTCATATTAAGTATGATAAATGCGTAGTTATAAGATTTAAGGTAGCAATGATTCAACGAAGTCTGTAGGTTGTTGAGAACTGCAGAGTGCGCAGTCACATATTGGTAATAATCTGTTAAGTAGATGTTGAGTAAGCTATGCATAACAAGATCACATAATCTAACTGCATGTCACCAAGGTTGCATAAACCTGATTATGTAACCACCCATCTTCTCTTTGGGTGAGACTTCATCCTGTTCGCAGGTTGATGCCGAAAGGGCCGGTGAACGGGATTTTGTTGGGTCTACAATAAGGAACTACGCAGAACCCGGGTCAGCCCCATAGAAAGAACAAGTATCCAACAAATGGTTCTATTGCCATGCTAGAATTGATGATGTGTTATGTCGATGTGAAAAAGGAAACCAACGAATGATTCTGATACCGACTTGGACTAGTCGTGCTAGTGATATGCGATGTTGATGTGTCATCCTAGAAGAGAAGGAAGCACAACAAATGGTTTTGTTTCCTTTAGATGTGTTATTCTAATGAAGTGCGAGATTGTTATATCTGATTGATGTGGAATACATAGAAGAAAGAAATACATAACTAGTTAAGCAAGATAGAACTTGAGTTTGCGAAGAAAGAGAACAGACATCCACGTCTTACCACAAACAATGGTTGCAGAGGTATATATTCACTGACCTGCATGAAATTTTCTTTGCATATTTTGCTACTGAATTACATGAGTGGATATTGAGGATAGCATAACAGAAAAACTGTTTTCAAAATGGAGAACCTACAATTTGGAATCCAGAGTTGATTCAGAGGCTTAAAGGGATTGACAACCACATTTCAAGAGCAATACAATTTTGGTTGGATAGCTTACTGGAAGGCTATGTTACAGAATTCTATGTGGACACTTTGAAGTATTACAACGCAACAGGAGGGTATTTCTTCCAAGGATTTAGAGGTAAGTACCTGAAAAACCTCAGTTTATACATTAAAATGCTACTAGCTAAAAAAGGAGTCTTAAGAATGCAATCAGATTCCTAGGGTTTGAGTTTGTAATGTTTAATAACACATATAGTGACATAGATGAAGATATTGGTATTTTGTGAAGTGGAAAAAGATATAAATTTGGCACTAGAAAGAGGTCTCGTGAAGCTGAACCTTGCACATTACTATAAACTAAGTTAGGAAGTGATAGAAACTCATATCAAGTTGAGTCTTATAGTGAAACAGAACCTAGACGCATTGGTTATCATCCAATTACTTCACAGAAACCTATAGTGGAAGAAAGAAATATTACTAGTTCGTAGAACACTAGTAGTAGTAATGCTGCAGAAAACTATACTCAGAATCATCCCAGTAGTGGTATACATTCCACGTTTCAGAACACTACACCTCCTAGAAGAATAATGGCAGAAGACATTAAGCTACCTATTTTTAAAGGAACCGGTCTAGAAGACCCAGAGAAACATTGGTTTCTCTATGAAGCTGTATGGAACGTTAAGCAAGTACAAGATGGTGCTATAAAAAAAGCTCAGCTAGTTACCACATTCAGAGACAGAGCTTTAGCATGGTTCATGAAATATTCTGTTGGATAGAAAAAAACACTAGTGAATATCAAAACTGTGCTTATTAGAGAGTTTAAGAAACCTAATTCAGAATCTCAGTGCATCACATAGCTAAAAGAAATCAAACAAAAACCTAATGAGACTGTGTGGGAGTTTGATCAGAAGTTTGAAGCCTTGTTAGATCAAGTTAGATTTGAAATAGCACCGCAACAGCATTGATAATGCTTCATAGCTGCGTTGTTTCCCCACATTAGATTGCCACTGATGAAACAAAAGGTAACATTGCAAACAAAATAATTAGAAATTGTGATGAAGCTAGAAGCTTCTCCCATAAGAGAAACTAGCACATATATGGTACAGATATAGACATAGCTAGCAAAACTTGACATTACAACTACAAGATATGAATAAAGGAAAAGAGATAAGAGAAGAGCTTTGGTGTACAAAATGTAAAGCCGAAGGACATTCCAAGGAACACTGTCATGTATTCATAGATTACATCTCTAGTGGAGCATTGAACCCATTGAATCAACACCAAGAACCATGGTGCGATATTTTCCAATGTAGAGGACATCGCCCAAAATACTATTACCTACTTCAAAAGTATGTACATACACCAAAGAACCTGTACTGCACATTTTGTAAATCATTTGGCCATGATGATACCAACTGCAAATCATATGACCTCATGATAGAAAGAAAGCATGACGTCTACAGAGTCCAAGGAGAAACACCGCATAATAATGAAAATGTGTAGTATGATAAAGGCACATATAGAGGATGTGGTGGATTCAGAGGGAGAGGATGTAACACTGGCCAAGGAAGAGGAAGAGGTCAGATTGTCTGTTATAACTGCGCTCAGCTAGGACATTTAGAAAGAGACTATCAGAACCCTTGCACTACTTGTAAGTATTGTAATTCATTTGACCATGTCATTGAAGCATGTCCCATTTTGCAAGGAAAAATGCAAGAGAGAATACTAGAAGGACAGAACCAGAATATACAGATGATCGCATCTGAGAAAAGAAACGAATATCGTAACATTCATGTTGTGACGCGAAGTGGAGCCGCGACAGGAAATGACAGGATAAATGAAGCTTCAACTTCTGAAGATCACATAAACAGACCAAAGGCTACCGATGGCCCTTGGGTAAGAAAAGAAACTGGAAAAATGCCTGCATTTAACCCTGACTAGGAGAAAAGGTATTCATGGAAGTAAGAAAATAATTTCAGGACTTGGAACCTTCAACCACAAGGACCCAATTGCGAAGTGATCAGACACCGTTACTAGACATTCCGATCTCGTATGATGGATTGTGAACTTTTCCAGAATAGATAAGTCCTATTATGCAGTTTCTACAAAGCTACATAAAGCTGTTAAGGCATGGAAACGCCTTAGGAGAATTAAAGAACCTATTGGGACATTGAGAACATCGTAATACAGTAAATGATGCACACAGAGCAATTCATCATATCAAGAACCAAAGAAGTACAAGAAGAGAAATGAGGCTAAATGCGCAGATCAAATATTTTGAAATGAACCAAGTCATTCTCGACCTAGGCTCAGAGGTGAATGTACTGACAAAAAAACATGGGAACACATGGGAAATCCAAATTTATCTTTTTTTCCTATACAGTTGAGGTTAGCTAATCATCAAAAGGTTATACCCTTTGGGATATTATCAAGTGTTCTTGTTGACATTGATGGAGTGCGAAGTAAATCATATTTTGAGGTTATTGAGATCATAGATGACAACAATCCTTATCATGCATTATTGGGGATTTACTGGGCAATTGATAATCTCGCAATCATCAATCTGAGGAAAAAACAAATGATATTTGAAGGACTGAATATCAGGGTCATCGCACCCTTATATCCTTCACAAGGACCTAGGTATGTTGAACAAGTCTGAGAGGTATGCTCAATAACTTGATAATATATACAAGATGACAGTGAATCAAGCAAATTACATTAATCCTACAGATGCTGTAACATTGAGTTGGAGATGCGACAGTTCTTGCGTATCATAATCAAACGTGGGAATGGAGAACTGGAAGAATCGAATGCATGAAGTATCGGCAAGACAATGTGCGAAGATAAAAAAGTCATTACGCTAGATTGGAATAGAGGTAAGTCCAAATCCTACTTATGATGGTTTGGGTAATATCCACGCATTTATTCATGAATATCTAGTGGATCAGTTTCAGATGAACATAATTTAGCAGCTTTGGATATAGCATTGCGAGCTACACCTTCTAGATGGTGGGTTGCGCATAAAGACAACCTTAACACATGGGAAGAATGTAAGCACATGATGGAAATTAGATTTGCAGAGAAAACTCATATTGTACAAGCAAAATACAATGCACAGACTGATCCTAGAGATCATATAGATTTTTGCTTGAAATCCTGGATACATATACCTAAGACAGAATGGGTTCATATGTTTTTGCACACATTGGATCAGACACCAAAGAACTTGTATACAGAAGCAGAACCTCGCCGAAGTACAACAGATTGGCACATAATGGTAAACGACTTTCAATCCATTTTCATTTTTGAGGATGATTTTCCGGGTGTTAATGAGGCTTTACAGATCATTAAAAAAAAGATATTTAATGATGTCCCATTGCTTATATATAAACAACCAGATTGGGAAATACAGTTGAAACATGCCCTTGAGTGTTACAACTTTGTGCTAGATGAAGAAGAAGATGATAATCGTCGTGATGTGAATATACCTTATTTTGAAGGAAAACGTGATGTAGAAGGACATGATTTAGAAATTCCAGACCTGAGTAATCCTGTGAAGACCAGAAATATCAATATTGGTACCAGTGATGAACCAAAGTTTGCTTCTATTGGGGATTACTGGATGAAGAAACAATAGGACATATTGTAGACCTACTACGCTGATGTCAATACTTGTTTCCTACCAATTTTTCTGAAATGAAAGGCATTCTAGGTGACTTGGGATTTATGAAAATAACTCTCAAGCATGAAGTGAAGCCTATTAAGAAAAGACATTATAGATTGAATCCCATATATAAAGAAAGAGTGAAAGTAGAAATTGACAAAATGCTTGATGCATGAATTATTGAACTAGTAGAAGAATCAGAATGGATAAGTCCCATGGTAATTGAAGACAAGAAAGCTAAAGGTGAAATCAAAATTTGGGTGGACCTCAGAAAATTGAATGATGCATCTCTCCATGACCCATTCCCTACTCCATTCATAGACAAAGTGATAGATAATGTAGGTGTACAAGAGGCATACTCTTTCACTGATGGATTTTATGGATATCATCAAATCAGAATTGCTACAGAGGACATGCATAAGACTACATTTTCTACTGAATGGGGATCATATCAGTACACTGTTATGAATTTTGGTTTGAAGAATGCACCTGCTATCTTTTCAAGAGTCATTGTAGCTACATTTAAGGATTACATTCATAAATTCTTATAAGTTTACTTTGATGACTGGATAGTATTCGGCCTTTTGAAGAATCACCATGCAAACTTAAGAATGATGTTAGTGAAGTGTAGACAGTGTTAGATTTATTTGAACCTAAAGAAGTGCATCTTCTATGTGCCTTATGGTATTTTATTGGGACATATAGTATGTAAGAAAGGATTTATGGTTGATCCAACAAAGATAGAAATCATTGTAAATTTCCCAGCGCCTAACTCAATGAAATATATACGCATTAATTGGGGCACACATGATACTATAGAAAGTTCATTAAAGGATATGCGCAGATCACTCCGCCTATGGAGAAATTGCTGAAGAAAGAAGCGAAGTACAGTTGGACTGAATATTGTAAAAAAGGATTGGACACATTGAAAGAAAAAATGGTTACAATGCCTAGTCTAGTCTTGACTAACTAGAATAAACCATTCATGTACATGTAGATTCTTCATCTATAGCACTTGGAATTGTATTAGCTCAACCAGGTGAGGTAGGCATTGATCACCCCATCGCATTTTTGAGTAGAAAGCTATCTTCAGCAGAAAAGAATTATACCAGGGCAGAAAGTGAAGGATTAGTTATGGTATATGCATTGCAGAATTTTAGACACTATCTACTAGGTTCACATTTTTGTATGTTTACTGACCATCCATGATCTAGGTCATGTCCAAGAAGCACGAGGGGGAAAATAGTTCGACTGAATGAGTCAGCTCTGTTATGGCAGAAGCAATAAGAAGCTGAATGAGCAAAAGCAGGATTATACTAGACAGATAAACACAAATACGCATAGACAATAAGCATGAATGCTAACTGTTCTTCTCTATTGCAAACATATAGCTTGATTTCTAGACTGATGTATGTTACAATATTATACATGCTTATATAGAATTCCGATACACTTGGGTGCCTTCCCGTTATGTTCAGTTACAAAGAAGAAGTTAGAATGGTTCAATAGCTCAACCGTTACAGTCGACTAGAAGACAGAGAGACAGTCTGTTGAAGTTCAACAATCGTTGGTTGCATGTTGATGTCGCGAAACTGTGAGGTTGCTGAACATGTCGAAGGCGCGACGTGAGTCATAGTATGTTGAAGTTGAGATTCGTTGGATTTGTGTCGAAATTGAAAGCTGTCGGAGTTGCTGAGTTTTTCAAAGTCACGTCGAGTCAAAACTTGTTGAAGTTGTATCGACATCGATGAATTATCATAGTCGATGTTAGCATTTCACAACAATTCCAACTGTGATGTTTATTAGACCTACTTCCTTAAGAAATGATGGTCCCCATTGTTTTCTCGCGAAGGTGAGGAAACTTGTCGGTTATTTCAGTAACAGAGTGCCAGTTTCCTTGAGATGGGAGCTGGACAACTTTGGAAACCTGAAACAAGGGAATTGTGTTCGTCCTTATAAGGCCTACTCATTGTCCCACGATGGTGTCGCAAGGAAGAGGCTCCTGAACATCTGTATGGATGTCTTCGGATTTTTTTGTCGGTAAGTCATTCTGTTCCAACAGTGGTGCATGTTATAGATTGAAATGACACCTCTCCGTCCGTGACGACACTTGCTTTCCTTGGTCGCATGATGACACTTCTTGAGATCAAGTTCAGTCACACAACAGGACATTTGTGGATGGAGGAGTCATTTGGGACACTAAAAATGGTTGAAATTACCTCAGTCTTGACCCATTTGATGTATATGACCCTTAGGAACATTTTTCCAGACCAAACCATTTCCTGAAAATGAGCAGAAAAGCCTGTTTTTGGCCATTTTTTAGCATGAGCGCTGGTACACATGCATGATAGTAGCGTGTGTACCCTACTCTAGTGTACAATAGTAGCGCTCAAACCTTCTGAGTGCTACTCCACTGTTGAAATAGTAGCGCTCAACTCCATATGTATGCTACTTTGTCTATTGTAGAGTAGTGTACACCCCTTTTTTGGTCAAAATATCAAAATTTTGGGAAGTTAAGTTGGTTGGGGAACCTCCTACTCGGTTATAAATTCTTTTCCTCTTCCTCACTGACTATATAAGGAGGGTAGAAGGGCCATGTGAGAGGACTAAGACAAATTACAAAGTTATGCTAGAGGAATGGAGACCCTCATCCCCCTCTCTTGTGCTTCAGTTTTGGTAAACCCTAGCACAGTTGATTAGAGGCTGGAATCCTTGGAGAACAGAAGCAGGAGACCTTGAATCTAGGTTTCGTGAAGTGCCAAGCTTGAAGGAAGGTATAATTTTATGTACTTGCTTTCATTCATCAATAAAGATCAGATGTTCTTTCCTTTCCAAATATGACCTATTCTCGTATGTCTATGGTTTGATTACTGTTTAATTATAGTTTGATGTCTTGTTATGTCATGGATATCAGTCTTATATATGTAATCAAATGTGTTTGAGAAAGGTATCAAGTTGTTTTGCAGGTTTGGCATTGCGACACTAGATAAGCATTGAATAGAGAGGGAAGCAAATCTAGGATCAACCTTCTGAATGAGGTGCCTACATCTCTAAACACTAATCTCTTCATTTATTTGTTATACTTGCAGAATGCTTGCAAGTCTATCTTTATCACCGTAAGTTGGTAGTTTCTCCCTTGAACTATAGGTGCATTTTTCCCACAACAGAATGGCGACTCCGCTGGGGAAAGCCTAACTGCTTAGGGGTATCCAAGGTCATTTCTTCAATCTTGTTTGATGTTATTTGTTCATTTTCTTGATTAGGATCAGTTAGTAGGTTCTGTTTGACCCTGCTGGGCTTTTACAGACCCTTCTCGACCCTTACAAACCCTTGTGGACCCAGGTGTGGGGGGTTTTAACCCCATTTTTTCAACCTGTACGCTACTGTTGTGTAGTTCAATAGCACGCTGGGTGCTAGTCTCCTTCATACACAATAGCGCTCAAAATCTAGGTTTAAATTTTTGAGTTTTTTGGGTTGTGGACCCAAATCTAGGGGTTCTGGCTGCATTTTTGTGGTCCCTGATGACCCTAGGTCTATGCTAAACCCCTGTAAGTGGTCTCCCATCCTTGTACTGATCCTACATTCATGATTGGAACCTCGTTTGATCAATTTGGGCTTGTTTGGAAAGTTTTGGGGCTTGTTGACCCAAGTTGGGGGGTTGTGGACCCATTTGGTGTTTTATACCCTAATTTGAGTCTGACTGAACCTGCTTGCCCCATTTCCACTGGATTTGAAACCTTTTGAGTCTTCTTGACCCTGTTTGTATCTATTTGAGTGAAATTTCTCTTTTAGACTGGTTTTTTATCCTCCCTTATGCTTTTAAGTTTTCTTTTGTAGTGAAAGCTCAAGTGTTTTGGCTGTTGTTCAAGACCTTGTTTGCATTGTTTATGTGCAGACTTGAATTTACCAAACCATACTTATTCGTAGGTTATTTGATTCGTTTGGGTCTAAAAGTAGTTTTCGTACTCTTTTCCCAATGTTTGGCATGCTTACATCAATAAGATTTTGAAAGTCATATTTGGTAGCTTTTACTGTTTCATAAAGAGAACCTAAAAGTTTCTTTGCTTTGCTTTGATAATAGGTTAGTTTCAGTTTTGTTTCTTACCTTTGAAAAGCATAAACAATTTTGATTTATCTTCTGAATAGAGTACCTTGCAAGTGGCTTAAAAGATTTTAGAGTGCTTTGCATAAAAAAGAACAAGTTTTCTTTTGCATACCTATTTGTTTGAGTAGCTGCATTATTAAGTTTTGAGTTTAGACTTTATGTTTACCTTTTTTTGCATTCGAAAGATTAAAAATTGCATTTGCATATGCATTCTAGATCAAAATTTTAAGACTTGCATTGAAAAGAAAAGATTTGTTGGTGGTAAATATTTCATTTTCAGTACTCTATCTCTATTATAACCACTCTCACACACCCACTACCTTTTTTGAGTAAGCAAGTAACCTTTAAAATGAACCCTAATAAAATGTACTAGTAACATTTTCTTTTCTAGGTTACACTACACCAACTAGTCTTGGTTAGGATCTTGGGTTTAAAACACCTTAAACCACCCAAGATCACACATTACGCAAAAATTGTAGTTTGACTATCACAGGTAAACCCACTTCATTCAAAGCTTGCCTGGGATCTATGCAGTAGGTCTTGCGAGATCAGATTGTTGGGAATACCCCTCCTACTTTTTGTTTCGAGCATATACCAGGATTGGATCACGTTTGGGGACTCTTTTGAGTTTCGGGCTCAGTTACCCTGCCCACGCCTTCTGATTTGACCAGTGACTATTCCCCCAGGATTTTTCAATGTGGTGGTATCCTTAGTATCTGACCATAGGTTCATACATAGGTGACAATGGAGGGTATATATGCTGTACCTAGGATAGACGTGGGAGGAAATCCCTTGCAGGTCTTTGGGAGGGCGGTTGGGTGATTCCAGAGCTTGCACCCTTAGTCATTGTATTGTGGACCCCGGGTAACTGTTCTTCATCCTTCATTGATCTATTCTGGGCCCTCATTATCCCAGACTCTTCTCCGGAAGGCATCTGTTTTCCTGGTTTGATTTACCTAGGACCTTTTTTAGTGGTGTGCTCTTTATGCTACTTGTTTTAGTTTTCCTTAGAGAAATTCTTGTTCATTTGAGCAGGAAACTATGTCTAGCATTTCGACGAGTGCCAATCAAGGTACCCCTGTTCCGGGGGATCCTTGTGTTGTTCCATTCATTGGAAACATTGGTGCTCCCTTAATGGCTACTCTGAATCTTCCTGGATTCACTATTGGGATCCTGGTTTGGTTGTTTTCCACTCCCAATTCCTTGCATGCTCCTGACGCTTCTTTTGTGAGCACCTCAAATCAAGAGCATCAGAACCCTGTGCCTCCTTTACTAGTAACATCTTCTCCTCCTCCTTCTACCTCATGTGGCTAAAGTAGCAATACTAGTAGCCAGCAGTCTAAAAGGAATAGACGGAGGAAGAATAGGAAGAAGATGCCAAAACAAGGGGGCAGCAACCCAGCCTCTGCAAGTCATGCTGGGGGCAAGAACCCTTCCTTTGCAAGTCATGCAGGGGGCACCTACCCAGCCTCTGGAGGTCATGCTGGGAGAAAAATTTTAGTCACTGAAAATCATACTGAAAGTTTGTCTTCAACCACTGTCAGTCATGTTGAGGACACGTCATTGATCACTACTAGTCATATTAATGACAAGTCACCAGTTCCTATGAGTCATACTGGAGACACCAGATCAGCCACTACAAGTCATGCTGAGGGAGTTGACATTGTCGACAAACCAAACAAGCATAAGCTTAAGTTCCCTTGTAAGTTTTGTGAGGGAGATCACCTTACTTACTTGTGCCCTGTACTTCTAGAAGTGCAAAAAGTGTGGTCCTTAGTTCAAAAGTCTGATGCTTCTGAGCAAACAGCCTCTGTGAGTCATGCTGGGGGCAAGCTGTCAGCCAATGCTAGTCATGCTGAGAGTACTGACGTTGTAAAGGAGTCTAAACCTATAGGACGGAAACCAAAGTTCCCTTGTAAACTTTGTAAGGGAGATAACCTTACTCACCGATGCCCTGCCATTCCAGAGGCACGAAGAGTGTGGTCCATGTCTGAAGGAACCTCTGTTCCTGAGTTGTCTATAGATTCCCTGCAGTCAGATCAACCTTTGGTTGATAAAGTGGCTGAACCAATGCAATCTTTGGTCGACCCCCCTCTTCCTTCGGAGAGTGAAGTGATCGAATCGATGCAATCTTCGATCGATCCCATCAGTCCTTCAGAGATTGATGCACCTACTGCTGAAGTCTTCTGCATTACTAGTTTGGATATTCCTGAAAAAGGGGGCATTTCATCTGTGCCATGTGAACCCCTACCAAGCCCTAGGATTGTTTCCTTTGATTGGAGTAGTCTAGCCGAGACTCATCTTCCTTCTTCGACACCTTTCCAGATAAAGGTTGATATCGGGAACCATACGGTTGATCGATGCATTGTTGATGAAGGTGCTTCTGTTAGTATCTTATCCGCTTATGCCTGGAGAGATTTGGGTTTCCCTAATGTTATTCTAGCTACTAATTGGCCGTTGACCTTTGATAGAAGACCTAGTGAACCGATCGGATTCCTCCATCAGGCACCTGTTATTTTGGGTGGAAAAATAGTCTTAGTTGATTTTATGGTTTTAAAGGACCCTTTGGATTTTGATATGATCCTCGGGCGTGATTACATTTATGCTATGCATGCTGTGGGGTCTACGCTTTTTCGTGTGATGCATTTCCATCATAACGAAAGCATCGTCACTATCGACCAGCTTGCATTCGTTGATCCTCCTTATTACCCAACTGTAGACCAGTCAGATCCCTCATCATTAGGCACTACTATGTCACATGGGACTTATGTGGCATATTGTTCCTTGAGTTCAACTGCTACTGAGAAGAAGTCTCTGAGTTCATGCTTACCTTCTCGGGACTTGGTCCCAGCTTTTTACCAAGTGACACCTTCATCTAAATGTTTAGATATGTGTTCTATCTGGGATGATATACTTACTTCCAATGAAGTTTTCCTAGAGTCCATAGTACAGTATGCCATTCATTTGGATGTTGATCTAGTCGTAGTTATGTCTAGCCTCGGTTTGACCTTAAAGTCTGATCTTCCTACTGTTGAGTCTTTGGACTCTCCTATAGATCCGCAAATCAGTGTTCTTGCTGAGTTTGATTCTGCTTCTAGAATTTTCAACTCCCGTAATGATGAATTTGTTTCTGCAGATTCCATCATGTCCTTCAACTTTGATCTTCATCCTAAAGTTGATCTTGTTGATTATAAGTCCCCGAGCTTGGGTACCATAGAGTCTTCATTTGAAAACTCTGCCTTGTTTATGCCTATTGTTGATGATAGTGAAGTTGAAAGTATTTCTACCACAATGACTTGTATCGGGTCTTTCTTTACATATGCTTTAGATATGATCTTGGTACTAATGTTTCTTGGAGACAGGATTCTTAGCTGGATGTATACTTGCTTACTAGTCCTTTTCGACACCTTGTGTGACCATGTCAGGTATATTCGGAACCTTGCATATAGGTTTAGGTTTCCCTGCTGTTATGTTGCATTTGAACCTTTTGCCATCCAAATTCACCATAGGGTCGAACCTGTTGGATATTGGTGTGTTAGCCATATCTTTATGCATTGTGCATCAGTCCGACAGTAGAGCCTACCTAACATGGGTCACCCTAGTTAGCACCCTTATGCCATTCTGGTGCCTATGCTGAGTTTTTCTCATAGGTTCGGGAGCCTTTTTAGATTTACCATGACTTTGAGAAGAAGCCTCATATATTTCTTCCTCATATATTTTTGGCCATCCCTGATAAGGCTCCGATCTTTGTGTTCAAATTGCATATGCATCTGTTATGATCCCACTTGCGCTAATGAGCCTGAAGTCGGCTTCCACGCTTTTAGCTCGTTATATAAGCCTCCATCTCTGATCTCATTTCCGCTAAGCCCTGTATCATTTTGCCTTCGCAATTTGACACCTTTTACCTGGAGGAGACACACCCTGAGTGTCCTTATCTTGCTCATGTTCCTTGCATTAGGCATAGCTTTTCTCTGTGTGCTTGGAGCTAGTTTTGCATGTCCCTAACACTCGTCTCCTCCCATTTCGAGAATTCTTCTTTTACTTCGAGCTCGTTAAAAATAGTAAGTAGGTTATGAGCATTCTTCTGCCTTCACTTCAAGCTCGTTAAAAACAGTAAGTAGGTTACGAGCATTTCTTCCACCTTCCCTTCGAGCTCGTTAAAAACAGTAAGGAATTTATGAGCATTTTCTTATCTCCTTTGAGCTCATTAAAAACAGTAAGGAGGTCATGAGTTTACTTTTTCGGGCTCGTTAAAACTTTACGAAAAGATCCATATGGAGTTATTTTAAGCCCTTTTCAGACTCCTTAAATAGGAAAAGTTTGCCGAGCATAGTTGTCTTTTCGGGCTCGTTAAAATAACTGAACCGACATCCACTTAGGTATAATATTACCCCTTTTCCAGGCCTAGGTGGATTAACTACGAAAAAGTTATACTCTAGGTATAGTTCTGTATGCGCTAGAAGAGTTCTTCTTACTTTGTTTTATACTTTTTGGGGGGAGGAGACTAACTGCATGAAAAAGGACCTTTTGGAGCCTTTCTTTAGGGTTTTCAGGCTCTCTAAACATGAAAACACCAAGCGAGCACATACGAATCTGGGATCGATATAAAATCCATGGATAGGTGTATAGAGGACTATTTACGTTTTTCAACTCTATAAGCAAGAAAACACCACCAAGCACAGACCAATATGGGCTCGATATAAAATCCACGGATAGGTGTATAGAGTTTTCTTCTAGGTTTTTCAGACTCCTTAAATATGAAAATACCATCGAGCACGCTTTAGTTCTTTGTCAAGCTCGTTAAAAAATGAAAAAGGAAAGGGAAGGGAAGAATGTTAAAATATCTTTCAATATGATGACGACAAGCCAACTATCTCCTTGAACAAAGCACCCATTTTGAGTCTATCAAACAAGTTGGGTTCTAGTGTTGGCCTTAGGATAAACCTGATATCAGAGTTCTTACTCCTTCATTTGGTTAGTTTTCCAATCATATGGAGAATCTTTTAATGTCTCCTACATTGTAGATTTGTACCGTGGTCTCTTTGTGTTCAAAGCTGCCTAAGTCACTCTTGTGTCGTGCTCACTATTCAAGGATACAACCTGTGATGGCCATTCTGCAGTTTCCTTGAACTCATGTGTCGGCCATTCCTTGGTGTCAGTATGTTTCATCATGTGTTCAGTCCTACTCCAAATCAGCTCATACCTATTGAGTGTCCCTCGTGCTGGACGATAGAGGATGCATTAAGGCCTCCCTTCCAACAGGCTTCTTCCCATCGACTTCAAATCATTATACTATGGGAATGAAGTTTAGAGTTTCGGTTAGTACCTTGGGGATTGCAATCATTAGTGGCAGTTTCCCTCGCTATTGGATAGATGGGAATACATCAATGTCTCCTATCCGATGGATTCTTCAAGTGTTCAATGGAAAGACCATTTATTCGCACTTGCTTGAATGTACTAGGTACCTTTGGTTCCATTTTCATTATTGGTGGACACCCTCGCGTTTGTTAACGGTATACATCAATGACCGGTAATCAAACGATACCTCCCATGTTCGACAACAAATCATTTATTCGCATGGATAGGTTTGTACCTTGGGTTGTTTTTGGATGACCTTGGGATCCTCGATAGCATCACCTCATTTATGTTATTGCCCAAGTTGCGCAAGACTGAGCCACACTCTTTTTGGCTCTTGATGAGACATAGATTCAGCTTGTTCTCTATGGCTATGTTCTCCAGTTTTGACATAGATCCATCTTGTATTTATGTGGCTATGTTTACACTTATGTTCCTCATGGATCCACGCTTGTATTTTAGTGGTCATGATATATGAATCAGTATTTGGATCATTATTGTATCCTCTTGGAGGTCATTTTTCACCATTTGAACATGGACAGTTACCCCAAGGATAAGTTTGTCTAACATTGACTTTGCTTTTAGGTACTTCATTCGAGCCTATGATTCTTGGTTTCTCCGTTCCTCCATGATTCAACTCTTTTTTATTTATAATGTATTTCGGCCATCGTTTCCCACACTCCCTCTGACCTCATACATTAGGGGGCATCTGTTATAGCTTAAAATGACACCTCTCCGTCCGTGACGACACTTGCTTCCCTTGGTCGCATCACGACACTTCTTGAGATCAAGTTCAGTCACACAACAGGACATTTGTGGATGGAGGAGTCATTTGGGACACTAAAAATGGTTGAAATTACCTCATTCTTGACCCATTTGATGTATATGACCCTTAGGAACATTTTTCCAGACCAAACCATCTCTTGAAAATGAGAAGAAAAGCTTGTTTTTGGCCATTTTTTAGCATGAGCGCTGGTACACATGCATGATAGTAGCGTGTGTACCCTACTCTAGTGTACAATAGTAGCACTCAAACCTTTTGAGCGCTACTCCATTGTTGAAATAGTAGTGCTCAACTCCATATGTACGCTACACCCCTGTTTTGGTCAAAATCTTGAAATTTTGGGAAGTTAAGTTGGTTGGGGAACCTCCTACTCGGTTATAACTTCTTTTCCTCTTACTCACTGACTATATAAGGAGAGTAGAAGGGCCATGTTAGAGGACTAAGCCCAATTACAATGTTATGCTGGAGGAATGGAGACCCTCATCCCCCTCTCTTGTGCTTCAGTTTTGGTAAACCCTAGCACAGTTGATTAGAGGCTGGAATCCTTGGAGAACAGAAGTAGGAGACCTTGAATCTAGGTTTCGTGAAGTGCCAAGCTTGAAGGAAGGTATAACTTTATGTACTTGCTTTCATTCATCAATAAAGATTAGATGTTCTTTCCTTTCCAAATATGACCTATTCTCGTATGTCTCTGGTTTGATTACTGTTTAATTATACTTTGATGTCTTGTTATGTCATGGATATCAGTCTTATATATGTAGTCAAATGTGTTTGAGAAAGGTATCAAGTTGTTTTGCAGGTCTGGGCATTGCGACACTGGATAAGCATTGAAGAGCGAGGGAAGCAAAGCTAGGATCAACTTTCTGAATGAGGTTCCTACATCTCTAAACCCTAATCTCTTCATTTATTTGTTGTACTTGCAGAATGCTTGTAAGTCTATCTTTATCACCGTAAGTTGGTAGTTTCTCCCCTGAACTATAGGTGCATTTCCCCCACAACAGTGCATGGTATGGTCGAAGTAGATCCACATTGAAGACTGGATGTAGACCCAGGCATGCAGGAATGTTGAGTTGGAAATCGTTTTCACCAATATGTCGAAGAATACTGTACAAACCATATCGCAAAGGTTTTAAATTCTTGAAAGGACCTGTGAAGTGCTCCTTCTTGAGATGTAACCAGACCTTATCCCCAATTTGGAATGAATGAGGAATATGATGCTTGTCGTGTCGGGCCTTAGATTTCTCACTTTCTCTTTGCAACAATTCATGTGCTTGCTTCTGGATGTCACATATCTGATCTTTGAACCTGACTGCTTTATCAACTTCTCACTGGTTGTAGTCGGTCTTGGAGTTCTACTATGTCGAGAAGCTTATTAAGTTGATAGGCACTAAGGGTTGAAATCCATAACAGATCTCAAATGAACTCTTTCCTATAGAGATATGTTGAGCACGATTGTAGCTGTGCTGTATGTATAGAAGACTTTCATCCCATGTGTGTCGATGCTTGTGGTTGTACATGTGAAGTAGTTGTATGACCAAGCGATTAACAACTTTCGTCTATCCGTCAATATGAGGATGGAAAGATGTCGAGAATGAGAGTCATGTGTCTAGAAGTTTCCAAAGGGTCTTCCAAAAGATGCTGATGAATCTGGCATCTCGGTCGGAAATAATGGTTGTTGGTAAACCAAAGTGTTTCCAAACATGTGTAAAGAAGAGATGAGCGATCTGCTGCACTTTCATGGTCTTCTTACATGGTATGAGAATGGCTATCTTGGAAAATTGGTCGAATACTACTAATACCGTGTCATGTTGATGTCTTGTAGTAGGATAACCCATCAAGTAGTCCATAGAAATAGATTCCCATGGTCGACTAGGAACTGGCAGAGGTGTGTACAATCCCTGTCGTCGATTAGGCGGTTTAGCAATGGCACAAACCACGCATGATCGAACGTACTTGTTGACGTCGGATTTAAGTGTAGGCAAAAAGAAATACTTCTAAAAAATAGCAAGTGTCTTTGCTACTCCAAAGTGTCTTGCAGTATTGCTGTAGTGCACGTCCCAAATGAGCTGCTATCGGTGCTCACCGGTTAGTACACAAAGTTGTCCAAGCTTGTATAGCAAGGTGTCTTTCAGGAATTAGTTGGAGATCGACGACTTGTTATTCTGTAACTATCGGTAAACCATTGCGAATTAGCTATGATCCTCATACAACTGTGGCCAAGTGGTCATGTCGTATCCCTGCATACTCATCATTGTCAAAAGGAGAGTAATGGGTGGTCGATTAAGGCAATCGGTGACGGCGTTAGCTTTACCTTTCCGATACTTAATCACCAATTGGAATTGTTGTAGGTAATTAATCCACTTGAGTTGTCAGTTTGTCTGCAACTTTGATTGTGTCAGAGCGAACTGTAGAGGCTTGTGATCAATGAGAATGACCATTTCATTGCCAAGGATGTAATGCCTCCATTGCTTGAGAGCTTGCACAATGGAGTACATTTCTTTTTCATACATTGAGTATCTTATAACTATGTCGTTAAAAGTTTCAGAATGAAAAGCGACTGGATGACTAGACTGAGTGATCACTTTTCCCAAGGCATAGTCCAATGCATCTGTCTCAATCTCAAAGGGTTGATGCAAATTAGGTAACACAAGTACTGGTGCATTCTAGAGCTTGTGCTGGAGCTATTCAAAAGATTCTTGATGTGTTGCTGTCCATTGGAAGACAGTTTTCCCACTTCTCTTTGTCAATTGATTCAAGGTCCAGGATATGTGACTGAAGTCGAGTATGCATCGTCAATAGAAATTCGCCAAACCAAGAAAAAATCTTAGTTCTTGAATGCTTCTAGGAATGGGCCAATCTTTGAGGATCTGTACTTTTTTTGGATCGACGTGGATGCCTATAGAGTCAATTACATACCCCAAATATTTGATGTTGTTCATCGCAAAAGAGAAATTTTCCATGTTTAGATAGAGCCGATGTTGCTGGAGAGTGTCGAGGACTTGTCGAAGATGTCCGACATGTTCTTCCCATGATCGACTGAAAATCAATATGTCGTCGAGATAGACAAATACCCATTTTCCGATGAAAGGCCGAATAAGGTTATCTATATGTCGCATGAAGGTCACAGTTGCATTGGTTAAGCTGAAAGGCATGACTAACCATTCAAACAATCCTTCCTTTCCACACATCTGAGGGCTTGATTGGAATCTGATGGTATCCCAACTTGAGTTCGAGCTTAGTAAATAATTTAGCACCTTTCAGACAGTCGATAAGCTCGTCTATCCATGGTAGAGGGTAGTGATTCTTTACCAAAATTTTGTTGAGAGCTTTGTAGTCGATGCACATGTGCCAAGTCCCGTCTTTATTCGGGACTAGGACACCTGGACTTCCACAAGGAGAGGAGCTGAGCGGATATGTCCTTTGTTGATTAATTGTTGGATTTTTCTAGGAATCTCTTCATTTTCAAGAATGGATATTATGTAAACATATGCATTACGAAAATAAGAACTAGGAACAAGTTCAATGGAGTGTTTTACCTGACAATGTTGAGGTACTCCGTCGGAAGCTTGAAAGAGGTTTTGGTACTCATCGAGAATATGATCAACTTGCTGCTTTTGTCGAGAGCTGCATTGGTCGGTGACTCGACTTGTCGCTGCAATGTTCTTAGAATGTTGTGGCTTGATCATGATTAATGCAAACTTATGAGCATGACTGATGAGATTCTTTGTCTATTTGGAAGATATCAATGAAACCGTTGGTGTAGGTTGACGCTTTGCTATGCTGAACCATCGATTTCAGATTCTGACAATCACCTTCATAGTTCGTGACTGATAACTTCCATGTCTATCGCAGAGGTAAGGTTTCCCAAATAGGGTGTCGACTACGGAGAGTGGTGCCATGTTGCAGAGTACTTCATCTTGAAAAGGATTTATGAAGTAGGAGAGCTTGCTTTGTCGAGTGATTCATAGTTCTTGTCCATCCTTCATCCAATCGATGTTGTAAGGCTGAGGATGTGAAGTGGTAACAAGACCTAGTTTCTTTATGAGATCTTCAGAAACGGAGTTCTTCTGGCTACCGTTGTCCACAATCACATGTAATGGGTTGCTTTGGACCCATATCAGTGTATGGAACAGGCATTCTCATTCCTCCTCGTCGAGGTTGTTGGAGTGGTTGATGTCAAAAGGGTTGTTGCGTCTGGATCGGATTCTTCCACAGTCTTGTCCAACGCATTAGAGGTTGACAATTTTTCCAAAAACATCTTCCGAGCTTTGCATTCAGACATATCATGCCAAGATGAGTGGTGGTAATTGCACCATTTTCCGGTAGGAGGTTTTTTTCTACGTTCCCTCTTATGAAAAGGATTCTTACCATGATCTGGGTTTGGCAGAGTTGGTTGAGAAGATTTCGACTTGTCGAAGTCGGCTGGTGCCTTCTTGTCGGGTGGTCATCCTGATGTCGGATTTGTCATGAAGCGAGCTTCCCTTTTTGCTTGGTTTCCAGTTTGCTACATAGCGGAATGCATCCGCAAGCGTATTGACAGTTAGAAATTCCTTCTCCTACTGAATGTACTGGGACAATCCGTTGATGTACTTCAGAACAAGCAATTTCTCTTCTTCTTGGATGCCAATTCTAGGCATGAGTCGGTAGAACTCGTTAGTGTAACTTTGTACTGATTGGTCTTTCCATTCCCTTAGCTGCTACCACTTCTTATACTGCTGCTCGAGGTACTTTAGTGAGTAAAACTCCTTTCGGATATGTTTGACGAATTTATCCCATGTGTTGATGGGGTCTCTGCTTTTCTCCATCTTTGTCGAGAGGTTCTCCCACCAGCAGTGCACAAATGTTGAAATCTTTAAGGATGCAATGGTGATATTTTCATCTTCTGAGAGTTGATTCACAGCGTAATAGGATTCCAATTGTAGTACCCAATTGTCGACAGATTCCGTGTCAATCTTACCTTCAAGATTTGGTATGTCCAAATTCATTTGCACTTTGAAGGGGCTGATTTTATTGAAGTGAGTTCTTGTCGAAGATCCTCCGGATGTCGAAGCAAATCGCATCAGAATCTTGTTGAACTGGGTGAACATTTCAGTCCTTTGTCGAGCTAGAGCTTGCTCAATAAGTTGTGCTGTCTCGTCGCATGTCTATTGTTTGTTTCTTCTGTCATTTCTGGAGGTAGTGTTTGCTTGGATTGCTGATATTGTGAGTGAGTTTGAATCGACAGAAGTCGGTAACTTCGAGAGAAGTGTATATAGAGAACTTAAGAACGAACAAAATTGAGTGCGCTTTGATACCAATGATCCAGGTCGTGTCCAGGAAGCACGAGGGGGACAACAGTTTGACTAAATGAGTCGGATCCATTATGGATGAAGCAATAAGAAGCAGAATGAGCAAAAGCAATATTATACTACACAGATAAACACAATTACGCACAGACAATATGCAATAATGTAAACTGTTCTTCTCTATTACTTGCAAACAGATAGCTTGATTGCTATACTAATGTATGTTACAATATTATTGTTGAAATATTGTAACTTCTAAGAATATTATATTTGTACTTTATTATTCCGGAGATGTTCCATTCCTCCGAGGAGACCCTATTGTATATCCGAAGAGGTTTATTCCTCTGTGAGATTGTGGTAACCAGGGTTATTAGATCTCCCATGTGAGGTTATCCTTGAGTTAGCTGTTTAGGGGTTATTAGACTCTCTTAGGAGAGGTCGGCCCCATTAGGGTGAAAATCCAGTTAGAGCATGAGTATAAATAGAGGAGGTGTGTTCCTCATTTATCTCATTCATTCACTCACTTGTGATTGGCGCATAGGAAAGAGAGAGGTATGCATAGGAGGAGAAGGAGTTCTTGTTGAGGACTACATCTTTGTATTGGTTGATTATCTATATTGAGGAAAGCTTTGCTAGGTTTTCTACCCCATGAGGGTTTCCCACGGTAAATATTTGTCTATCTTGTGATTGTGTTTCTTTCAGTGATCTTGCTTGTGAAATTAGGTTAAACTTAACATGGTATCAGATATAGCCTGAATAGGACATCTTTCACAAGGTGAAAATACCTCTCTCTCCTCCTCTGGTGAAAATTAGGGTTTCTGCAAAAGTTTGAATTTTTGGGATCTGATTGCATGGCTAGATAGCCCTCCTCAAAATCGAAGTTTTGAGCCTTAGATCAAACTTTTTGAGTGGGTAGAACCCCAGGATTTGTCAAACCCTAGTTTGACTTCTAGACTAGAAAACCAGAAAACCAGTGAACCAGAAAAACTGCACACCTGTGAACCAGTAAACCAAAAAAGCTGTGAACCTGTGCACCAGTAAACTAGAAAGGTGAAGACCAGAAAACCAGAAATTCTGTTGCAGATCCAGAAGGTGAAACGTTGAAGTTTCCATAAGATGAGCACACCAGTAATCTCAATTCAATCAAGCCCATCTCCTGGTAATTATTATTCTAACTTTTGAGAAATTTCATTCTCTGTGACCTCCTGGATAAGATGGCTCCAAGCACTAAGCTTGAAGACAAGCTAGAGGGTATAGAGAATTTCCGGGCATGGAAATATAGGATTGGTCTCATTCTTGAAGAGAATGATCTTTTCCAATATATCAAAGATGACATTGCAGAACCTGAAGAAGATGAAGCCAAACAGAAGTATAAGAAGGACTTGATTAGGGCAAAGAGAATCATTGCTGCTTCTATCAAGGACCACTTGATTCCCCAAGTGACATCCAAGAAGACCCCAAAGCAAATGTATGATTCCCTAGGTAGAATGTATGAAGATAGGAACATCAACATAAAGATGAATTTGAGAACTCAATTGAAGAATACCAAAATGAATAAAGGAGAATCTTTTCAAGATTATTTCATAAGGGTTTCCCAGTTCAAGGAACAACTAGAAGCCATTGGAGACACCCTTGATGAAGATGATCTAGTCATGACTTCTCTCAATGGTCTCACTAGACCTTGGGAGTCATTCATCCAAACTATGTGTGCAAGAAAGAAAATAAAGTACGAAGTTTGATGTGGTATGGGAGGATTGCATTCAAGAAGAGGCTAGGGTAGCCAATAGAGAAACCCTACTCAAAGAAGATGACCAAGCTTTGGCCACTCACACCAGAAGAAGAAGGAGTCACTTCAAATCCATGAAGAATGGCCATAAGAAATCTCTTCCTCCACATAGATTTCAAAAGAAAAAAGGAGTAAGCTCAGAAAGAGATCTCTCCTCAGTTAAATGTTTCGGTTGTCACAAACTAAGACGCTTTGCTAGAAATTGTCCCGCAAGGAAGAAGAAGAATCTTCACAAAAGACATCATGCACATCTAGCAGAAGATGATAGTGAAGAAGAATAATAGGAAAGGCCTAAAAGAAAGAGAGCTAAAGTAGTAGAGGAAGATACACCTGGAGAAGATACATAGCTCATTGATAGTGGTGCTTCAAAGCACATGACAGGACAAAAGAAAACTCTCTCAAATCTGGAAGAAAAGACCTCTCCCTAGAAGGTATCCTTGGGAGATGACTACCAATATCCCATCAAGGGAATTGGTAAAGCAAGCTAGAAGCTTGATCCTGGAACTCCATTAAAGATGAAGGAAATTCTATATGTACCAGGTTTGAAGAAGAGCCTACTTTCTATCTCAACATTAGATAAGAAAGGTTATAGGGTTTCATTCATAGATGGACAAGTGCTCATGTGGTCCAAAGGAAAATCAATTGAGGATGCAATAGTTATTGGTGAAGAGGAAGGATGACTATATAAACTCAAGGGTCATCCAGAAGATTCCCTTGTTCATGAGGCCACTAGCCCTAGTAAGCTATGGCATAGGAGGCTTGCTCACATTAACTACAAAGCATTACCCCATGTGAGCAAGGTAGTCATATGAATACCAGATCTAAAGATTGATCATAATGGCACATGCAAAGGATGTGCAAAAGGGAAGAATATCCAGAACCCATTTCCAAAGAGTGAGACAAATACTAAGAGTACATTGGAATTAATTCATTCAGATGTATGTGGACCAATGCCATCCACATCCTTGAGTGGGTATGAATATTACCTTACATTTATTGATGACTACTCAAGGAAGACTTGGATATATTTCCTAAAGGGAAAAGATGAAGTCTTTGGAAAGTTCAAGGAATTCAAATCCTTGATAGAAAACCATTCAGAAAAGAAGATCAAGATACTCAGGATAGATAATGGTGGAGAATACACTTCAAAGGATTTTGAAGTCTTTTGTAAAGAAGCTGGGATTAAGAGGGAACTAACCACTCCCTATAATCCTCAACAAAATGGTGTTGCACAGAGAAAGAATAGAACCATTATGGAAGCAGTAAAAACAACGATACATGATCAAGATCTACCTATGTATCTATGGGAAGAAGCAGCCGGGACAACAGTCTATGTGCATAATAGGCTATCTCATAGTGCTCTTGATTTAAAGACCCCAGAAGAAGTGTTCATAGGGAAGAAGCCCGAGGTAAGTCACCTCAAGATATTTGGATGCCGAGTATACATTCACATTCCAAAGGAAAAGAGAACCAAGCTAGATCCTTTTTGGAAGAAGGGAATATTTGTTGGATATTGTGAATCATCCAAAGCATTCAGAATATACATCCCAGGATTTGATCATATGGAAATAAGTAGGGATGTGACATTTGATGAAAAGGCAACTCTCAAAAGATCTAGGAAGTGCCAGTATGAAGAAGTATATGAGGAAGATGCACCTTCCAGAATCACAGAAGCTGCATCCACCCCTGAAGAGACAACACTTGAATACTATGACATGATAGAACCACAAGAAACCCCTACCATGAACATATCAAGGAAGAGAAATCCAACATGGGAAAGAGACATTATACTAGGAGCAGAAAAGTATGGAGCTCCTGAAGGCTCCACTAGAGTGAACAAGAAACCAAAGACATTCTCCAACTATATGGCCTTGATGTGTGATCTTGTATATCAAGAACCGACTAGTTATGAAGACGCATCTCATAAGAAAGAGTGGGTGGAAGCAATGACAGAGGAATACCAATCAATAATGAAGAATGATGTTTCGGATATAGTTCCCAAGCCAAAAGACAAAAGTGTGGTATCCTCCAAATGGATATACAAGATAAAGCATGCTGCGGATGGCGTCATTGAAAAGTATAAGGAAAGGTTTGTGGCCAAAGGATTCTCTCAGAAAGAGGGAATTGACTATGAAGAAACATTTGCACCAGTTGCAAGGTACACTCCCATTAGAACCATCATGGCACTTGCATCCATGATGAAGTGGGAATTACACCAGATGGATGTGAAGACAACCTTCCTGAATGGTGTAATAGAGGAGGAGGTATACGTAGAACAACCACAAGGATTTGAGGTTGAAGATAGAAGAACCCACGTATGCAAACTTAAGAAGGCCTTGTATGGGTTGAAACAAGCTCCCAGATCTTGGTATGGAAGAATTGACAGTTTCTTGACAAGCTTGGGTTTTACCAAAAGCAAAGCTGATCCTAATCTTTATCTCAAGGTTATGGATGATGAACCTGTCATACTGTTGCTTTATGTGGATGATCTATTTCTGAATGGAAATGAGAAACATATTATCAAGTGTAAAAAGAAGTTCTCTGTAGAGTTTGAGATGAAAGATATTGGATTGATGCATTACTTCCTAGATCTGGAAGCATGGCAAGGCCTAGAAGGGATCTTTCTCAACCAGGGAAAGTATGCAGTGGAAATCCTGAAAAGATTCGATATGTTGGAATGCAAATCCATGGCTACTCCCATGGATTCCAACCCGAAGCTATTAGCTGATGACTCATTAGAGTTAGTGGATGTGACTCTGTACATACAGATTATTGGGTCACTGATGTATCTAACAAATACCAGGCCAGATATATTCTTTACTGTGAACACCTTGAGTCAGTATCTAGTGGAACCTAGAAGAGTTCACTTGATAGTTGCAAAGCATGTGATGAGGTACCTAAAGGGTATGATAGAATTTGGTCTATGTTATATTGGAGATCATGATCTCAGATTATATGGCTACACAGATGATGATTGGGCAGCAAGTGTATCAGATAGGAAGAGCACATCGGGAGGATGTTATTGTATGGGATCTGCCATGATCTCGTAGTTTAGCAGGAAGCAGTCCAGTGTGGCTCTCAGTACAGCTAAAGTGGAATATATTGCCACTTGCTCTGCTAGTTGTGAAGCGATATGGCTTCGGAAGTTGTTATCAGGATTATTTGACTTAGAGATGGACCCCAGTATGATCCTGTGTGACAACTAGAGTTGTATCAAGATGATAGAAAATCCAGTGTTCCATGATAAGTCAAAGCACATAGAGATCCGATATTTTTATATACGAGATATGGTGCAAAAAGGAGCTATCAAGATCGAGTATGTGAGCACTAACGAGCAAGTTGCTGATATTTTTACCAAACCTCTATCTCAAGTAAAGTTTGAGCATTTCCGAGACAAGCTTGGTGTAGTTCAGAAGGACCCTCCTCAAAAGGGGGAGTGATATGGTCACTGATGATAAGATTTCCTACATCGACAGTAAGGTCGATGATTTGGATATAACCTGTATTGATGAGAATACTGATGAGGCTACATGTTCTGACAATTAAGTCGATGTATGGTACTTAGAATTTGTCTAAGTGGATGAGAGGACTGCATCATCCATAGACATGAGAGGTGTCTTAAATGGATCAGGATTGATCATCCTGTAAATAGATCTGGACTGCATCGTCCATAGACATGAGAAGTGTCTTAAATGGATAAAGATTGATCATCCTGTAAGTAGATCTGGACTACATCATCCATAAACATGAGAGGTGTCTTAAATGAATCAAGATTGATCATCCTTAGACACTGATCCCACAATTCCGAATGGAAGGATTGTCTAAGATATGAGTTGATGGACTGGAATCCCGTAATTTCGAAATGAAGGATTGTCCATGATCCTGTAATTCCGAAAGGGAGGATCACCAGAGTTGATGGACTAGAATCCCGTAATTATGAAAGGAAGGATTGTCCATGATCCTGTAATTCTGAAAGGAAGGATCACTAGAGTTGATGGACCAGAATCCCATAATTATGAAAGGAAGGATTGTCCATGATCCTGTAATTTCGAAAGGAAGGATCACCAGAGTTGATGGACCAGAATCCCATAATTCCAAAAGGAAGGATTGTCCATGATCGCGTAATTTCGAAAGGAAGGATCATGTGTATTGCAAAGTATGCTGAGATGATGATACTGTTGATCGAGATGATCCAGATGATGTTGTCAATCGAGATAATCTAGATGATGCTGTCCATTGAGATAATCCAGATGATGATACTGTTGATCGAGATGATCCAGATGATGTTGTCGATCGAGATGATTCAGATGATGCTGTCAATCAAGATGATCCAAATGATGATACTGTTGATCGAGATGATCCAGATGATGTTGTCGATCGAAATGATCCAGATGATGATGTTGATCGAGATGATCCAGATGATGCTGTCGATCAAGATGATCTAGATGATGTTGTCGATCGAGATGATCCAGATGATCCTGTTGATCCAGATGATGATCGAGAGGATCCAGATGTTGATCTAGATGATGATGTTACTATAGTTGTTGGAGTGCTACAGAAGATGAAGACTCAGTACTGAAGATGTTGATGTTCCAGTATTGAAGATCTTGAAGATGTTCCAGTAACTGTTTGAGTTACTGATGATGTATGAAGAAAGATTCCAATGATTTATAGATGTATCATGTATCATGTAGTTGATGACTCCTTGATCCTGCAGATGTTGTTATAATATCCTTCTCGTTAAGGGGGAGTGTTGAAATATTGTAACTTCTAAGAATATTGTATTTGTACTTTATTATTGTGGAGATGTTCCATTCCTCTGAGGAGACCCCATTGTATAGCCAGAGAGGGTTATTCCTCCGAGAGATTGAGGTAACTAGGGTTATTAGATCTCCCATGTGAGGTCAGCCCTGAGTTAGCTGTTTAGGGGTTATTAGAATCTCTTAGGAGAGGTCGGCCGCATTAGGGCGAAAAGTCAGTTAGAACATGAGTATAAAAAAAGGAGGTGTGTTCCTCATTTATCTCATTCATTCACTCACTTGTGATTGGCACATAGGAGAGAGAGGTATGCATAGGAGGAGAAGGAGCTCTTGTTGAGGACTACATCTTTGTATTGGTTGATTATCTATATTGAGGAAAGCTTTGCTGGGTTTTTTACCCCATGAGGGTTTCCCAGGGTAAATCTTTGTCTATCTTGTGATTGTGTTTCTTTCAGTGATATTGCTTGTGAAGTTAAGCTAAACTTAACAATTATAAATGCTTATATAGAATTCTGAGACGCTTGGGTGCCTTCCTGTTACATTCAGTTACAAAGAAGAAGTTAGAACGGTTCAATAGTTCAACCATTACAGTCGACTGGAAGACAGAGAGATAATCTGTCGAAGTTCGACAATCGTTGGTCGCATGTCGATGTCATGAAACTATGAGGTTGTTGAACATGTCGAAGGTGCAGAGTGAGTCGCAGTATGTCAAAGTCGAGACTCATCGAAGTTGTATCGAAATCGAAACCTATCGGAGTTGCTGAGTTTTTCGAAGTCATGTCGAGTCGAAACTTGTTGAAGTTGTATCGACATTGATGACTTATCACAGTCGATGTTAGCATTTGAAAACAATTCCAAATGCGATGTGGATCAATTCATCTTTGAAGTACTTGTTCAATAAACCAGTGTTAGGGGGAAGAATATGTCGATAATTGTTACTATTTCAGGAATATGATTTTGAAATCATTGTAAAACCAGGAAGATTGAATGCAGGACCTGGCCATTTTCAAGAATAGAGTGAAGCAAAGAACCTAGTAATTTGGAGGATAATCTACCAGATGCACAATTGTTTTCTATCCATATAGAAAATGACTATTTCAGAGATATTGTACATTTTTTTACTACAAGATTAACACCTACAGAATTTACTATGCAATAGAAGAAACAATTAGTGGTAAGAGAAATTGACTTTACTCCAATTGTGGGACAACTATACAAATTGGGACCAGATGAAGTATTGCTAAGATGCTTACTAGAACATGAAAGACCTATTATACTAGACAAAGCACATTCAGGTGTATCCAGAGGACACTACACAGGAAGAGATACTTTGTAGAAAATTTTGAGATCAGGACTATGGTGGCCTACGATACAAAAAGACTCAAAAGAACATTGCCGGAAATGCGATGTATGTCGAAGAATAGGAAATCCATCTCTTCGATATGAGATGCCATTGATGCCACAATTGACATTGCAAGCCTTTGATAAATGGGCTATTGACTTCGTGGGACCTACTAACCAACTAGGAAAGCAAACTGGCTATATATATCATCACAACTACATATTATCTAACTAGAAGAGGAAAAACCAGTGAAGGACTATAACATTATTACCACCGGACAGTTCATTTTTTAAAATATTTTGACAAGGTTTGGATGTCCGAAAATTCTAATGAGTGACCAGGGAACCCATTTCCTGAATATAACTATTGCAGCCTTCACAAAAGAATTTCAGATCTACCATTAGAAGAGCACAACATATGATACACAAGCTAATGGCACTGTAGAAGCCTTTAACAAATTATTGGAGAATGCATTACACCTTTCATATTAGCATATGGACATGAAGTTGTCATGCCCATGGAATACATAGTACCAATCTTGAGAATTGCATCATTTATAGATATGTCTGATGAACAGACAATGGATGAATGATTAATACACTTAGTTGGATTGGAGGAAGATCTCTTCATTGCAGGTTTTCACCAACAAGTGCAGAAAGACAAAGAAAAGGGATCAGGAATAATTTACCAGTAAAAAAAATGGAAAATAAAAAATGGTTATGGGGAAATCGATTTATGTTAAGTGAAAGAGAAGGGGTCATGAATAATTTCAAATCAATTTCTAAATTTCCTCTTATTGTCTGATTAAATTTTTTGCATAATTACGAAATTTTGAAAAAAAAAATGGAAAATTTCAATCGAGCACACTCATGCCACATGGATGGGTGACATGGAGGAGCCACGTGGGATAGAGGTCTGACATGGAGGGGCCACATAGGAATAATGTGTGATGTGAACTAGACACATCAGATCCATGTGGACAGGTGACCATAGGTGATGAAGAGTGAAGGAGGAATAGATTTGACTGTTGGATGGTGGAGATCAAGATCGATGGCTGACACCACTTCGGGCTCATGAAGGTGCAAAAGTATAACTTATCAGCATGAAACTAAAGTGGTAAACCAACCTATGACATGTCTCCCTCTCATGCAGTCAGGATTGTGAAAGTGGGTTTGGGAAACCACTTCCCTGAAGCCTGAAACCACTTTCAATATGACAAGAAGTGATGTGATGTGGGGAGATGTGACATGCATTAATGTCAGGAAAGATGGGACCCTCATCAGTCATGCCAGCTATGGGAGATCATGCAGATTTAATCGATGACCAACATTCCTTCAGGCCCACGAACTTGCATGACATATAATCGATTGGCATGATCCTGATATGGAAACTACCTTGCAATGTGTCACCCCCTCATGCATTGAGGCTCATAAAAGGAGTTTCAGGAAACCACTCTTTCTGGAGCCCAAAAATGCTTATGAATAACGACGAATAAGGCAATATGGGTGGCATTTGAAGGGCATAGATCAGAAATAGTAGGGTTTTTGCAGCTTATTTTTGGGTGCCCGAGATTAAAAAAATGATAGTGATCTCATGTGCCAGAATGCATGAAAATGAAAGATTTACAAAAGTAAAAAAAAAACGTTTGGAGCCAAATTATTGTTTTGGCCATAACAGGAGCAGATTAGATCAGAAAGTGATGAGACTTGCACCATTTCTATGCTATTAATGGTGGAGGGTACATAATCAATAGTAAGGGTCAAGGACCCATTCTGCTCAGATTGGACAAAAAATGCACTTTAATGGGTTTTGAATATGCATAGCCCAAGGATGGATGGGGGCTCAATTGAGACCCAAATTGTTATAATTCAGTCTTGATCCAGGAACACAGATAAATCTAGATCCCTGAGTCCAAATTCAAAAATATGTGAATCCAGGAGATGAAAGAAGGCCAAAACCCACTATTTGGTTGCGCGAAAGTGCGATTTTTGAAAACTTGAAGGAGGCAAAAGTGGCCTAAGAACTCATAACCAAAAAATTTGTTGATTTCAAAATTTTTTCTACACATCAAGATGAACAAATTTTCTTACAGGAAAATTTTCCAGAACTGCTTACTTTGGGAGATAGCATTTTTCAGAGAAAATTCCAAGTCTGGAAAAAGTGCAAAAATTCCAATACTACTTGATATATAAAATTATGATTCTTAATACATGTATTTTTTTTGTTTATGACATAGGTGGATGGTAAATCTACTTATTATGAGTCCATGGTGGAAATTGTAAGTTGGAGAGCTTGGGAAGAAAGCCATTTCAAAGACACGAGAACCTTTAAGTTGTACTCTTCTTGTGCAAGAAATCCCTGGGTAAATGATGGATTGCTTGAGGGAATGTTGGCTCAGAAAAGGGAATGCCTAAGCTTGGAGGGTGAGTGACCGCAAAGAAGAGGAAACTCTAATGAATTTTTCGGGGGTGATTCAAGACATTAGAATCATAGCATGAAGATTACCTGGCCGACTTGTGTTGGAACAACATAAAGGAATCACGGTAACAAACTTGGGGTATTGTTAATTAGATAATATATCCCGAGGTACTGTTTAATCAGAGAAGGGATACCCCATTTATTGTGTTGTACACTAGAAGGAAATTGGGGTAAAAAACCCTAGGTACTATTAACTCAGAGAAGGGAGCCATATGCATTGTTAACTTAGAGAAGAGAGCCCCATTCCTTATGTACCAAGAGGAGAATTTAGATGAATTATTTCCTTTGGAAACCTTGTGAAAGGAAATAAATGTGCAAGTAGACAAGTATTGGATAAATATTTCCTGCTTATTTTATGAAATGTTTATGTGTTCTTATATTTTTGAATTGGAATTTTTTTTATAGACATTATGACTATTTCATGAGAGTGATTATAACATGCAAAATTCTTGTTAATAAATGACATATGTACATGTAGATGTGCTGAGCCTGGAAGAAAACTAAGGCAATGGAGGGAAAATGCTAGTGCATTTTAGATGAGATGACTGAAAAATATACTAGATTTAAGGGAACAAGAACATTATGGAAACTATGGTTGAGAAAGCAACTTGGAAACTAAAGGAGGTTGTGCAATGATATATTGTACCTATTTTAAGACATGATAAAATTAAGACATTGTATTTATAGCATTGATGATGCAATGAGGACTGTGCATAAATTAAGGGGGAGGGGACTGTAACACCCCATGTTTTACCCCAGAATGTAATTATGTAAATATGGATAATATGGCTAGAATCCCAACATGAACAATGTAATTCAATACAGTTTATATTTAATATAACACACAACTAATACAAACCAAGAAGGAGAAAGAAGAGATGGGTGGATATCCTTCCACAAGGGAGAGAGTAATCATCCTAATTCTAGGATTGGAGGGGGGAAATATGTCCAAATCCCAAGTATGCCACTTGTCCAACTTTTCTTAGAAAAAGGGGAAAAGTGTCCAACCGCATGGAATCCAAGTGGATAGTTCCTATCATCCTTGGTCCCACATGGCTAGTCTCACCCATGCTTATAAAAAGAGAGAGATATCCCATCATGGGAGGATTCATGGAGGTTAGAGACATCCATTTTGGAGGGAGACATGTAACATCTCGAAAATAGCAAAAAAAAAAAAAAATTTATAATAGCAATAATTATCAGAATTATTTAATGCGGAACATATAAACTAAATCGAAATCTTAACTAAGATAAAATAATGACGATGGAACATCATCATCCTCAGATAATATAGTGGTAAATTTTACTTCAGGTATAAACGGATGTTAATCCTCTTTAATGAAAGATCTTTGTATGCTTATGTAAACAAGTACAATTTACAAATTTGTTTAAGTTCTTGGTTAATATTACAAGTTGATACAGTTTGTACTGCTTTAATATTCTTGAAGGATTGCTGACAGTTTATTTGTTTGTTAAAAAGGGGTCCTATGAGGCACCCTGGAGCTTACTTAGCTACGTTTAGCTAAGGCATTTGAAACTTGTTTCCATGTGCAGACCGTAGGTAAGAGATCTACTAGACAGCATAATACTTAGAGTACTTGTGTTTTTCAATTCATCGTCAAAGTAAAGTGTTAAGTGTTTCTTTGTGACATTAAAAACTGAAGGTAAGGATACAAGGATTCCACTCCTCGCTTAAGTACTGTTTTACAAATCTCCTTAATATTATCAATCCATGTCGTCCATGTTTTCTATTATGATGTTACATTTATCATCATGAGACCACTGTCAGTGATATAAATACAACAATACTATTATCTATTAAGTATACAATTACGAGATTTGTAGGACTTTACACCTTCGTACTATCATTATAGTTGGTGTCTTACAAAATCTTAGACTATTCTATGTCCTGTATTTAGAATTTCAGTACTATACAGACTATAGAAATGAAGTAACTATGTATGTTATAGCTACCTTTTATTTATATAATGCATGGCGTAATACTCAATTATTTCGATATCAAACTAAACTTTGGAATTATATAACTCATACACTACATGTTACTATAAACATGATATGGTTTTTACTATACCAAGCTATGAAAACAAAAGCAATATTATGCATTTCCAAAGTAATCTTAGTTATTGTTTTAACAAACAAAAAACATAGGATAATATCCTATGCAGACCACTAACACGACCTTAGAAAGGTTTTTGGCTTGATGGTAGCTTGAACTATGTTGTATGTAAAAGCTCTTATCCGAAGTATTATTATAATATTAATGTAATCGCCCAAGCCTCAACTTAATGTGGTGAAATGACGGGTATTAAATTCTGGTTGCAGGTTGACAGAGTTACGTTTGTGAATTAAATGCACTCCATAGTGGAATGGGTGACTGTATTACCACGTAGTCTATCCACGTGAACTTTGATTGGTATTGTAGTTGGGAGTTCCAGCTGGCAATGATTCCCTGTAGCCTCTCCTCCATTATGTGCACCGTATCGTTCCTTGGCATGCAAGTTTGGCAACTCTGTGGTTGTTGGAATTTAATGGGATATTAATGTGAGGTTGCTCGACTTTCAACGTAGCACTGTTGGCTCTTTTCTATCCATTGATCTCTCCAGATCTTAGTCATTGGTTTGTGTAACCCTAACTTGTGTTGTTTGTATTGATGGCAAGTTTGTTGGCCCTTCAATGCTTTGTTGTAATGAGGCCAACAGGATGCCAAAGTTTTAGGGTTAGAGGGAGTGTTCTTCCAGGGTTTCGACCCTGTGACTTATGAGAGCAAAGGTTTAAGTGTTGCAGGCTTGGCTTCATGCCATAGAGCCTTGTTGTCGTAGTATGAAGGATAGATAATCATCAACTGTTGAGAGTAGTTGGTAGTTTGTCCTTTGATTCTTTCGAATGGTAGTAACGCCTTCTGGTTCTTCCATGCATGTAAGAAATATTTCAACCGACCTCTGGTTTCGTCATTTATATTTGGAATAACACTCTATAGGTAAGTAAATAAGTAAATACACAAATGTTGATACATAGATTTTGCGTTCTAAAATATGTTAACAATTTTTAACCACTCGCTTGGGTGCTTTGGCAGGTGCTCGCTTTGAGGGAGGATTTCTATGCCACGATTTTCAAAAGGAAAGAAACTACAGCTTCCTGGTAAGCTCCGGTGGTTCTTACATGCCTCGTAGGTACCTTGATGTGTTTTCTATGTGCCGAAAAAATGGAAATCTTCGACTTGTAACAGTGATGGCCGTAAGCAAGGTTTTAAGCTTGTCTCGTTTCGTTTAAATTTGTACAGGGGGTAACCTCTCAGTAAATTGAGTTACCTATTGGCTATTTGATGCCTGCTTATGTTATCTATAGAGACTCTGACTCTTCGTTTATTTTTCTAGATGTGTTAAGGGTAAAAACCCTGTACAATCTTTGTTATTTCACGATTCTGTATTATGTTTTTAGTTGACGAGGGTAAGTCCCGTGTACTGTGAAACCTTGACAGGTTCAAAGTGTAATTTTCGGTTATAGTTTTAGATGGAAGTCAGGAACCAAGGGTTCTCTTTGTATTAAAAAACTATGGCTCGTTTTTATTGAAATAAAATAATACATTTTTGAAAATGTAGTTGAGAACACTGTGTAAATGAATGTTAAGTTTTGCTGAGCCCCGATGGTTGTCTTATGGCCAAGGGTTTGTAGTTGCAAAATTGTATGCATAAACTTCATTCTTGTTGTTGGTAAAATGTTTGGAAAAACACTGTAGTAGATTGACTGTTAAAAATGTTGGGAGGGTTTTGCCTCCGTGTTCTAGTTTCGTTTGATGGATACCCTACCTGTAATAATCAATTGCTATCGGGTTTATGCTAGGGTTTGTATCCAAGGTTTAATTGTTGTAATAAAAAATCTCAATAATGTGCTTGTTTAAATGTTAGGATGTGGATTAATGTTTAAACATGAACATGTAAACGTGCCTTTGACTAACTGTTATATAAATTTTTAGATAGTAAAATTACCGTAAATAAAAGATAGTGTGGTTTTGGGAAGTAATGTTTAGGGTTTAAGAATCCATAAGAGTTATCATTCTGTGAACAATGTCTATAGTTTTTTTTTGAGATAGAAATATAATATATGAATACAGAACTAGGGTTTGCAATGTATTAGGTTTTGATACTACTGAAATAAATAATTGATACATGAAATCAATCAGGAAATCAATGAAGAAATAAAGTATGTTTAAAGATAAGAAAACCATATTTTAATTAGTTCTTGCAGCTGTTAAAATCCTTGGAAATACTATTACCTGGAAAACATGATATGTATGATTTTAATTGCATTTGCTTGCTATCTTGATTGAATAGAGATAAGAGAAAAATATATGATTGTACAGAAGTTAGACTATATTTATATTTCATGAAATAACAAAAGAATCCTATAACACTGTCGATACTATGCAGTAAATTTTTACTATGTTTAGATATAGGACAGAATTGTAATCATAGCACTTACTGTAATTATTTGTCTAATCAATGGAAATCTGCCTATCTCTCATCTATCATTTAGTTTGCTTCTCTATACTAGAGTACGATGCAAATAATAGCATGTGGAAAAATATAGAGATGATTATCTAATCAGATTTTGAACAAAGCTTTATCATTCAGACTTAAACAAAGATCAGAAGTAATTACATTTACAAAACAGAGTGATAATTTCACTAAAACAAAAATATTAAACTGTAAACAAAATAAGAAACAACAAAACCTGGTTAATCTATAGGGAAATAGACAAGCCAAGGAGCCTGTTCCACCCAACCAATTCATGAAGACAACCAAGTACTTGCCTTAGGACCCCTGAGCCTGTTCACTGAACCACCAGGAGGAAGAAACTTAGAAGCTTAGGCTCTCCACGTGCAGTAGCAATAGTTATCCAGTCTTAAAGAATTAACATTCAAAGGGACCCGCACCAACACCTCTGGTTCTCCTTCTCAGAATAATTTGCAGACTTATAGTTGCACTCTCACATAGCCTCCCTATTCGAATCTCTCAGTGATCACCTGATGCACATGAGGAATATTTCTGCATAAAATATTGTGTAAGAGTTTCCTGCTCAGTTCGAATCTGCCTTATGTGGGCTACCTAGGTCTTTCAGTTGTTAACTGGTCATTAAATGAGCTTCCTGCTCACGCCCTACACCTGGGGGATAGTGCCACATTTGCAGGGGTAGTTGTCCCATAACCAACAGCTAGTGGTGAAGTGCAATTGCTGCCATCTGTTCCATACCTTCTAACAGCTTCCATTCCTCCTAGTGGGTTAGTGAACACTCATTTAACGGTTCCCTTGGGTGTTTGTCTCCTACTTTAATTTATTAAATAATAATAATTCAGTAATTACATTCATCCTTGACCAACTTTGTCATAATTACAAAACTTTGTAATTAAAAATTAACATAAATTATTTTGCCAATAATAATAATATTTTCAGAATTTGGGTAGGTAACATACACCCCCCCTTAAGTCTCAACATCATCCTCAATGTTGGTTAATCAATCTCTGAGTGTTCCTGAAATAGAGTTGGGTATGCTGCCTGCATACTACTCTCGAACTCCTAGGTTTCCTCTTCTGGGCTAAGGTGCTTCCATTGCACCTTCACTTTCCCAATGGTGCGATTCCGAAGTAGAGTTTCTCTCCTTTCGAGGATACAGTCCAGTTCCACCTGAAAATCTCCATCTTGTCCCACCTATACATCATTCCAGTTTACAACATGAGTAGCATCGTGTAAATACTTCTTTAAAAATGATATATGAAAAACATTATGTATTTTTAAATTTGGTGGCAAAGCCAGTTGGTATGCCACTGGTCCAACCTTGGACAATATTTCGAAAGGACGGCAATACCTGGGTGCTAACATGGCACAGCTTCCCAATTTCAATGAACTCTTTTTCGGTCTTACCTTGAGGAACACATGTTCACCAACCTGGAACTCTTTATGAGTCCTTTTTAGATCTGCTTGGCTCTTTTGCCTATCTTAGGCAGATTTTAAATTTCCTTGTACCTGTTTCACATTTAGTTCTAACTCTTGCAATAATTCAAGTCCTAAAACAACTCTATTTATTGGGTCATTCCAAGAAACAGGTGTATCACATTTCCTACCATAAAAAATTTCAAATGGGATAAGTCTGGATTATGCATGATAATGGTTATTATATGCAAATTCTGCTAAGTGCAAGTAGTCTTTCCACTTACCAGGCTGATCCTTAACATACATTCTCAGTAAGTCTTCCAAAACTTGATTCACCCTTTCTGTCTGTCCATCCGTTTGCGGATGAAATGCTATGCTAAAATTTAAGGTTGTATTCAACCCTTTAAACAAAAATCTCCAAAAGTTTCTAGTAAATTTAGAGCACGATCTGAAATTATCACTTTTGGAATACCATGTAGTCAAAAAATCTGTTTCATGAAGATTTCTGCAATGTCTGGAGCCTTATGAGTAGTCTTCATAGGTATAAAGTGTGTTGCTTTGCTCAGTTTGTCTACTACCACCATGATAGAGTCATTTTGTTTCTGATTTTTGGGTAGTCCAGTAATAAAGTCTATGCTTATCACTTCCCATTTCCAACTCAGTATAGGTAATGGATGTAACAATCCGGTGGGATGTTGGTGTTCAACTTTCACTTTTTGACAATCCAAACATTTAGCTATGTACTCTACCACTTCAGCTTTCATTTTGGGCCAATAGTATTCTTTCCTTAGTATAGTAATGGTCTTCTGTTAACCTGGATGGCCAGAGTAATGGCTTTTGTGCATCTCATTTAAAATTAGAATTTTTTCATCTGGTATGTTAGGTATATATAATCTATTTTTGTATAGCAATAGTCCATTTTCCTTCATTCCAAAATCTGCCATAGAATTTTCAGAACTGTTATTTGCTGTCTTTTCCTTTAATTTTCTGTATTCTTCATCCGCTTCACTCCTTTCGAGTATTTGAGTTTCTAAGTCTGTTGAGTAAGTACTGATGGCTGAAATAAAATTCAGTTTTTCCTTGTGACTTAATGCATCTGCAACCTTGTTCTCTTTCCCGTTAATATGCTGAATTTTGAAATCATACTCACTTAGGAAAGTTAACCATCTAGCTTGTCTAGCGTTCAAATTTGTCTGATCTAATAAATATTTCAGACCCATATTATCTGTCAACAAGGTAAATTTTCTACCAATAAGGTGGTGACACCACATTTTTAAAGCATGAATTACTGCTAATAACTCTAAATCATAAGTGAGTAGTTCTTCTCATGTATTTTCAGCTTTCTTGATTCATATGCCATAGCATGCCCTTCCTGTGTTAGGACTCCACCGAGTTCGTCATTACAAGCATCTGTGAAAACTATGAAATCTTTATTAGGATCTGCTATCCTCATAATAGGTGCTGGAGTCAATAATTTTTTTAGCTTCTTAAACCTGTCTGTACATTTCTAATCCCACACAAATTTCTTCCCTTTCTTCTGCAAGGAGGTTATGGGGTTTGCAATCTTTGAAAAACCCTCTATGAATTTTCTGTAATATCCAGTAATACCCAGAAATGATCTTACATCCGACACATATTTAGGAATCGACCAATCATTAATGGCTTTTATCTTGTCAGGGTCAACCGAGATTCCTTCTTTAGAAATTATGTGTCCTAAATATTGAATTTTGTCCTTGTGGAAGTCACACTTACTAAACTTAGCGTATAGTTGACGATCTCTCAAAACTTGTAAGATAATCTGTAGATGTTCATCATGCTCTTCTTTACTTTTAGAATACACTAAAATGTCATCTATAAACACAACAACAAACTTATCTAAGTATTTGTGCAGAATATTGTTTATCAAACACATAAATATAGCCGGGGCATTAGTCAATCCAAATGGCATGACTACAAAATCGTAATGTCCATATCGAGTTCTAAAAGTTGTTTTGAAATATCTTCATCTTTAACTCGCACTTGATGATATCCTGACCTTAGATCAATCTTTGAAAATATCGTTGCTCCACGTAGCTGATCAAATAGATAGTCTATGCGGGGCAACGGATATCGATTATTGATTGTCATCTTATTAAGATGGCGATAATCTATGCACAGTCTTAGGGTTCCATCTTTCTTCTTAACAAATATAACAGGTGCTCCCCAAGGAGACACGTTGGGTCTTATATAATTCTTATCAATCAGTTCCTTCAACTGTGATTTCAATTCGTTTAATTCCAGTATATTCAGCCTATATGGAGCTTTAGATTTTGGTACTGCTCCTGGTATTAACTCGATGGTAAAATCGAAATCTCTTTTAGGAGGTAATCCTAGAATCTTTTCAAGAAAAACATCCTTGAAATCCTTTAGGATAGGTATGTCTTCTAATTTCAGTTTGTCCTCTTTACAAATAAACTCATCATTTACTGCATTTACTGCAAACAACTGACATCCTTTCCTAACTGGCCTCTTAACTTGCATGGCTGAAATATGTCTAAGGGTTACCTTTCTTGGAATACCTTTTACTTCTACAGTTTTTCCCTCATCATTTAAACATGTAAAACTCTTCTCATAATAGTTCAGAATGACATGATGGGATTCTAACCAGTCCATTCTGATTATAGTATCATATGATCCTAAAAGTAAAACATTTAACTTGATTTGTGTCTTTAACTGATTTATGGATAAAGCACAACTTTCTATAAAATCTGATACTTTCCTCTTTGTTCCAATTGCTAGTCTAACTAACGAAGATTTACTGAACTTTTCTGTTTTTAATTTAAGACTTTACACAATATCTGGTGATATATAACTTAAGCTAGCACCTGGGTCAATTAAAATAGTAACAAGATAATTTTGTAGCATACCTTCAATCTCTACCATAGAGATTTGATGATCTGCTTGCCTGTTGTCGAGTGCTGCATTGATTTTGGGCATCTCCCTTGCCACGTCTCCAACAGTAGGTTTAGTATGAATAGAGTGAATGTTATTAGTTGTCCGCTTCCTCTTGGGACATTCTGATGCATAGTGAGGACCTTGACACTTGAAACATTTGATAGGTTCCTTTTGTTCATTGTTCATGGTATTATTGGGAGCCTTTCTGGGTGCTGTAGAATTCTGCTGTTGACTGTTTCTGAAATTATTTCCTTGAAAATTCTGATTCTGAAAATTTTTCTTTTGGAACCCGGAATTCCCACTAAACTTGAAATTTTTCTTTCTCAGCTCAAAATTGCTAGGCTTATGACTTTTCCAGTTTGACATTCCTTCTCTTTTCCGATTAGTGTCATAACAGAAAAATTCCTTTCTCATAGCCTCTTCCAAATTTTTTGTATTTTCATACTCGATTCTGTCCTTAATATTGAAAGGTAGATAGCTCAAGTATCTTTGAATCTTCTGTTTTTCTTCCACGAGATATGGCACATATCTCAACAAGTTCAGAAATTTACTGTTCATTTCCTTCATGTTCATACTTCCTAGCTTTAAATCGTAGAATTCTTTGGATTTTTCTTCATAGTACTGTTCAGATAAAAATTTCTTCTAGAAGTATCATTTAAAAGTACTCCAGTTTACATCCTTATCCTTGATACCCTTTACTCTTTTGATGTCCTGCCACCAAATATCTACTTTTCCGGTCAAGTTATATATAGCCATTTTTGCTTTCAAATATTCTGAATAGTTATAAATCTGAAAATATTTTTTCATGCCGAATAGCCATGCTTCAGCTGTCTCGCCCTTCTTAGTTTCTCCATTGAAAGTTGGAGGTCTAATCTTTTTGAACTCCCCAGAAATCTGTTCATACTCTTTATGGATTTTCTTTCTGGGATTGTAATCTCCTTTACTACTATCGCTTGAATAGTTACGTTTCTTTTTACATGCTTCAATAGCATCTTCTGATGATGTTGAACTACTGTTCACATCATCAATTTTCATTTTCTTACTTTTGTTACCATGAGGCAGATCCTCAACCTTGGAGATATCTTCATTATCTCTCTCCTGCTCATCAATTGGGCACTATTCAAATAACACTTGGTTTAACTCTTCTTGTGCCTTCAGAATTCTTTCATTGTCTTGTTTCACAGATCTGATTTCTGCCATTAATTCCTGAAACGCACGTAACAATTCTGACGAATTGTCATTCAATTCACCATGGCCTTCTTCTGCATAGTGCTATCCCGAGCTATGGCTGTTTGGTTGAAATCTGTTTTCTACATGTTCAGCTGAGTTCTCCATACCTGTAACTTAAAATAATTTCTGTATAACACAATAGTTTAAATTTTAATTAGTAAGATTTTCTGCTGTAATAAAATTTTCTGTTGTGTGTTCTTGGACCTTTTCCAGGCCTAGAGTTCGAACATGAGCTCTGATACCACATGTAACATCCCGAAAATACCAAAATAATATTTTTTTATAATACCAATAATTATCAGAATTATTTAATGTGGAACATATAAACTAAATCAAAATCTTAACTAAGATAAATTAATGACGATGGCACGTCATCATCCTCAGATAATATAGTGGTAAATTCTACTTCAGGTATAAATGGATGTTAATCCTCTTTAACGAAAGATCTTTGTATGCTTATGTAAACAAGTACAGTTTACAATTTTTTTTAAGTTCTTGGTTAATATTGCATGTTGATACAGTTTGTATTGCTTTAATATTCTTGAAGGATTGCTGACAGTTTGTTTGTTTGTTAAAAAGGGGTCCTATGAAGCACCCTGGAGCTTACTTAGCTACGTTTAGCTAAGGCATTTGAAACTTGTTTCCATGTGCAGACCGCAGTAAGAGATCTACCAGACAACATAATATTTAGAGTACTTTTGTTTTTCAATTCATCGTCAAAGTAAAGTGTTAAGTGTTTCTTTGCGACATTAAAAACTGAAGGTAAGGATACAAGGATTCTACTGCTTGCTTAAGTACTGTTTTACAAAGCTCCTTAATATTATCAATCCATGTCGTCCATGCTTTCTGTTATGATGTTACATTTATCGTCATGAGACTACTGTCAGTGATATAAATACAACAATACTATTATCTATTAAGTATACAATTACGAGATTTGTAGGACTTTACACCTTCGTACTATCATTATAGTTGGTGTCTTCCAAAATCTTAGACTATTCTATGTCCTGTATTTAGAATTCCAGTACTATACAGACTCTAGAAATGAAGTAACTATGTATGTTATACCTACCTTTTATTTATATAATGCAAGGCGTAATACTCAATTATTTCGATATCAAATTAAACTTTGGAATTATATAAATCATACACTACATATTACTATAAACATGATATGGTTTTTACTATACCAAGCTATGAAAACAAAAGCAATATTATGCATTTCCAAAATAATCTTAGTTATTGTTTTAACAAACAAAAAACATAGGATAATATCCTATGCAGACCACTAACATGACCTTAGAAATGTTTTTGGCTTGATGGTAGCTTGAACTATGTTGTATGTAAAAGCTCTTATCCTAAGTATTATTATCATATTAATGTAATCGCCCAAGCCTCGACTTAAAGTGGTGAAATGACGGGTATTAACTTCTGGTTGCAGGTTGATAGAGTTATGTTTGTGAATTAAATGCACTCCATAGTGGAATGGGTGACTGTATTACCACGTAGTCTATCCACGTGAACTTTGATTGGTATTGTAGTTGGTAGTTCCAGCTGACAATGGTGCCCTATAGCCTCTCCTCCACGCTGTGCACCATATCGTTCCTTGGCATGCAAGGTTGGAAACTCTGTGGTTGTTGGAATTTAATGGGATATTAATATGAGGTTGCTCGGCTTTCAACGTAGCACTGTTGGCTCTTTTCTATCCATTGATCTCTCCAGATCTTAGTCATTGGTTTGTGTAACCCTAACTCGCGTTGTTTGTATTGATGGAAAATTTCTTGGCCCTTCATTGTTTTGTTGTAATGAGGCCGACAGGATGCCAAATGTTTAGGGTTAGAGAGAGTGTTCTTCCAGGGTTTTGACCCTGTGACTTATGAGAGCAAAAGTTTAAGTCTTGCAGGCTTGGCTTTGTGCCATAGAGCCTTGTTGTCATAGTGTGAAGGGTAGATAATCATCAGCTGTTGAGAGTAGTTGGTAGTTTGTCCTTTGATTCTTTTGAATGGTAGTAACGCTTTCTGGTTCTTCCCTGCGTGTAAGAAATATTTCAGCCGACCTCTAGTTTTGTCATTGATATTTGGAATAACACTCTACAGGTAAGTAAATAAGTAAATGCACAAATGTTGATACATAGATTTTGCATTTTGAAATATGTTAACATTTTTTAACCACTCGCTTGGGTGCTTTGGCAGGTGCTCGCTTTGTTGGAGGATTTCTATGCCACGATTTTCGAAAGGAAAGCTACTATGACTTCCTGGTAAGCTCCGGTGGTTCTTACATGCCTCGTAGGTACCTTGATGTGTTTTCTATGTGCCAAAAAATGGAAATCTTCGACTTGTAACAGTGATGGCCGTAAGCAAGGTTTTAAGCTTGTCTTGTTTCGTTTAAATTTGTATAGGGGGTAACCTCTCAGTAAATTAAGTCACCTATTGGCTATTTGATTCCTGGTTATGTTATCTATAGAGACGTCGACTCTTCGTTTATTTTGCTAGATGTGTTAAGGGTAAAAACCCTGTACAGTATTCGTTATTTCCCGATTCTGTATTATGTTTTTAGTTGACGAGGGTGAGTCCCGTGTATTGTGAAACCTTGACAGGTTCAAAGTGTACCTTTTGGTTATAGTTTTAGATGGAAGTCAAGAACCAAGGGTTCTCTTTGTATTAAAAAACTATGGTTCGTTTTTCTTGAAATAAAATAATACATTTTTGAAAATGTTGTTGAGAACACTGTGTAAATGAATGTTAAGTTTTTCCAAGCCACGATGATTTTCTTCTGGCCAAGGGTTTGTAGTTGCAAAACTGTATGCATAAACTTTATTCTCGTTGTTGGTAAAACGTTTGGAAAAACACTGTAGTAGATTGACTGTTAAAAATGTTGAGAGGGTTTTGCCTCTGTGTTCTAGTTTCGTTTGATGGATACCCTACCTATAATAATCAATTGCTATCGGGTTTATGCTAGGGTTTGTATCCAAGGTTTAATCGTTGTAATAAAAAATCTCAATAATGTGCTTGTTTAAATGTTAGGATGTGGATTAATGTTTAAACATGAACATGTAAACGTGCCTTGGACTAACTGTTATATAAATTTTTAGATAGTAAAATAACCGTAAATAAAAGATAGTGTGGTTCTGGAAAGTAATGTTTAGGGTTTAATAAGTCATAAGAGTTATCATTCTGTGAACAATGTCTACTATTTGTTTTTGAGATAGAAATATAATATATGAATACAGAACTAGGGTTTTCAATGTATTAGGTTTCGATACTACTGAAATAAATAATTGGATCATGAAATCAATTAGGAAATCAATGAAGAAATAAAGTATGTTTAAAGATAAGAAAACTATATTTCAATTAGTTTTTGCAGCTGTTAAAATCCTTGGAAATACTATTACTTGGAAAACATGATATGTATGATTTTAATTGCATTTGCTTGCTATATTGATTGAATAGAGATAAGAGAAAAATATATGACTGTATAGAAGTTAGACTATATTTATATTTCATGAAATAACAAAAGAATCCTATAACACTGTCGATACTATGCAGTAAACTTTTACTAAGTTTAGATATGGGACAGAATTGTTATCATAGCAATTACTGTAATTATTTGTCTAATCAATGGAAATCTGCCTATCTCTCATCTATCATTTAGTTTGCTTCTCTATACTAGAGTACGATGCAAATAACAGCATGTGGAAAAATATAGAGATGATTATCTAATCATATTTTTAAGAAAGCTTTTCCATTCAGACTTAAACAAAGATCATAAGTAATTAAATTTACAAAACAAAGTTTGATAATTTCACTAAAACAAAAATATTAAACTGTAAACAAAATAAGAAACAGCAAAACTTGGTTAATCTGTAGGGAAACAAATAGCCCAAGGATCCTATTCCACCCAACCAATTCCTGAAGACAGCCAAGTACTTGCCTTAGGACCCCCGAGCCTGTTCATTGAACCAATAGGAGGAAGAATCTTAGAAGCTTAGGCTCTCCACTTGCAGTAGCAATAGTTATCTAGTCTTAAAGAATTTTCAGTCAAAGGGACCTACACCATCACCTCTAGTTCTCCTTCTCAGAATAATTTGTAGACTTACAGTTGCACTCTCACATAGCCTCCCTATTCGAATCTCTGAGTGATCACCTAATGCACATGTGGAATATTTTTGCAGAAAAGATTGTGTAAGAGCTACCTGGTCAATTCGAATTTGCCTTATGTAGGCTTCCTAGGCCTTTCAGTTTTTAACTGGTCATTAAATGAGCTTCCTGCTCACTCCCTCCACTTGGGGGATAATTGTTGATGTATATGTAACTTTGGAATGTATTTCATCTGTGTGTTTTATATATATTCATTGTACCCTTATAAGAGATGTGTTATTCCTCTATAAGGAAGTGTCGTCATGTGGATTGACAAGTGTCGCAAGTGTGTGTACTTGCTGATGGGTTATTAGACCACCATGTGGGGTCGACCCTGAATTATATATAATATAATGTGGATGTATCTAGATAGACAAGTCGGCCCCATAAGGTCATTGGGAAAAAAGGTTAGTATAAATAGAGATCGAAGATCTCTATTTTACTCATTCGGAAAAGCAACTCACTCTCACTTGAAAAGTGGCGCACTAGTGATGAGGAGGATCATCTGCTATCAGGAGACTATCTCAGTGTTATTTGGTTGTACTTTTGGTTGAGCCATTGCTCTCTCTATCTTTGAGGAAGTTGTGGGGTTTTTCACCTTAGGGTTTTCCATACGGAAACTCTGTGTCTCTTGTCTTCATGCTTTTTATTCTTGTGATGCTTGTCATATTGTGATTTTCATGCATTGATATACTGTAGATGTTATTCTCTCAGCAAAGATCCTAGAGTATTGTGAATTAATGCTCAAAATTTAACATGGTATCAGAGCTAACCTGAGAAGAAGACATTTTGCAGTGACGGAAGCTTGAGTTCCTTGTTTATTGAGTTTCTCTCCATAGATTTTTGAAAATAAGTATAGTAGATTGACTCTAGTCATCAAGGCACATCTATCTGTCCAATCAGAACTCAGTTCTGAGAATTTTCAGATTTGGCCCTAAAAATTAGGGTTTCCACAAAAATAGGAATTTCTTGAATCTGAAGACACAGCTGGAAGCTTCTTGCAAAAATAGAATTTTAGAGCTTTGGATCAAGATTTATGGCTGGGTAGATCTCCGGGAAACTCAAACCCTAATTCAGGGCTCTCCCTAGTGAACCCGGGAGGACAAAAAGGTAATTTTGAAGGGCAAGACTTTGCTGATCTCAAATTCTGAATGTACCGGGCTGATCAGCTCACCAAGGCGCATCTTTATATCCTTTCAGAAATTTGAAATTCACATTTTGAATTTTTAGGGTTTCTCTAATCCAGGACCAGATCCAGTTTTCAGCACTTCAAGTGGTAAGATCTAAATCTTTTCTATTTCCATTTGAAGTACTCTTTAAGATGTCTCTCCACACCAAGCTTGAGGATAAACTTGAAGGGGCTGATAACTTCCGAGCCTGGAAGTATAGGATTGGGTTAATCCTGGAAGAAAATGAGTTGGACTCATATGTGAAAGAAGACATCCCTATCCCAGAGGATGAAGAGGCCAAGGCATTGCACAAGAAGAACTTGGTCAAGGCAAAGAGAATCATTGCTGATTCTATCAAAGACCATCTCATACCCCATGTGTCTTCTCTTAAGACACCCAAGGAGATGTTTGACTCTTTGACCAAGCTGATTGAAGGGAAGAACATAAATCGGAAGATGACCCTGCGGAACCAATTGAAAGGAGTAAAGTTTCAGAATGGAGAAAACATTTAATCTTATTTTTCAAGGGTCTCCCAGATCAAGGAACAACTAGAAGCAGTGGATGAAATGGTGGAGAATGGTGAAGTTGTGATGACCACTCTGAATGGCCTACCCAGGTCATGGGATTCCTTTATCTAAGGAATTTTTGCAAGGAAGAAGTTGATCTCCTTCAGTAGACTACGGGAAGAATGCTCACAAGAAGAAGCAAGGCTTGTGGCACGAGAAGAAAAGATGGGGAATAAAGATCAAGCTCTCACAGCTCACACCAAGAAAGGGAAGTCCAAGAGAGAGCCATCTCACTCCAAGAAATCTTCACATCACTTCAAAGAAAGAAGAATCTGCTTCACCTGTAATGAGAAAGGACATATTGCCATAAATTGTCCCAAGAACAAGAAGGACAACAACAACTCCAACATGAAGAAGAAGGGAAGCAAAAGAAGGTTTCATGCTCATGTTGCCGAGGATGATGAACCACCCAAGAAGAAGGCTAGGGAAGAAAGTGATAATGACTCATCAAGTGAAGAAGAGTATGCTCTAATCTCTGCTCTCACAGGTACCATCTCCCATGGTTGTAATGATTGGTTGATTGATAGTGGGGCGTCCAAACACATGACTGGGTTTAAGGAATCGTTTGTGAATCTATCTGAACATGAATCACCCCATAAGGTGAAACTTGGGGATGATTATCAATACCCAATCAAAGGAAGTGGTGAAGCCTCCTACAACCTAGATTTTGGAAAATCTTTGAAGATGAAAGAAGTCCTTTATGTAACTGGTCTCAAGAAGAACTTACTCTCCATCTCTGCATTGGATGAAAAAGGTATGAGGGTTGCATTTGTAGATGGCCAAGTCCTAATGTGGCCAAAGGGTAAAACAATCGATGATGCAGTAGTGATTGGAGAGCAAGAGGGAGGTTTGTACAAATTGAAGGGACAACCTGAACATGCGATGGTGACATGAAGACAAAGATTCATCCATAGTCATGGATCACATAGAGGTATGTATAATTTGTTTTTGCAAAAGTTAACTAATGAGTTATGCAGGTCATTGAAGAGAACAAGAACACATTGCTAGACATAACTAGCAAATATGGTGACCAGGTATGTGTTTCTTATATCATAGGATCTATCATATAAGTATGCATGGCATGATTGATGATAATTGTTCATAAAGTCATAGGTTTGAGTAATTACAGGTTTAGACATGTTATGATATGACTGACCATAAGAGTCCTATATAAACCTTGAATGCTAATGTTGACTATACATGCTTGAGATTATTGTGTTTTAATAGTATACTAATGAATGTATGATTTTGTATGAGATCACAAGAATAACACAATCATGATACTAATAAGCATGCATAGGGACCAAGGATGAATATGAGTTCAAGAACAGGTAATCCAGGAAGCAAAGATCAGAAGGGAGCACACTCTAGTGGGTTCTGCAAGGGTGCAGATATTCAGAGGGACTTTTCCATCTCTCTACATTCCACAACAGAAAGGTGTAGAAGGACTCCAGCAGCTCCTGCAAGGAAGCAAAGACTCAGAGGGAGTCCACCCAACAAACAAACAAAGATAAGTATTTTAATTATCATTTCTTGCATATTTGTTTGTTTAAATAAAATTGTTCAATGGTGTATATGCTCATGTTCCTAGACTTAGGATATGTATTGTGCATATTAGAATGATTGCATTAATGAATAGTATACTACTAACATGCATGTATTGGGTAAGTGGCCTATGGCACTGTACAACATTCCATTGCTACTTATCTAGAATGAAACCTCTTTGCTGACATGTTAGGAGTAGTGCAAACTCTTAACAATGTTCTGTTAGGGATTGGAAGGCATCTAGAAAGTTATGGAACATGGATAAATGTTGTATTGAAGCATTGGCTAAGATAACTGCATGATTGCATGACATATTTCTTTATGTGTAAAGAATTTTGTTCTGAAAATTATGAAATGTTTCTAATCATGCAATTTAACTTATTTTGTAGGAAAGAACGTATATCTTCACCTAAAAAAAAAAAAAAAAGGACTACAACATTTGTTCCAGCAACAAAGATATCTATTGAATATTTTGAAGTTCCCAGGATCTGGGATGAAGAAATGGAATGCCATGATCCGTCGATCATGAAGATGATGTTTGGGATGCAATCCCAAGACCTGACAGGGAATCACATGTGTGCAGATTGAAGAAACCCTTGTATGGCTTGTAGCAAGATTCCAGAACTTGGTGTGATACTAAGAGGGAGCTTGTTGCTGAATTCGATATGAAAGATTTAGGAATGATGCACTATTTCCTAGGTATGGAGGTGTGGCAGAATGCAGGTGGGATCTTCCTTGGTCAAGGGAAGTACACAGTAGATATCCTGAAGAGATTCGGGATGATGGATTGCAAGGCCATGGCCACACCTATGGCATCGAATCTGAAGCTTCTATGTGATGCTTCATCTGAGCCGGTTGATGTCTCCATGTATTGTCAGATGATTGGGTCCTTGATGTACCTGACGAACACGAGACCAGATATTTGCTTTGCTGTGAACACATTGAGCCAGTTCCTGACGGATCCGAGGAGTGTTCACCTGATTGCTGTAAAGCATGTTCTGAGGTATCTGAAGGGTACAATGGATTATGGGCTCAAGTATGAAGCGAATCAAAAGTTTAACCTGTAGGGTTATGTTGATTAAGATTGGGCTGGCAGTGCTGCAGATAGGAAGAGCACATCTAGGTGTTGCTTCAGTATGGGATTAGGTGTGATCTCTTGGTTTAGCAGGAAGCAGTCCTGTGTAGCACTGAGTATAGCTGAGGCAGAGTATGTTGCAGCCTGTTCAGCTAGTTGTGAGGCAGTATGGCTACGGAAGCTACTGTCTGAGTTATTTGATCTCCCGTTGGATGCTACTGGTATCTTCTGTGATAACTAGAGTTGTGTGAAGCTGTTCGAGAATCCAGTGTTTCATGACAGGTCGAAACACATAGAGATCAAATATCACTATATCAGGGATATGGTGCAGAGAGGAGCCGTGAAGCTCCTGTATGTTGTGACGGACGAGCAGATTGTAGATGTGCTAACGAAGCCACTAGCCAGGTTGAAGTTCGAGTACTTCAGAGAGAGGCTTGGCGTTCTTCAGATCGAGGACACTTCGAGGAAGAAGTGATGGACACATTTGCTGAAGCCATTCCAAGCATGTTGGAAGGGGGATCCTTCACATGGCTATGGATGTAAGCGCTGGATGATGAGCATCCGGATGATGTTCTGGTTTCTGCTTGGATATGATCAGTTGGATCATTTATATGTATGTATGCATCATGTTGGATGCTGGATATGATCAGTTGGATCATTTATATGTATGTACGCATCATGTTGGATGCTGGATATGATCGGTTGGATCATGTGTATGTATTTTGTATGTATGCATCATGTTGGATGCTGATGGATACATTGTGTGGATCATATATCTTTGTATGATCAGGTAGATCATGTATGTTGATGGATACATTGTGTGGATCATGTATCTTTGTATGATCAGGTAGATCATGGATGCTGATGGATACATTGTGTGGATCATGTATCTTTGTATAATCAGGTAGATCATGTATGTTGATGGATACATTGTGTGTATCATGTATCTTTGTATGATCAGGTAGATCATGTATGCTGATGGATACATTATGTGGATCATGTATTTATATATGTATCAGGTGGATTCTTGGTGTGCATCAGATGGATGCATTGTATGATCAGGATGATCGTGGATGACGAGCTTCTCCAGATGACATGCAGTAGGATGTTTCAGTGATGATGATCAAGATGATCATGTGTACATCAGGATATTTTTGATGAGTATCAGATGATACTTTGTGGCTGTGGATCAGGTTGTGCAGGTAAGCATGTAATTTGTGCCTTGGGATATTTGCAGATGGTCTTTCGAGGTTTTTCCTATGGCATGCAATTCGGTGCCCTGGGACATCTGGCAATTGCTCTTTCGAGGTTTTGCTTGGGAGTACATGTAATTTGTGCCATGGGAGATCTGCAGATAGTCTTTCGAGGTTTTTCCTATGGCATGTAATTCGGTGCCCTGGGATATCTGGCAGATGCTCTTGCGAGGTTTTGTCCTATGGCATGTAATTTGCTCCTGGGAGATCTGGACAGGATGAAAAAGGCCTCAGATGCTTCAGCCAGGTTTTTCCATGACCACATGTAATTTGCTCCTGGGAGATCTGGACAGGATGAAAAAGGCCTTAGATGCTTCAGCCAGGTTTTGTGGTGAGATTCCATGTAATGTGCTCCTGGGAGATCCGACAGGTAGAGCCGTGTGCTCGTAACAGCCTGGGATGCTTCAACCAGGTTTTGTGATGGGTCACATGTAATGTGCTCCTGGGAGATCCTACAGGTAGAGCTGTGTGCTCGTAATAGCCTGGGATGCTACAGCCAGGTTTTGTGACGCACATAATAAGTCATGAGGATTCCACAGTATGGCCAGTGATGATGAAGACCTGTAGGTGGTGGGCCTACATCCAGTATGAAAAAGGACTGTCTCTGTAGAACTTCCTATGACGAGTAGAGTAAGAGATTGGTTGAGATAGCAGCAGTAGTGACAATGATGATGATGATGCATCGATGATGATGATCCAGAGAAGAAGACTTGTCTAGCAGATCTGTGTCGAGAAATACCTTCCTAGTTAAGAGGGAGTGTTGATGTATATGTAACTTTGGAATGTATTTCATCTGTGTATTTTATATATATTCATTGTACCCTTATAAGAGATGTGTTATTCCTCTATAAGGAAGTGTCGTCATGTTGATTGACAAGTGTCGCAAGTGTGTGTACTTGCTGATGGTTTATTAGACCACCATGTGGGGTCGGCCCTAAATTATATATAATATAATGTGGATGTATCTAGATAGACAAGTCGGCCCCATAAGGTCACTGGGCAAAAAGGTTAGTATAAATAGAGATCGAAGATCTCTATTTTACTCATTCAGAAAAGCAACTCTCTCACTTGAAAAGTGGCGCACTAGTGAGGAGGAGGATCATCTGCTATCAGGAGACTATCTCAGTGTTATTTGGTTGTACTTTTGGTTGAGCCATTGCTATCTCTATCTCTGAGGAAGTTGTGGGTTTTTTCACCTTAGGGTTTTCCCCACGGAAACTCTGTGTCTCTTGTCTTCATGCTTTTGATTCTTGTGATGCTTGTCATATTGTGATTGTCATGCATTGATATACTGTAGATGTTATTCTCTCAGCAAAGATCCTAGAGTATTGTGAATTAATGCTCAATATTTAACAATAATGCCACATTTGTAAAGGTAGTTGTCCCATAACCAACAGCTAGTGGTGAAGTGCAATTGCTTCCATCTGTCCCATACCTTCTAATAGCTTCCATTTCTCCTAGTGGGTCAGTGAACACTCATTTAACAGTTCCCTTGGGTGTTTGTCTCCTACTTTAATTTATTAAATAATAATAATTCAGTAATTACATTCATCCTTGACCAACTTGGTCATAATTACAAAACTTTGTAATTAAAAATTAACATAAAGTATTTTGCCAATAATAATAATATTTTCAGAATTTGCGTAGGTGACAAGACAGTTGTTCCAAAATTCTTCCATGTCTAAACCTTCATTTCTATTAGACCTATACTACCATCACCAGAACGATGAATTGGAGCCACATCGAGAATAGAGGATTGGGTAGCTGTAGAAGAAGCTCGGTACCATCTTGTGGATGGCTATCCCCAACTAAAGGGTTGCTCTGTCAAAGAAATATATGGCTTGATAGAGTCTATGGCTAGGAGGAACATTCTTGGTTTGTAGTTAGTTGGCCAGATTTCAGATATGTTCAATATGTGAATAAATGTATGGTATTTATTTATGATTATATTACTTGCTTCCATCATATGAATTATGGAACCAAAATAATGACTCTGTAAATGAATTCTTATGGAAACAGTTGGTAGAGTTTTCATATATGTTTTATGAATAATTATACTCATAATTATTTTGATGTAAATGTATAATTGAAATCATTAGAAGAATAAAATTACATACCATAAGCAAATTCAGCTAGCATATTTCAGTACCCAGGACCCTAGAGTCACTGTAAGGTCACCAAGTATGTGACATAGTTCCAATGCAATCCAATATAGGAATTTCTTCAGCCCATTTAGTGAAGTATTCGACTGCTACTATGACATATTTGCGACCCTACGCTGATGCCGGACGACATTCCATGAAATCAATTTCCCATTTGCAAAATGGGACAACCGTGATGACTAGATGGAGAGGGGTAGGGGGTGCCCTTGTTTTGCAAGAAAATACTTGACAATTGGCACATATTTTGATAGTGTAAATACAATCCTTGAATAGTGACAACCAAAAATACCCTGCACAAATATTTTTTGTGTGATAGTCAACCCCGAAAGGTGGCCACCGCATGCCCCCGCTGTGGCAGTCATTAAGGACCTATTCAATTTTCTCATGTGATAAAAAATTCATAAGATAGTGTTGACCCTGTGACGATATAAATACCAGTATGGTGTGATAATTCTATATAGGATAAATACCATGAAATAATTCTAATATCCAGGGATCTTGAAGCAAATAAGTCCACACAAGAATTATTCAAAGATATGCAAGAATAAGAAGAAATATTGAGACAAGACCATAAGAGAAGAAAATCAATTAATGTAAATATAATATCTATATTATTAAATAATATGAATAAAATATATAATACATCTCAAGAGAGAAAATAGAATGCCTTGAAGGAAAGTTGTAAAGCACAAAAAAGGAAGGCTTACTAAAAGCTAGAAAACCCCTTAGGTCGCAAAAGCACCTTCCAAATTAGTCAAGAGTCTCGTGAATTATCTAAATATGGTATGGAAGATAGTGAGTGCTGAAAATGGAATGTGATGATGAATTTTGGAGAGAAGAAAGAGGTGGAGTTGGAATTGTCCAAGTGGAGACAATTTCCTAGTCAACTAGCTTTACGTTATCCACTAGAAAGCAAAAAAAGTAGGATAGAGTTGTCTAAAGAAGGAAGGAACCTTTCTAATCCAGGAATAGAATAAAATCAGATAGAATCTTAGGAAATATTATCTAGAATCTATCCAAATTATTTTTAGTGACTTAGGATGGCATATGGAGGCATAAAAGAAAAAACTAAGACAACTACATAGTCAACACCTAGGAAAATTAATCTAGATGACTAATAAAATATATCCTAAGTATGGAATGGGTTTTTAAATGTTACAACACCCCCCCTTAAGCCTGAATGTATGTGGTAAAATATCAAGGCTTATGGCCACCCCAATACAAAAATTATGCTCATGTAAACTGAGGAAACAGGGAAAACCTCATGGGAATAAAACCCTCCCTAAAAAAATGGACATGTGCACACCAAAAATTGTTGTTTCTCCAAACTCAAGTATTTGTGAACTTTATCAGATGTATGGAGGTATATTCCTCTTGGAAATAAGTGGATCATGCTCCAAAAACATGTGGTTGAATTTTCCATCAGTGGATGCAAGAGAAACTGGAGGATTTCTGAACTTGCTCTTTAACAGAACAAATCCATGAATATACATTATGGAACTTGAAATTTGAACCAACTGAGGTAGGATCAGTTCCAATCAGATCTTATTGCTCTTGAAACTTGAACTTCTGATAAGTGGAAGTTAAATAATATCCAAGAATTGATATATGGTCCATTGAGATCTCCTTTGAACCAGCAGGCGTGAGATCAAATCCAAAATCACCAAAATATGTCTGAGACGTGAACCCAAGCGAATGGTAGTGTCCTCCATCTTTAGTGAAAATATGAGAACATGTGCCAATGATCATATAGAAGTACATAAGAAGTATGTGATCAAGGAGGGTGAATGCATAACCTCCAAATTCTGATCTAAACTCCAAAACATTTAGAAGATCATCATTCTGCACACTAGCAAACTCATGTGAAAGAGAGGATTCAAGAACCTCTTCAGATTCTAGAGCATAAACTAGCTTATATTGCTCATAATTTAGAATATAAGACTTATGGGAGAACAAGAGAGAGATATGGAAGTCTTCATTAGTCAACAATTGTATGTATTGAATAAATTTCTACCATTTGATCTTCAGTACCTACAAAACAACCTCTCTGAAATTTTATACTAGAAGACTAATTTAGGCAAGAGCTCTCAAGGCTATGATACCATGTGATCTATGATATCTCCCTAATATATTATACCATTTGATAATTCTATATAGTATCAGTACCAATAAATAACTCTAATATCCAATGATCTTGAAGCAAATAAGTTTTCACAAGAATGATTCAAAGATATGCAAAAATAAGCAGAAATATTGAGACAGGACCATAAGAGAAGGAACTCAATTAATGAAAATATCATCTCTATATGATTAAATAATATGAATACAATATATAATACATCTCAGGGGAGAAAATAGAATTCCTTGAAAGGAATTTGTAAAGCACAAAAAAAGAAGGCTTACTAAAAGCTAGAAAACCCCCTTAGGTAGAAAAAGCACCTTCCAAATCAGTCAAGAGGCTCACGAATTATATAAATATGGTATGGAGTATAACGAGTGATAAAAATGGAATGTGATGATTAATTTTGGAGAGAATAAATAGGTGGAGGTAGAATTTTTCAAGTGGAGACAAGTTGTCTAAAGAAGGAATGCACCTTTCTAATCCAAGAATAGAATAAAATCAGATATAATCTCAGGAAATATTATATATAATCTATCCAAATTCATTTTAGTGACTTAGGATGCAATATGGAGGCATAAAAGATAAAACTAGGCCAACTACATAGTCAACACCTAGGAAAATTAATCTAGATGACTAATAAAATATATCCTAAGTATGGAATGGGTTTTTAAATGTTACAACATTTGGGATATCACCTTCCTTTACTACTTTGTTGAGTGAAAGGAGACTACACTATTTGGAATGACCTTCAATATCTTATAGAGTTGTTTTCCCAAAGAAACAAGGAAACAATGCCATCGAGACTCATATACAACATGATGTTTCCACATATATGGATGTCCTAAAATAACATCACAAACTTTGAGAGGGGAAATATCAAAAAATACCCTATGTTTAAATGGTTTGATTCCATAGGGCAGGCGACATTGCTAATTCATGCAGATTTCACCACCCTGGCTTAGCCAATTGATGTTGTAGTGATGTGGGTGTGGTGTTATTAGCAAATTCAACCTTTTCACGACCTCTGCTAATATTATGTTCTTTTGATTCCCACTATGAACAATGAAATGTAGTGGAGAACCATTCACCCAAATCTGTCAGTGGAATATTCGCTCAACTTCCTTTGGATCTTTAGGCTCACTTAGATGAATATTTATGGTAGCGACCATGACATTGGGTTCTACATCAATGATCCACTTTACCTTGTGTGTGATTGTGACACTAGGTTATGAATACGAAATGAAATGGAGATATGACTCCGAGGATTTGAGCTCAGCCACCAATGACTACTTTGAGCGACATTCATTAGTGTTGTGCCAAGGATTTTTGTGGAACTCGCATAGCTTTCTCATGTCCTTTTTCATAGTTTCCCATTACCCCTCTTTGCTTGTGGATTTGATAGGTTGTCCTATGGTTGGTTATCCTTTCCCCATCCTTTGTTATACAAGTTGGAGTTTCCTTTTCCATAATTTTTTTGCAACGAATTTGCAGACTTGAAATGTAACTTATTCTTTGGCTTAAATTTCTTCTCGATTTTGACAACATAATGATACACAACTCCCAGTGGCGAGATGTATTGAAAATCCATTTTCATTTGGATGTACCTATGTAGTCCCTCACAATATTTTAGAACTAGATGTTGCTCAGATTATTTGATACCTAGATTGGTGCACAAGGTATGGAAGGTATTTTTGAACTCCAACACTATTTGGTCCCTCTTCTAATGTAGGGTGGTCCATCTCATGTACTAGTTGTCATATTTTCCAACATGGTAATATTGTTCCTTAAAGCAATTTATAAAAGAGACTCAAGTGGGATCAAACCCAAACATTCGAGACTCCTCTGTGGATTTTTTATCACAGTAAGTTTGCCACCAATTTTTTATGTGGGGGACAACCTTAAGGAGCGTAAAGATGATATTTTCCCTATCAAAAGAATTGTGGATAGAGAAATACCTGTCTAGAATATTTAACCATTTTTTCAAAGCATCCGCATCTATCTAACCTTCAAATATAGGAATCTAAAAATTAACTTGTAACTTTAATGCCGTTTCTCCCTTGAAGTGACTACTAGTTGAAGGTCCCTCCATTGTTGCTGGTAACCATCAAAGGATTTGGATGAAATTATCCATCATCTTGTTCCTTTGTTGTGTAAGGGATTCCTCGAGAAACATCTTGAAAGGATATCCTAATCCATCATCTCTCTTTCACTTTTCCATGGGAGGTGATTTGAGCCACCGAGGGTGGTATTTATCAAGATCAACTAGTTCAAGACCCAACTGTTTATATCTTGACATCGTTGAAAACATGCATGGAGAAACAACAAAAGGGTAGACTACTCTCATACCATTGACCCATATTTATGTTTGAATGAAATGAAAGAACACATATAGACCAAATTACATAGATATATATTGCAAAGAAAATTGTGATACATTAAAATCATACTCTATAAATTAATGAAAAAGAACAGATGGTAAAATGAAGAATACCAAATAGCTAGAATGGTGGTAGCTGATCTCTAAGAAGAGATGTGGTATAAACACTCATTTGTGAGAAGCTGAGATATAATGAGGCCAAAAGGGGCCTTTTAACATAAATCATCCATGAGGAAACCCTAAACATAAAAAAACCTAATCCTAGAATATGAAACACCAAAAGGATTCTGAGACATATTGTGGTTAGTTGATACATCAACTTCCATGGGGAATAATGTTTTCATACTATTTCCATTTGGGGTGATTGTTATCCCATTGAAAAGGTACTGTCAATAAGTACACATTTTGAACAACCTTGTGCATTCCTATGACTATCTACTAGGTGTTGTTGTGCCAATAAAACATCATTTAGGGCCTCAAAACGACCCCAGAAGATCAAGACCGAAAAAATAGTAAAAAAATTGCTAAGATGGGAAATTTTGTTTTTATCCAATGGAATAGGTGCATGGCCACCGATGTCTATATGGATCAAGGAGTAACTCGATCAAACACCTCACATTGTGGGTCACCTATCGTCATAGTACCTAATAAGGATGGGAATTGGAGGATGTGTATTGACTATGGAGCTATGAATAAGATCACCCTGAAGAATTGATACCCTTTACCCATCATGCTAGTTACTTCACCGAGTTGTACCTCAAAGATGGATACCACTAGGTATGAGTGTAGGAAGAAGACACCTAGAATACTTCCTTCAAGACTAGGAAAGGTATATATGAATGGTTAGTAATGCCTTCTGGTTTATGTTATGCACCAACTACATTTATGCATTTGATGAATAATGTATTGCATCCTTTTATTGATTCATTTGAAATAGTGTATTTGGATTATATACTAGTTTATAGTGCTACTTGGGAAGAGAATATTATGTAACGACCCAAAACTAGATTCATAAACCTAATTAAATTTCATATTTAATTGCAGCAATTTTAAGAAGAACTCAGTGTACCAAGTCATATCATCAATCTTATTTTATCAGAGAATTACCATAAATTGAAATTGTAATCTCTAGTTACCTAATCAATGACCAATTTTACCAGTTTTGGATGCATACCTTGTCCTCCTTGATCTACTAGCTCCTCTATCCGCAAAAAACAATTGGGGGGACAACTCACCACCCAACCAACCCCTAGCCAAAGGACAAGGCTCCCAAGACCTCAACAATTAAAACTATGCCAGAACAAGAAGTACCTTAACTCCTTTCACTATTTCTCAATCAATCTGAGTTCCACACTCTCCTCTTCCTTATACTCCCTCTTCAGAAATGTTAGCATGCAAATTGTACCCTGTAAAACCCAAGTAAGACAATAAATTACGTGGGAAAAAATGCATGCAACTTCTATGAGTATTACTCAATGTGTCACTAATAACACTCCTATCCATTCAAGGTGAGATGAATTCACCCTCAGGAGGTCCCTCAATGTCCTTACGCTTCCTGGAAGCTACATATTTGCAAAATAAATGTTAGGACAAGATGACTTAAAAATAATTGAAAAATAGTGATTGTTCACTATTGTGAATGCCTAAAATGATAAAATATGCTTGTAAGATGAATTCAATTGATATCTAGTATGAAAAACAACTTATATATATGATGTAACATCAAAGAGCAGTGGAAAAAAATGCATTTTATGTTGTTTTACCGTAAAAATCAACGAACTAAATATTATAAAAATAGTGTTTATTAAACTTTTGGCATGCAAATGGCAGCAAAGAAATTGTTTAAAAATTTCTTGGTAATGGTGCAAGATCTCTTTAAAACTAGCTCATAAAAAAATGGAAAATGAGAAACATAAGGTGCTTCTAAATTGTAGATTTAACCTATATAAAAGGATAATAACTTCTAAATTATTGCACAGAAAACACATCAAAATGTCATCAAAATTTGAGAGTCGGATACAAGTATAACAAAACTTTCTTATGCATAAATCAAAATTTTGATTGCACGAAAGAGACATACACAAAAATTGTACAATGATATTCCGTGCACAAAAATATAGAATCTAGAAGAGAACATAAACCATGTGTGTGTGTGTGTGTGTGTGAGAGAGAGAGAGAGAGAGAGAGAGAGAGAGACCCAAATGAAGGAAATTTGACCATTAAACACTGAATCCTCTCTTGTTTTATAGAATGAATAGGTTTTAGGTCAAGAGAGTGGGGCACATTAGGTCATAGAGGAAGAGGGTCACATGGGTCATGAAAATAGGGAGTTTCTCTTAGTCAGAATTCCAATGAAGTGACCAAAATCCATGCACACTAATGTGAAGTGATCCTCCTATAGTGTTCTAATGGGGTGAATTAGTTAACTAATCCTAACCATAGTTTAACTCATATTGATTCCAACTCACTCATGCATGCACCCTAGATCACTCAAGTGGTACATGCATGCACCTTGTCTAAATGAAACAAATCCCTACACGCACTCTTGAAGACTCTAGCGATCGATGCAACTGCCATATCTAATTGAAGCAAATCCATACATGTTCTCTGGAAGAATACAATGATACATGCATGCACTATAGTTAAATACCACTTTTTCTTGAAGTGATGCATTCCCATGCACGTGCCATGCAATTCAAAACCCTAACCCTAAAAATGAAGAATCTTGCATGTCTCCCAAATATTTTTTATTAGAAGCCTGAGCTCACAAGGATGTGAAAAAATGTCATGATCTATGTTATGCAATCCTTTTAATCCCGTTTCCTAAATATAGGAAAGTTTCCTAAAAAATAGGAATCTTCTAAAAGCTTGTGAAATATTTGTATTTGTGCTAAGGAAACATCATCACACCAATCATATATATGAACTCAATGGGAACCAAACTTGGATCTAATAAACTTCCTCTAGAGATTCTATCTAAATACCAACTTAATGGAATGTGCTGACCCTTAATCCCTCTAGATTTCTTTGTATAAAATCTAGGGTTAATTGTGGTGGCTCAATGGGATGAGATCCCCTTGCAGTTGTTAAGATTTAATATGCTAAGACATTCCATTTCACAACAATAGCATATACATGATCACTGAAAGGACAACAAGCACAGCATAAACACAAGATACACATATTTATCCTGGGAAACCCTCATGGGGTAGAAAACCCAACAAAGCTTACTCAATATAGATGACCAGAAAATACAAAGATGTAAAGCCTAAACATGAGCTCCTTCTCCTCCATAGCATATCTCTCTCTCACCTATGCGCCAATCACAAGTGAGTGTAATGTGTTAAATGAGGAACACACCTCCTCTATTTATACACAACTCTGAATTGACTTTTACACCAACTAGGTCGACCCCAACTTAACCACATAACATAAGGCTGACTGGGCCAACCCCTCTAGGGTGGTCTAATAACCCTTTAAAGCACATGAGTCATACAGGGCCGACCCCCACTAGGGAAGTCTAATAACCCAAGTTACCACATTCTCCACGGAGAAATAAAACATCTCCGGATATACAATAAGGTCTTCATAGTGGAATGAAACATCTCTGGAATAATAAAGTACAAATATAATATTCTTAGAAGTTACAATATTTCAACACTCCCCCTTAATGAGAAAAATATTATAACAACATATGCAGGAGCAAGGAGTCATCAACTACATGATACATGATACATCTATAAATCATTGGAAGCTTTCTTCATACATCATCAGTAACTCAAACAGTTACTGGAACATCTTCAAGATCTTCAATACTGGAACATCAACATCTTCAGTACTGAGTCTTCATCTTCTGCAGCACTTAAAAAACTACAGTAACATCATCATCTAGATCTCTCGATCAAAAGTATCAACATCTGGATCCTCTCGATCAACGACATCAACATCTGGATCCTCTCGATCAACAGTATCATCTGGATCTCTAGATCAACAGCATCATCTGGATCTCTAGATCAACAACATCATAGCATCATACCCTGCAACACACATGATCCAATTACGGGATGATTAATCCCTCTCACTTTAATACATCTCACATGTCTATGGACGATACAATCCAGATCTACTTCCAGGATAATCAATCCTTATCAATTTAAGACAAGTCTCATGTCTATGGACAATGCAATCCAGATGTACTTCCAGGATGATCAATCCTTATTAATTTAAGACAAGTATCATGTCTATGTATGATGCAATCCAAGTCTACTTCTAGGATGATTAATCCTTATCAATTTAAGACAAGTCTCATGTCTAAGGACGATGCAGTCCTTGATCCGTTTAAGACAAGTATCATGTCTAGGGACAATGCAGTCCGTGATACTTTTAAGAAAAGTCTCATGTCTAGGGACGATACAATCCGTGATCCTTTTAAGACAAGTCTCATGTCTAGGGATGATACAATGGGTGATCCTTTTAAGATAAGTTTCATGTCTAGGGATGATACAATCCATGATCCTTTTAAGATAAGTCTCATGTCTAGGGACAATACAATCCGTGATCCTTTTAAGACAAGTCTCATGTCTAGGGATGATACAATCCTATCACGTACATTTTGAACCAAATGTTCAGGGATGATGCAGTCCTATCACATACATTTTGAACCAAATGTTCAGGGACGATGCAGTCCTATCACATACATTTTGAACCAAATGTTCAGGGACGATGCAGTCCTATCACATACATTTTGAACCAAATGTTCAGGGATGATGCAGTCCTATCACATACATTTTGAACTAAACATTCAAGGACGATGCAGTCCTATCACATCCACTAGGGACCACTTTCTAGAAGACATATGTCTACGGATCTCTTTTAGGCCATGTGTCTAGGGATGATACAATCCCTCTTATCCACTAGGGACCATTTCTCAGAGACATACGTCTACAGATCAATTTAGGCACCGAAGTCCATGGATGATACAATCCCTCCTAGTCCACTTAGACAAAGTATAAGGACCATGCATCGACCTCATCGTCGGAACATGTAACCTCATCATCGACACAAGTATCCTCATCATCGATACAAGATGTAACCACATCATTGATACAAGTATCCACATCATCGACCTTACCGTTGGTGTAGGCAATCTCATCATCAGCGACCATATCACTCCCTCTTTCGAGGAGGGTCCTTATGAACTACACCAAGCTTGTCTCGAAAATAGTCAAACTTTACTCGAGACAGAGGTTTGGTCAATATATCAGCAACTTGTTCGTCAGTGCTCACATTCTCGAGCTTTATAGCTCCTTTCTGCACCATATCCCATATATAGAACTGTGTGCTTTGACTTATCATGGAACACTGGATTCTCATTCATCTTGATACAACTCTGGGTGTCACACAAGATCACAGTTGGGTCCATCTCCAAGTCAAACAATCCTGATAACAATTTCTGAAGCCATAGCACTTCATAACTAGCAGAGCAAGCAACAATATATTCCGCTCCAACTGTGCTGAGAGCCACACTAGATTGCTTCCTGCTAAACCACGAGATCATGGTAGATACCGAACAATAACATCCTCTTGATGTGATTTTCCTATCTGATACACTTCTTTCCCAATCAACATCTGTGTAGCCATACAATCTGAAGTCATGATCTCCAAGATAACATAGACCAAAGTCTATCATACCCTTTAGGTACTTCATCACATGCTTTGCAGCTATCAGGTGAACAAGCCTGCGTTCCACTAGATACTGTCTCAAGGTATTCACAGCAAGGCATATATCTGGCCTGGTATTCGTCAGATACGTCAATGAACCAATAATCTGTCTGTAGAGAGTCACATCCACTAACTCTGATGAGTCAACAGCTTCAAGTTGGAATCCATGGGAGTGGCCATGGCTTTGCATTCCAACATATCAAATCTTTTCAAGATTTCCACAGCATACTTTCCCTGGTTGAGAAAAATTCCTTCCGGACCTTTCCATACTTCCAGACCTAGGAAGTAATGCATCAATTCGAGATCTTTCATCTCAAATTCTATAGTTAGCTTCTTCTTCCTTTCCATTATTTGTTTCTCATTCCCTGTCAGAAAGATATCATCCACATATAGTAATAGTATGACAATTTCATCATCCATAACCTTAAGGTAAAGGTTAGGTTCATCTTTACTTTTGGTCAACCCCAATCTTGTCAAGAAGCTATCAATTCTCCCTCTATGACTGAACATCATTCACACTTTGCATTGAGTGATATTCTGCATATCTATCTTTTCCATCTCCCGTCAGATGGGTCTACTGATATGAGCCTCAAGGTCATTCGAACTCTGTGGTGAGTTCCTTCTTGCATCCATATAAGAGAAGAATTTCATCTATATATAGACACCATCTTCAACCTTGTAGCAAAGGTTGAAATTTGCATCACCCATGGTGATCATTAATCTCATCAAATGACTATTGATCCTGGGTACCCATACAGAGCTTTCTTCAATTGAATCCTGGGAGTTTTCTCGATTCACACTTCTTCTTCAATTACACCATTAAGAGAATGGTCTTATCTAGCAACTTGGAGCAAACATCTCATCATGATCCTCTTCCTCTTTCTAAGAGAATCTTCTAGCAATGAGCCTTCTATAGTATGTTTGATTTGTAAGCCTTCTTGTTGAACATCCATCACTTGTTCGGTGTTTCATCATTCTTCATGATCTTTCCTACAAATCAAATTTAATTACATGATTAGTAATACTTCATAATCATCAAATCATGTTGACATGATAACCTATTATGCATATTGATATGATTCACATGGTTATGCACCCATCTTGACCAGTACTTTGGCACAACACTTTTCCATATCCTGTATGCATATAGTGGCTATCTAGATGCCTTCCATCTCTACCAAAACATACTATGAAGAGCGTGCACAGCTCTTAGCATGTCAGCAAAGAGGTTTCATTCTAGACAAGCAATAATGGAATGTTTGTCCAACTTACCCATCATATGCATATTAGTAGTATACTGTTCAATGCTATATGAATGCTTACACTATGCATGATATATTCTAGGAATACAAATATGCATACAACTATTATGAGCAATATCATTGACTATTCATAGATTCAAGAAGTAATTCAAATAACAACTCAAATACTTATATTTTATGTTTGTGTGGTTGCCTCTTGCTTGATCTCTATTTTCCCTTTATGATAGCATCATGATTATATGTCTTTGAACTTCTATCCATCCTGGACCACTATGCATGCTTAAGTGTGCACTAGTGTCATCCTCATGATCTCATACATAATCATACATTGATTAGTATAATCTCAATACTATCAAAAAATTATGATTCTAAATAATCTTAAGTATGTATCGTCATGATCATTTCATACATAGGTATACTTACCTAAGATCCTAACAAAGTAGGATTCTAAATTGATATAGGAAAACATACCTGGATTATCAAGCTTGGTTATGTCTTAACATACCCAAACAATATCTTCTTTGTTCTCTTGTGCTAAAACCTTCATATCTCATAGGTTAATCATAGAACAAAGTCATACATACCTCGTAAGTAGAGCTTCTATGTGGTCAGAGACTATGGATAAGTCTTTGTCTTTATGTTATCATGGTTATAGAACTTGATTTGTCTTTCTTGATGTACTTGTATCTTGTTAGTAGACAACATCATCCTCATACAATACCACAAGTGCATTAGTACAATCATAAGTGTCATAACCCTAATAAATGAATGTCTTCTATCATTCACATGCATTCATTATCAAATAATCATAATTGTACTAACCTCAATAACATGAAGACAAACATACTATGAACTTAATCAAGAATCATATTTCAAAACATATCTGTATTTCCTCAAGTCATACCTATCAGGATTGCTTGTAGTCTTCTTATGTAAGGCCTTAGCCTCATCTCCCTCTAGAACTGGAAGTTATTCACTTATGCAGGTGACAAATTCATTCTCTTCTGGGGTTAACCCAATCCACTTTTATTTGCTGAAACTGGATCTATTGCTGGATTAGGGTTTGTCAGAGAAACCCTAAAAATTTAAAATTTGAATTTCAAACTTTTGAATGGATGGAAAGATGTGGCTTGCTGAGCTGATCAAGCTGGTATACTTCAATTTTGAAAACAACAAAATTTGACCCCTCAAAATTTCCTTCGAAACTTCTGGATTCACAGGACAAGACCCCAAACTAGGGTTTGATAAAGCCCACCCTTTTTCCCAACCAAAAGGTTTGATCCAAAGCTCTAAAATTAGATTTTTTTGAGGAGCTTCCAGCCATGGTCACAGACTTAAAAAATTCCAACTTTTGCAGAAGCCCTAATTTTCCACCTTTCCAATCAAAATCTTGAACTAGGGTTTGATCAAGCCCGACCTTCTGCCCAACCAAAAAATTCGATCTTGGTCTCTAAATTTAAATTTTGATGAGGAGCATTCATCCGTGGACTCTAATTCCAAAAATTCCAACTTTCTTCGAATCCCTAAATTCCCGCAGCAGTGATAAGCCAAGAATGAAGGTGCTCATAATCTAATTCTGTTTTGACAAAAATATGCACCTGATTGTTTCTGGTGCAACTCTAAAATTACGAATCCACAGGCTCTGAAACTTCAGTCTGTGGTATCCTAACCTATCATATTTCCAACCCCATAGGTATGACCTCAATTGGATTCTCTGAGAGAGAGTTATGCCAAGTGTCGCAACGTGACCTGTTTATGGGATAAAATAGGAGAGCGAAATTGTGCGGAGTACCACGTGTCCCTATTTCAACTTCAACCTCTGAAAAGTGTACCTATGAAACTACAGTCTATTCCCTACCTGTCACTTTTTACTAAATTTCATTTGGAGCTTCCTAGCCCGAGATATGACCTTTTTTCCTAGGTCACCTATTTATGACTGAGATATGGAAGACGCAGAAACCCTAACTTGTACTGATCACATCTCACAAAGTACAATGAATCTGAGGTTTTCATTCAGACACAAGGTATAGGGGGATGTTATCTACGACTTGTAAATTTTTCGGATCCTTAACCTCCGCCAAAATGGAGTTATAGTGAAAGTTCCACGATGACTGATTTTTGCTATGCAAAACCCTAACTTTCAAATTGTCGCAAGTGAAGCAAGTGTCGTAAGTGCCATACATTGCCTTCCTTCAAGTTAGCTCTGATACCATGTTAATATTTAATATGCTAAGACATAGAATATCAGTATTACATTCCATTTCACAACAATAGCATATACATGATCACTGAAAGAACAACAAGCACAACATAAACACAAGAGACATAGATTTATTCTGGGAAACCCTCATGGGGTATAAAACCCAGCAAAGCTTCCTTAATATAGATGACCATCAAATACAAATATGTAAACCCTAAACATGAGCTCCTTCTCCTCCATAGCATATATCTCTCTCACCTATGCGCCAATCACAAGTGAGTGTAACGTGTTAAATGAGGAACACACCTCCTCTATTTATACACAACTCTGACTTAAATTTTACACCAACTAGGTCGGCCCCAACTTAACCACATAACATAAGGCTGACTGGGCCTACCCCTCTAGGGTGGTCCAATAACCCTTTAACCCACATGACTCATATAGGGCCAACCCCCACTAGGGAAGTCTAATAACCGAAGTTACCACATTCTCCATGGAGGAATAAAACATCTCTGGATATACAATAATGTCTTCACAGAGGAATGAAACATCTCTAGAATAATAAAGTACAAATATAATATTCTTAGAAGTTACAATATTTCAACAACAGGATGTCAAGAATCCTACGAATCTATGTATCACTGGACTATAAAATTATGATTGTACTATGGAATATGGAGTAAAAACATATGACCCTCTGCTGATCAAGAAATGAAAAGAACTTAATCATATCATAATTTCCACCTACAACTTCAACCTGCAAATAAGTATGATTACCCTTGCTGGAAAATGAATTGAAATCAACATGCCAGGGAAAATGACCTGGTCAAATGTCAATAATGTAAACACCTTCTAGGTATGAGTATATCCATCAATAAGGAAAATAGGTTCCAAGGTACAAGTACAAACTATTAATGTGAAAGATGTTTTCAAGCTGAACACTGAAAAGGATCACCCAATTAGGACCCAAAAATGATCATCCATGTCAATTTCAAGATGGACATCAATGATGCTAACAACCATCAAGTTGCTCCAACTCATATTCCATTCTCAAGATAATGTGTTGTAGTTGATGAGAAATGACCTGCATGGAGGAAAAATAGATAGTACAATGGTGTGGTGCCATATCCATAATGTTAGATGAGGAGTCAACTCTAGAAACATGACTCAAATGAAAATACTTAAGAGACAAACAATTATATGACTCAAGAATTTTACAACTCTACCCATCCTAATAGACTCAAATATTTACAAAGGAAAGGGAAACCATCCTCATCCATACATGACCTAGGAATATGTACAAAACACTACTGAAGGTACACATGTTTGAATCAATAACAACAACGGATAGTAATAACATCAATGGAAAGTGACTCAAAAAACAAACAAACCAGCCCCATTTAAGGCACTTATTAAGCAAGGAAAAGAAGGACAAATGATGAAATAAACATAGGAAATCAATGACTAATATATAGGACCAAACAATAAAATAAAATAAGGGAAAAAAAACAAACTAAAACTCAAATGATTGTCAAAAAGCATAAAAACCAACGAACTAAATCATAAAAGTACTACCTAGAACTCATGAATTTTCCTCAAACTCCTTGTTTCTTTTTTTTTATAATCTGGGTGTGGTGGCCCTTATTTCTAATTGTTTTTAATAAATAGCATGATCAATAATTATACTCAAATGACCAGTGTAACCATGCATTTAGGTGATCAATGAAGCGGGGAAAATCAACATAGTCAACCCTCCAATGCAACCAATCATGCAATATTCAAAGACGGAAAAATGCACTCATTGCATCAGTCAATTGAAACTAGGGACGTGGGTCCTCATTAGTGATCAAGAAGAAAATAAATCCAATTATTTTAAAATCTACTTCTTGAACCATTTCTATCATCATGGAATCAACTATATCATGAGTCATCTTGATACTTAACCAATGATCCCTCAGAGTATCTTCCTACAAAACAAAATCTATTTGTGGGATCATAGGAAAACTATGAGGAATATCATCTTTTGGTTGAGCAAAAGGATGGTCTTCCTACTTCATTGGTGTATAATCAAATTCTCTCAAATCATTATGGGGCTGTGCAAGGATAAACTATTTGATTCATTCAACTTTGCATGGTCGATTTGTTCCTCTTTGTTTTGAATATAAAATATGAAATCATTGAGATTGCATGATTCATGATGCTCTTGCTACCTACAACTGAGAGAATTTGATGAATCAATGTCTAAAATTATATGATCCTTCACTTCACAAAATTTGTCTTCAATACTAGGCACAAACTAGAAGTGTGTAGATTCATCTTCTGTGAAATATTTGGCATCCCTCAATCCCTCATTATTATCATGCATTGGTGTTGATTTATTTCTGCATTGTTCCCTTTCTACTAGGAAATATTCATACTCTTGATTTTCTCCCTAATGATCCATGAAGATAGTTTCAAAGGTTAGCATTGAGTCAATGTATCCCTTCCTCAAACCAACAAAGTACCATAAGTCTCTCACATCTCCACACATGGTTTTTGAAAATATTTTCATAACCACATCCTCATTATGGAGGTCAAAATTCTCCACAAATTTATAAAAATAGTCAATATGTTTCTTTGAAGAACCCCCACTTCCATTGAATATGGGGAGAAAAACAAGCCATTTTGTTGGATCAAGAATTGGATTTGGATGTCCATGAATAGTGGTGAAATTCAAGGGATCATATTTCCTAGCTAAAATATCTACAAAAATCATTTTGCAACTTTTCAATAATGGATAAAAATATTACAATTAAACCATACCTCTACTATGGAGTCACCATAGGGCATTGAAAACTTCCTTTTTCAAAGAGGAATTTACCATCAATGGAGTCGCGAGGGGAGACTTAAATGGTCTACCCTCATGTTCCTAAATATAATTTTAGTTTCTTTAATGGTTGGAATTGTGCCTCATGCATCGTCGAATCATAGAGATCTTATGATTTTCCAACCTGATAGGACCTTGCAAAAGTGGAGTTTCCATGTGAGATGAAAAATATAAATAAGATAAAGTAAATCTCACCAATGTCGTGAAAGCCGAGAATTGATGATGATCCCTGACAATGTCGCCAATTTGTTAGCACATAAAATATACTCTGTAAAATTCAAGTAAGATAATAAAATCAGTGGAGAAAATGCATGCAACTTATAAGAGTATTATCCAATGTGTCACTAATAACACTCCTCTCCATTCAAGGTGACTTGAATTCACACTCAAGGGGGACCATTAATATCCTCATATTGTTCGAAAACTTCAAATATGCATGAAAATTATTATAACAACGAAAAGATGACTAAAATTCATTCAAGGGAAACGATTATTCACTATTTTAAGTGACCAAAATAATAAATTCAATAGTATAATTAATATACCAGCATGTAACTACTCAAGTTTTCTATTAAGATTGAAAAAACAATGATAAAAATTCATTTTTATACTATTGTATCGTAAAAATCAACAAAATAAAATCTATGACAACAATATTTATTTTTTATTTGGCACATAAATAAATGAATCCGAAGGAAATTCTTAGTAAAATCATGATGGTGGTGTGCGATCCATTAAAAATAGCTAAGTAATTTGGAAAATAAAAAATAGAAGGCGCTTCTAAATGGTAGATTTGCCTAATTAGAAGGATAAGAAATTCCCTACATTTGCATAATGAATCATCAAAGCACCAAGCTTCCAGAGATTAACAAACATAACAAAGGATTTATTTAATATTTCTGAAAGGATGATTGCACCAAAGAGACAAACACAAATCCAATACAATGATATCCCCTTAAAAAAAATCTAGAAGTTAGAAGAGGAGAGAAAACATGATAGAGAGAGCTATGGCTAAATAAAATCCGACCATTAGGCCTATAGAATGCACCCTCTCTCCTTTTATAGTATGAATATCTTTTAGGTAAAGAGAGGGGAGGATATTAGGCCATAGAGGAAGAGTGGGGGCATATTAGATCAAAGAGGAAGAAAGGGGGGCACATTAGGTCATTTTTTATATGATTTATATAGACAACCTCTACACTCCCACTTTCTATTCCACGTTGTAACTTGTACTTACCAGTTCCTTTGACTTATTGTGGTCAGTGGTTGGAAATTAATAAAATTATCTTATCTTACCCTTTCAACTATTTCTGGACTAACAAATTACTTCTTTGATGGAAATGGTAAGACCAATGTCATGTCCCCATATTTTTCCATGGTCCATGGGGCAATTTTGGCCTAAGTCACCTAGGCAATAATTATTTAATTAATGAGCAAGTATGGAAACTACCTTATGGAAGATGGCTAAGGTTGTATTTGGGAATTAAATGGACAAGGAGGGCCCCCCATGCAATTACTAACCCCATGACTAAGTCCAAGTGATTGAATAATTGAGAAATTAATTAATTGGGGAATTTTTGAGGCATTACACCATAACAATTAATTAATTACTAGATAATTAATTAATTGCTAAGTTAAATTATTTCTGAGTTGTATTATCATTTAAATGTTTATTGCTAATAAATGTGCCAAGTGGTTGATGACTTGGCTAGGAAATTCGAATTGGTAAGTGAGCCAACTTGCCTAAGTGGTAAAGTCTCAGAAAAGCTAAGGAATCTAGTGGAGACAAGTTGGCAAGATGAACCCAGAAATGAAACTGACAAAAGCTGGCAAAATCAGGCAAAACCAGGAAAGCAAAAAGTAAAGAAAGTGGAAAGATTCAGAAAAGATTTCTGAAAGAAAATAGCAACAACCAGAAAAGCTACCTAAAGCGTAGTTGCCCAAATTCAGTGAAGGAGATGAAGGAAAGAAAGTTTTGAAAGCTCAGAAGTTGCTATTCTCCTCAAGAAAGGCACCCTCATGGCTTTGGAGTAGAATGGGAAAGTGGGTAACCTATTCTCATAGGTCACCAAGCTAAGTAACTTGCTCAACAGGTCAACAAGAATTCTATTTAAGAATATTTCCAACTTCATTCAAGAACTTTTGATCATTTATGTTTTCTCATGAGAGCTCTGATGCTTCTCTAGTTGAGTGATGTGCCTCAGTTGTGCTTCTTGGGTGATGTGCCCCAAGGCCCTTAGTTTCCAGAGAGTGTTGTGCAGGTCTATGTCAAGATATTGCAACCAGTAAGATATGCTTCTAGCCTCCATTGAATATCTACAACCATTTGGGAGAATAGTTTCCTCCAACAGTGATTCTACAGCTAGTTTTGGTGAAGATCCATCCATTGAAGAAGATAGAACTTGGGAGTGTGCCCAGGGGATGAAGGAGAGTTGGTGCAGCCATTTTTGCATACATAAAAGGTGTTCAAGATCAGTAACCAGCTTCAGATCAGATCCATACTTCTCTTCTCACTCGTTCTCCCTTCACAGCTAAATCTAGAGGAGTTTTCCCTGAAGGAGAGGGTTGACCTAGTGAATGCGCTCCAGACAAGTCCAGAAGCTTAGTAAACAGCCATTTACAGTCATATGACCTGTAGATTACCTGATAATATCACCATAGTAGATCCACAGTAATATTCTATTTCTTCTCTTCATTCTCCATCAAATGTAATGAATATTTAGCCTGTGAGGCACTGTTGTGTTGGGAGACAGTTAAATCAATAAAAGAAGGATTTTGATATATTATTTTCGACCTGCATATGTTCAGTATGTTGTATTAGATCAGTATTTAATTTCATAGCAGAGTTTATCATTTATTGGAGCAGTTTAAAGGATTAAAATGCAAGAATAGCTAGTTTGGTGCTTAATCTAGACTAGTTTCACCATATTTGCTGCTGAATATTTTCTGAGGATCCATTTTTCATTCTGTCAGTTGGAGGAGGTTTTTAGTTCAATTTAATATCCATATCATTCCTTTTAATAATAATTTGAATTCTTTTAGCTTCGTTTTGGAAAGCCTGTATTGTAACTAGCTCTGTAGTCCACCATCTGCAAATAATCCCCAAATTGTTCCAAACCTTTCCAAGTCAATCCAGTATTTATTCCAGAATTCCTTATGAGTTGTATGACTGATATATATCTGTCCTAAACACATTTAACCCTTACCCAGTCTTGTTGGCATATGCTAGAAGCCCAGGAAGCCTCGAAGTAGGCAATAGATTCATTCTATTGCTAAAAAGTGAATGGCTCTAGTACCTTGTGCCAAGGACTCCTACTAAAAACATATTTTTCTTCTGCTGCACCTAATCCCATATAAATTCCAGAATCAAACTTTCATCCCACCATCCTCATTCTGCACACCAGTACCCCTCACTTGCCTCCCGGCCAGTTCGAAGGATTTGCCTCAAAATTTCACTAGTAAAAGTTGTAAAAGTTTTATAGTGGAGTTAATATCTGGGTCAGATCTTGCCTAGGATATTACAACCAATATGTTATATGATTGAAATTGATTTAGTTAGAACCATTAATCAAGGTGAAATATCCTTTTAACCAATTCTGAATTTTGAGATTTTAGATATCTTCCCAAGGGAATAAACAATTTGTAATTCTTGCAAAATACTTACTCTACAACAACATAGAAACACAAGGTGATATAACATTCCAAACAAAATCCAACAAACCATGAAATACAAGGTTGCAATAGGATGGGGTTTATAGCGCATAAACACAACCTATAAATATGAAATTCATTCAAACATGATTGTTAGATATATGGAAAGAAAAATCTATGAGACCTACCATGCTTGCTGCAAAGAGTTTTTAAAGGAACATATTTGACAGTTCTTTTCCATCTCGATTCTTCACATTAAATCATTGATTTGAGTATGTTTTCCAACCTTCTCTACATTTAGGGAAAGGGAGGATCAATATAAAACCTGAATGGGGAAACCATAACTAGCATGCCAAATGCATTTAGTTTATGATTAGAGGGATTAAGAATTGGTTAGCCACACATATGGTACAATTACAATCTTAAAAATTTAGAGTCCAATTATGCAATAGAAACAAATAATGTGCACCCTAATATATTCTAGTAGTGCGTCAATTTCTACAAAAACTAATCTTTGTAGGTTCATTCCTTAAAGTCATTATGCCATGTCATTAAAAACAATGTTATCATCAGTTAAATAAAAATCTTGGTGTTGCTAATGTATGAGTTTGATCATATAGAAATGGTTGTGATTCCATTGTGAGAAGCATAAGGGTTACAAGAGGAAAGAACAAATCTCATATATCACTCTGCCCCTAGTTCACTTCATAGTGATTGCAAGTATTTTTCAGATATTTACCTCCAATCGGTATGTAGTCATGCAATTATCTATACAATGTTGTCTATACATTAAATATATTGTACAAAATATGTGGCCTATGTATATACATTAATCTTATTTACAACTTATTAAATAACACTTAATCTTATGGCATAATATATATAATAAGCCTGATTATATTCCAAACCTTTTTAAATACAAATTTGTTTTCAACTACTTAAATATATTTCAATGGGAGGATATACTATTTATTCAAATTTATGTTTATTTAATTCCATAAATATGTTAGAATAATTAATCTATCTATACATTAGTGTATACATTTTTATGTCTCCTAGGTGTTTAGAACATGGTTAGTTGGCTCCCTAGTGCTAATCTTGTCCACCTTTGTGATGTTTATCCACTATAGCACCCCACTTATGCTTTATTCAACTTTTATGAAGCTAAAACGCCCATCCTGCTTTATCCAACTTTTATCCAACTTTTATGAGCTAAAGCCAACTTTTGTCTGCTTTTCTCATGGACTGGGATGAGCAAGTAGCACTAGGATAACTTGGGAAAGTTTTCCACTTTTTGCCTCCACCTCTTCCTTGTTTTTTTCCTAAAAAGCCACTCATTATCATATTTTTGGTCACTCATGGATAGCCTAGGCCCACTTAGCCAATCCATGACCTTTAGCTATGAGTTGGAGTTTGACTTTGTCATAGATGGAGGATTTTTACTAATTATAAGCCTACCACATGTGAGCTACTTGAATTTCCACCAAGGAATTCAAATTCCCTCTACGGAATGTATTATATAATGTACTCTTATTATTCATTAATTAGATAATGGAGTTTTTTCCAATTGAGTTCTTTCTTATGTGTTTCTAGCTCATTCTTCTTCTCTATTTTCTGCTAATCTCTGTTGCAATTCTAAGTGAAGATTATATTGTATTTAGATCCTTAGCTATGGAATTCTTGCATGGCATCAAGGCCATAGAATTTTGACAAAATATATTTATGTATCATTAGTAGAAAAATGGGTAATTTGTGACTAGGCGACCAAAAAAGTTGGTCACTGTGGATAATTAATGACTAAACCACCAACAACTTTAGTCACCAGAGTGTTTTAAAGTGAGATACTACTAAATTTGAGTAATTTTAAGTGATCAAAACTAATAATGACTAAAATAAATGACTAATTTTTTCATGGGATGTTACAACGTAATTTTCCACCTTGTGAGCATCAGCATTCTATGGCCTTCAGGATCCATTTCACTGACTCATATTCACTTTATGTCCTCCAGAAAACACAAATTTTCCCTATTTTTGTTCTTGTATGCATGTTGTCCCATTATAGCCAGTGTACACGCAGGTTGTTCCACTATAGCCTGCGGGGTACCAAGTAAAATGGTAAAAATCATTAGAAAATTACTTTTTACTCCCAAAAAGTGGTCTTAGGGTGACCTTTGGCCCTCCATATGCCCCAAAACACCTCGATGTGTCCTTTCACTTACCTTTGGAAGGCTATATATTGAACTCTTATGGCATATGGAAGGGAGGAGAAAGAGAGAGCAAGATAACTCTAGTGGATTTTTGCCGTGACTTGAGTCTACACTCATTGATCCTTGTTGTTGTGAATTCCTTATATTCACCTTCCAAACTCCTTTCATAGTTTGAGTTTGCCATTACATGGAGGTTTGAAGTGGTGGAGGCACAAGTGGAGAGACCTAGTTCTTGGTTCAGATTGGTTGCCGGCAAGAGGTCGTATATTGTACTTCTTGTTATTCATTAATGGAAATACTCATTTTCTCATCCAATTGATGTTGTGAATATTGTTAAATTACATTGGGTTATATTTGCTTATAATATCATGGATCATGCTGTTGATTATGCTAATATTCACATATTATATGCACTTGCTTGTATTTTTTGTTGAGACTAATCTGCAGGTTCAAGTGTAGAGGTTGAAATCTCAATGGGGATCTACTTCGAACATCCGGTTGAAGGTTGGTCTTTTCTCCATTATCTTAGCATTTTCATTTATATAGCATTACATTGGGAATTGAGTCATTTTCTAGTGGTCAGATGTCTGTTTTGGTCTTCCCCAAGCCATAGGAAGTTTTCTCCGTAACAGAAATAGCGACTCCACTGGGGACAACATCCATTTTTGGGGATTTTTAGGCATTTTTCCTTATTTAGAGTTGCTGTGTGTTGAGATTCTACGTCATTGATTGGTCGTTGGGATATACTATAGAAAACAAGATTTTTCTGGGTTATTGGACTTCTTATTTGTTCGTTTTCCTTTCCCTGTACGTGGGTCAACTTGGTTTTTCCCATGTCTACCCGCCTCTGTTTGCACTGTAGCCCGCGTCTACCCGCAACTTTTCTCTCGACAATAGCATACAACTCTGGGTTTGATTGATTTATGGCTTTGGATTGTTGCTGGGTTGATTCCGAGTGTTTGTGAGTCTTAATTGGCCTCATTCCTAACTGTTCCATGCCCTGTTTGTGACCAGAAACTCGTCTTTCTCTTTTTTTTGAGTTGTGTTGGTTTTTCACCATTTTTTATTTTCTAGCTCATTCAATTGGCTGAGTCTCACTGTTTGGGTTTTGCTGGGTTGTCTTAGTGATCTGCTCTGCATTTCTTTAACCGAATAGGTAGATTTCGCTTTCAATTTTTCATTTCATTATATTGAAAAAATACAAAAACATAGTTTTGCATTTTCCTTTCCATTATAAGAGAAAATACAAAAATATTTGCTTTTCGTACTTGCATCTAAGTGCTTGTGCTTTCATCTAGGATCTACTTGTGCATTGAAAATTTAAAAGTATTACATTTTATTTCGAACCGTTGGATTGATTGTCATGCTAGTGGCATTATTTTTTATTGATAGATGAGTCTAGAGTTTTTCGGTTGTGCACACTATTAAGTCCTATACATCATCAGTTTCACGACCATATTCTTTGAGTAATTACAACCATTTAAAATCAATGCTTAATCTTAAAATTGATTAGAATGATTTTTTCTTTTATAGGGTACACCAACTAGAATAGGTTTAGAGTATTGGAATAGATCATTGTGAGTTAACAATCCAAGGCTACTAGACGAAACATTATGTGTCTGACCAGGGAGTGGTGAATTCCATAATATACGTCAGTGTCCTCAGGAAGCTCTACTCATACTAGAGTTAAGCACGAGGTCATAGGAGGTTGGTTGTGGAGATAGCCCTCCAATGCTGGCCAAATGTGGGAGATATTTCCAGGATTTGTTCGTGTATAGGGGCTCTTGAGGGATCTTTACCTCTTGAGTTTCGTATATTGCCGGCAAGAGGTCGTATATTGTACTTCTTGTTATTCATTAATGGAAATACTCATTTTCTCATCCAATTGATGTTGTGAATATTGTTAAATTACATTGGGTTATATTTGCTTATAATATCATGGATCATGCTGTTGATTATGCTAATATTCACATATTATATGCACTTGCTTGTATTTTTTGTTGAGACTAATCTGCAGGTTCAAGTGTAGAGGTTGAAATCTCAATGGGGATCTACTTCGAACATCCGGTTGAAGGTTGGTCTTTTCTCCATTATCTTAGCATTTTCATTTATATAGCATTACATTGGGAATTGAGTCATTTTCTAGTGGTCAGATGTCTGTTTTGGTCTTCCCCAAGCCATAGGAAGTTTTCTCCGTAACAGAAATAGCGACTCCACTGGGGACAACATCCATTTTTGGGGATTTTTAGGCATTTGTCCTTATTTAGAGTTGCTGTGTGTTGAGATTCTACGTCATTGATTGGTCGTTGGGATATACTATAGAAAACAAGATTTTTCTGGGTTATTGGACTTCTTATTTGTTCGTTTTCCTTTCCCTGTACGTGGGTCAACTTGGTTTTTCCCATGTCTACCCGCCTCTGTTTGCACTGTAGCCCGCGTCTACCCGCAACTTTTCTCTCGACAATAGCATACAACTCTGGGTTTGATTGATTTATGGCTTTGGATTGTTGCTGGGTTGATTCCGAGTGTTTGTGAGTCTTAATTGGCCTCATTCCTAACTGTTCCATGCCCTGTTTGTGACCAGAAACTCGTCTTTCTCTTTTTTTTGAGTTGTGTTGGTTTTTCACCATTTTTTATTTTCTAGCTCATTCAATTGGCTGAGTCTCACTGTTTGGGTTTTGCTGGGTTGTCTTAGTGATCTGCTCTGCATTTCTTTAACCGAATAGGTAGATTTCGCTTTCAATTTTTCATTTCATTATATTGAAAAAATACAAAAACATAGTTTTGCATTTTCCTTTCCATTATAAGAGAAAATACAAAAATATTTGCTTTTCGTACTTGCATCTAAGTGCTTGTGCTTTCATCTAGGATCTACTTGTGCATTGAAAATTTAAAAGTATTACATTTTATTTCGAACCGTTGGATTGATTGTCATGCTAGTGGCATTATTTTTTATTGATAGATGAGTCTAGAGTTTTTCGGTTGTGCACACTATTAAGTCCTATACATCATCAGTTTCACGACCATATTCTTTGAGTAATTACAACCATTTAAAATCAATGCTTAATCTTAAAATTGATTAGAATGATTTTTTCTTTTATAGGGTACACCAACTAGAATAGGTTTAGAGTATTGGAATAGATCATTGTGAGTTAACAATCCAAGGCTACTAGACGAAACATTATGTGTCTGACCAGGGAGTGGTGAATTCCATAATATACGTCAGTGTCCTCAGGAAGCTCTACTCATACTAGAGTTAAGCACGAGGTCATAGGAGGTTGGTTGTGGAGATAGCCCTCCAATGCTGGCCAAATGTGGGAGATATTTCCAGGATTTGTTCGTGTATAGGGGCTCTTGAGGGATCTTTACCTCTTGAGTTTCGGGCTTAGCTACCCTACCCATACGACGAATCCCACCTGCGACTATCCACCTGAGCATTGGTTATATTTTGGTGACCTTAGTTTCCTTACCTAGGTATCACATAAGGAATTCGTAGTGGTTACACTGCGGTTGTCCTGAGTCGGATAGGGGTTGGACAACAGAGTTGTCTGTTGTATAGGGATTTGACCTTGTGCACGCAGTGAAGTCTGGGAACCCTTATAACTGATTCTTTTACCTCCGGTTATAGTTTGGGAGTCTCAAGCCTCTCCTAGGTGAGACATACCAGCTGTAGTGTCGGGAGGTTCCTTGATCTAGTCTTGTTTGTGTGCATTTGGCTGTAGTTTCTTTAGGTGTGTGCTCTTTGATCGTTAGTTTGGCCATTAGGGACACTTTGATTTATTGATCACCTTTCATATGTATCATGGCCTGAGGTCCAAATCTCTGCCAGTCTCGTCGATTGGCTGGTTTACTGGTCGTCGAAGTTACATGTCGTGTTCAGAGGGGACGCCGGAAGGCCCTCTTCGATATTCTAATTCTTTTGAAGCACTTCGCGCTGACATTATCACTAGTTTTGGCATGGGATAAATCCCTATGACTCCATCGGGTATAGTCAAAGACGCTTCTGCTTCCCCTACTCCAGAGAGGTATGGGGGGGCGATCCATTAATACCAAAGACTCAACCTCTTCTGTTTGGATCTACTCCACCCGAGGATGACCCATTCGATCCTTCGAATCCACAAAATTTCCTATATGGGATGCCAAATTTGCATGTTAACACAGGTCCTACGACCACTACGAACGCTACCCCATTCTCTCATGGTATGCCTAGTTACAACAAAGTTGATCCATCCACTATGTCTGTTAGTCATGCTAACACTAGTCATGGTGTTCACAATGTTAGAAAAACAGGATTGTAGAGCAATAACAATAAACAGAAATAAAAATCTAATCACACATACACATTACAAGAGAGACACAGATATATCGTGGTTCACCCAACTTGGGCTACGTCCACATTGAAGTTGTCAGTCCTTCTTATTATTTCATCCAGCAGAGTGAAGGGATACAACCTTGTTATAGCTTGAAATGACACCTCTTCGTCCGTGATGACACTTGCTTCCCTTGGTCGCATGACAACATTTCTTGAGATCAAGTTTAGTCACACAAAAGGACATTTTTGGATGGAGGAGTCATTTGGGACACTAAAAATTGTTAAAATTACCTCATTCTTGACTCATTTGATGTCTATGACCCTTAGGAACATTTTTCCAGACCAAACCATCTCCTGAAAAATGAGCAGAAAAAACTGTTTTTGGCCCTTTTTTAACATGAGCACTGGTACATAGGCATGTTAGTAGCGTGTGTACCCTACTCTAGTGTACAATAGTAGTGCTCAAAACCTTCTGAGCGTGACTCCACTGTTGAAATAGTAGCGCTCAACTCCATATGTACACTACTTTGTCTACTGTAGAGTAGCGTACACCCCTGTTTTGGTCAAAATCTCGAAATTTTGGGAAGTTAAGTTGGTTGGGGAACCTCCTACTTGGTTATAACTTCTTTTCCTATCCTTCACTGATTATATAAGGAGGGTAGAAGGGCCATGTGAGGGGACCAAGCCCAATTACAAAGTTATGCTGGAGGAATGGAGACCCTCATCCCCCTCTCTTGTGCTTCAGTTTTGGTAAACCCTAGCACAGTTGATTAGAGGCTGGAATCCTTGGAGAACGGAAGCAGGAAACCTTCAATCTAGGTTTTGTGAAGTGCCAAGCTTGAAGGAAGCTATAACTTTGTGTACTTGCTTTCATTCATTAATAAAGATCAGACGTTCTTCTCTTTCCAAATATGACCCATTAATGTGTCTTATATTTGATTACTGTTTGATTATAGTTTGATGTCTCTTTATATTATGGATATCAGTATTATATATGTAGTCAAATGTATTTGAGAAAGGTATCAAGTTGTTTTGCAGGTCTGGGCATTGCAACACTGGATAAGCATTGAAGAGTGAGGGAGGCAAAGCTAGGATCAACCATCTGAATGAGGTGCCTACATCTCTAAATGCTAATCTCTTCATTTATTTGTTGTAATTGTAGAATGCTTGTAAGTCTATCTTTATCATCGTAAGTTGGTAGTTTCTCCCCTGAACTATAGGTGCATTTTCCCCACAACATAATGGTGACTCCACTGGGGAAAGCCTAACTGCTTAGGGGTATCCAAGGTCATTTCTTCAGTCTTGTTTGATGGTCTTTGTTCATTTTCTTGATTAGGATCAATTAATAGGCTCTGTTTGACCCTCCTTGGATCTTACAGACCCTTCCCAGCCCTTGTAAACCCTTGTGGACCCAGGTGTGGGGGTTTTAAGCCCATTTTTCAAACTTTTTCTACCTGTACGCTACTGTTTGCACAACAAAGTAGCACCCATACGCTACTTTTATTCTGCATAGTAGTGCCCATCCTACTATGGGTGCTGGTATTCCTCATACACAGTAGCGCTCAAAATCTGTGTTTGAAATTTTTTAGTTTTTGGGTTGTGGGCCCAAATCTGGGGGCTGTGGCTGCATTTTTTGGGGTCCTTGATGACCCTAGGTCTGAGTTAAACCACTGTAAGTGGTCTCCCACCCTTGTACTGATCCTACATTCATGATTTGAACTTCTTTTGATCAATTTGGGCTTGTTTGGAAAGTTTTGGGGCTTGTTGACCCAAGTTGGGGGGTTGTGGACCCATTTGGTGTTTTGTACTCTATTTTGAGTCTGACTGAACCTGCTTGCCCCATTTCCACTGGATTTGAAACCTTTTGAGTCTTCTTGACCCTGTTTGTATCTATTTGAGTGAAATTTCTCTTTTAGATTGGTTTTTTATCCTTCCTTATGCTTTTAAGTTTTCTTTTGTAGTGAAAGCTCAAGTGTTTTGGCTGTTGTTCAAGACCTTGTTTGCATTGTTTATGTGAAGACCTGACTTTACCAAACCATTCTTCTTCGTAGGTCATTTTCTTCGTTTGGGTCTAAAAGTAGTTTTTGTACTCTTTTCCCAATGTTTGGCATGCTTAGATCAATAAGAATTTGAAAGTCATTTTTGGTAGCTTTTACTGTTTCATAAAGAGAACCTAAAATTTTCTTTGCTTTGCTTTGATAATAGGTTAGTTTCAGTCTTGTTTCTTACCTTTGAAAGCATAAACAATTTTGATTCATTTTCTGAATAGAGTACCTTGCAAGTGGCTTAAAATATTTTAGAGTGCTTTGCATAAAAAAGAACAAGTTTTCTTTTGCATACCTAGTTGCTTAAGTAGTTGTATTCTTAGGTTTTTAGTTTAATTTTGTACATTTAGACTTTATTTTTACCTTTTTTGCATTCGAAAGATTAAAAATTGCATTTGCACATGCATTCTAGATTAGAATTTTAAGACTTCCATTGAAAAGAAAAAGATTTGTTTGGTGGTAAATATTTCATTTTCAGTACTCTATCTCTATTATAACCACTCTCACACACCCACTACCTTTTTGAGTAAGCAAGTAACCTTTAAAATGAACTCTAATAAAATGTACTAGCAGCATTTTCTTTTCTAGGTTACACTACACCAACTAGTCTTGGTTAGGATCTTGGGTTTAAAACACCTTAAACCACCCAAGATCACACATTACGCAAAAATCGTAGTTTGACTATCACAGGTAAACCCACTTCATTCAAAGCTTGCCTGGGATCTATGCAGTAGGGCTTGTGAGATTAGATTGTTGGGAACACTCCTCCTACTTTCTATTTCGAGCATATACTAGGATTGGATCGCATTTGGGGACTCTTTTGAGTTTGGGGCTCAGTTACCCTGCCCACTCCTTCTGATTCGACCAACGATTGTTCCCCCAAGATTTTTTGGTGTTGTGGTATCCTTAGTATCTGACCATAGGTTCATACACAGGTGACAGCGGAGGTTATATTTGCTGTACCTAGGACATACGTGGGAGGAAATCCCTTGCAGGTCTTTGGGAGGGAATTTGGGTGATTCCAACGCTTGCACCCTTAGTCATTGTATTGTGGACCCCAGGTAACTGTTCTTCATCCTTCGTTGATCTGTTCTGGGCCCTCATCATCCCAAACTCTTCTCCGGAAGGCATCTGTTTTCCTGGTTTGATTTACCTAGGACCTTTTTTAGTGGTATGCTCTTTGTGCTACTTGTCTTAGTTTTCCTTAGAGAACTTCTTGATCATTTGAGCAGGAAACTATGTCTAGCATTCTGGTGAGTGCCAATCAAGGTACCCCTATTCCGAGGGATCCTTGTGCTGTTCCATTCATTGGAAACATTGGTACTCCCTTAATGGCTACTTTGAATCTTCCTGGATTCACCATAGGGCTGCCGGTTTGGTTTTTTTCCACTCCGAATGCCTTGCATGCTCCTGACGCTTCTTTTGTGAGCACCTCAAATCAAGAGCATCAGAACCCTGTGCCTCCTTTTCCACTAACATCTTCTCCTCCTCCTTCTACCTCATGTGGCGAAAGTATCAATACTAGTAACCAGCAGTCTAAAAGGAATAGACGGAGGAAGAATGGGAAGAAGATGCCAAAAAAAGGGGGCAGCAACCCAACCTCTGTAAGTCATGCTAGGGGCAAGCACTCGACCTCTGTAAATAATGTAGGGGGCACCTACCCAGCCTCTGGAGGTCATGCTGGGAGAAAAATTTTAGTCACTGAAAATCATACTGAAAGTTTGTCTTCAACCACTGTCAGTCATGTTGAGGACACGTCATTGATCACTGCTAGTCATATTAATGACAAGTCACCAGTTCCTGTGAGTCATACTGGAGACACCAGATCAGCCACTGCAAGTCATGCTGAGGGAGATGACATTGTCAACAAACCCAACAAACAGAAGCTTAAGTTCCCTTTTAAGTTTTGCGAGGGAGACCACCTTACTTACTTGTGCCATGTACTTCCAGAAGTGCAAAAAGTGTGGTCCTTAGTTCAAAAGTCTTCTGCTTCTGAGCAACCAGCCATTGCAAGTCATGCTGGGGGAAAGCTATTAGCCAATGCTAGTCATGCTGAGAGTACTGACATTGTAAAGGAGTCTAAACCTATAGGATAGAAACCTAAGTTCCCTTGTAAACTTTGTAAGGGAGATCACCTTACTCACCGATGCCCTGCCATTCTAGAGGCATGAAGAGTGTGGTCCATGTCTGAAGGAACCTCTGTTCCTGAGTTGTCTGTAAATTCCCTCCAGTCAGATCAACCTTTGGTTGATAAAGCAGTTGAACGAATGCAATCTTTGGTCGACCCCACTCTTCCTTCGGAGAGTGAAGTGATCGAATCGATGCAATCTTCGATCGATCCCATCAGTCCTTCGGATATTGATGCACCTACTGCTGAAGTCTTCTACATTACCAGTTTGGATATTCCTAAAAAAGGGGGCACTTCATTTGTGCCATATGAACCCCTACCAAGCCCTAGGATTGTTTCCTTTGACTGGAATAGTCTAGAATAGCCTCGTCTTCCTTCTTCGACACCTTTCCAGATAAAGGTTGATATCGGGAACCATACGGTTGATTGATGCATAGTTGATGAAGGTGCTTCTATTAGTATGTCATCCACTTATGCTTGGAGAGATTTGGGTTTCCCTAATGTTATTCCAGCTGTTAATTGGCCGTTGACCTTCGATAGAAGACCTAGTGAACCGATCGGATTCCTCCGTCAGGCACCTGTTACCTTGGGTGGAAAAACAGTCTTAGTTGATTTTATGGTTTTAAATGACCCTGTGGACTTTGATATGATCCTCGGGCATGATTACATTTATGCTATGCATGCTGTGGTGTCTACGCTTTTTCGTGTGATGCATTTCCCTCATAACGAAAACATTGTCACCATCGACCAACTTGCATTCGTTGATCCTCCTTATTACCCAACTATAGACCAGTCTGATCCCTCGTCATTAGGCACTACTATGTCACATGGGACTTATGTGGCATATTGTTCCTTGAGTTCAACTGCTACTGAGAAGAAGTCTCTGAGTTCATGCTTACCTTCTCGGGACTTGGTCCTAGCTTTTTACCAAGTGACACCTCCATCTGAATGTTTAGATGTGTTCTATCTGGGATGATATACTTCCTTCCAATGAATTTTTCCTATAGTCCATAGTATAGTCTGCCATTCATTTGGATGTTGATCCAGTCGCAGTTATGTCCAGCCCCAGTTTGACCTTAAAATTTTATCTTCCTACTGTTGAGTCTTTGGACTCTCCTATAGATCCGCAAATCGATGTTCCTGTTGAGTTTGATTCTGCTTTTAGATTTTTCTACTCCCATGATGATGAATTTGTTTATGCAGATTCCATCATGTCCTTCAACTTTGATCTTCAACTTGAATTTGATCTTGTTGATTGTAAGTCCTCGGGCTTGGGTACCATAGAGTCTTCATTCGAAAACTCTTCCTTGTTCATGCCTGTTGTTGATGATAGTGAAGTTGAAAGTATTTCTACCACAGTGACTTGTATCGGGTCTTTCTTTACATATGTTTTAGATATGATATTGGTACTGATGTTTCTTGGAGACAGGATTCTTAGCTGGATGTATACTTGCTTACTGGTCCTTTTCGACACCTTGTGCGACCATGTTAGGTATATTCGGAACCTTGCATATAGGTTTAGGCTTCCATGTTGTTATGTTGCATTTGAACCTTTTGCCATCCGAATTCACCATAGGGTGGAACCTGTTGGATATTGGTGTGTTATCCATCTCTTTATGCATTGTGCACCAGTCCGACAGCAGAGCCTACCTAACATGGGTCACCCTAGTCAGCACCCTTATGCCATTCTGGTGCCCATGCTGAGTTTTTCTCATAGGTTCGGGAGCCTTTTTAGATTTACCGTGACTTTGAGAAGAAGCCTCATATATTTCTTCCTCATATATTTCTGGCCATCCCTGATAAGGCTCCCATCTTTGTGTTCAAATTGCATATGTATCTGTTATGATCCCGCTTGCGCTAATGAGCCTGAAGTCGACTTCCACGCTTTTAGCTTGTTATATAAGCCTCCATCTCTGATCTCAATTCCGCTAAGTCCTGTATCATTTTTGCCTTCACAATTTGACACCTTTTACTTGGAGGAGACACACCCTGAGTGTCCTTATCTTACTCATATTCCTTGCATTCAGCATAGCTTTGTTCCATGCGCTTGGAGCTAGTTTTGCATGTCCCTGACACTCGTCTCCTCCCATTTCGAGCATTCTTATTTTACTTCGAGCTTGTTAAAAACAGTAAGTAGGTTACGAGCAGTCTTCCACCTTTCCTTCGAGCTCGTTAAAAACAGTAAGGAGGCTACGAGCATTTCTTCCACCTTTCCTTCGAGCTCATTAAAAACAGTAAGGAGGCTACGAGCATTTGTTCCACCTTTCCTTCGAGCTCATTAAAAACAGTAAGGAGGCTATGAGCATTTCTTTCATCTTCACTTCGAGCTCATTAAAAATAGTAAGGAAGTTGTGAGCATTTTTTGTATCTCCTTTGAGCTCATTAAAAATAGTAAGGAGGTCATGAGTTTACTTTTTCGGACTCGTTAAACCTTTACGGAAAAGATCCGTATGGAGTTCTTTTAAGCCCTTTCCAGACTCCTTAAATAGGAAAAGTTTGCTGAGCATAGTTGTCTTTTCAGGCTCGTTAAAATACCTGAACCGACATCCACTTAGGTATAGAATTACCCCTTTTCCGGGCCATGGTGGATAATTTACGGAAAAGGTATACTCTAGGTATACTCTTGTATGCGCTAGAAGAGTTCTTCTTCCATTATTTTACACTTTTTCGGGGAAGGAGACTGACTTTATGAAAAAGGACCTTTGGAGTCGTCTTTAGGGTTTTCAAACTCTTGAAATGTGAAAACACCAAGCGATCATTCACCTACTCATGCTCGATGTAAAATCCATGGATATGTCTATAGAGGACTGTTTAAGTTTTTCAACTCTATAAGCAAGAAAACACCGCCGAGCACAGACCAATCCGGGCTCGATATAAAATCCACGGATAGGTGTATGGAGTTTTCTTCTAGGTTTTTCAGACTCCTTAAATATGAAAATACCGTCGAGCATGCTTTAGTTCTTTGTCAAGCTCGTTAAAACAATAAAAAGGAAAGGGAAGGGAAGAATGTCAAAATATCTTTCAATATGATGGCAACAAGTCAACTATCTCCTTGAACAAAGCACCTGTTTTGAGTCTATCAAACAAGTTGGGTTCTAGTGTTGGCCTTAGGGTAAACTTGATCTCAGAGTTCTTACTCCTCCGTTTGGTTAGTCTTCTAATCATATGGAGAATCTGTTAATGTCTCCTACATTGCAGATTTGCATTGTCGTCCCTTTGTGTTAAAAGATTCCTAAGTCACTCTTGTGTTGTGCTCGCTATTCAAGGATACAACTTGTGTCGGCCATTCTGCAATTGCCTTGACCTCATGTGTCAGCCATTACTTGGTGTCAGTATGTTTCATCATGTGTTTAGTCCTACTCCAAATCAGCTCATACCTGTTGAGTGTCCCTCGTGTTGGATGATGGAAGATGCATTAAGGCCTCCCTTCCAACAGACTTCTTCCCATCGACTTCAACTCATTGTATTCTGGGAATGAAGTTTAGAGTTTCGGTTAGTACCTTGGGGATTGCAGTCATTAGTGGCAGTTTCCCTCGCTATTGGATAGATGGGAATACATCAATGTCTCCTATCTGATGGATTCTTCAAGTGTTCGACAGCAAGACCAATTATTCGCACTTGCTTGAATGTACTAGGTACCTTGGGTTCCATTTTCATTATTGGTGGACACCCTCGCGTTTGTTAACGGTATACATCAATGACCGGTAATCAAATGATACCTCCCATGTTCAACAACAACTCATTTATTCGCATGGATAGGTTTGTACTTTGGGTTGTTTTTGGATGAAGAACTTGGGATCCTCGATAGCATCACCTCATTTATGTTATCGCCCAATTTGCGCAAGACTGAGTCACACTCTTTTTGGCTCTTGATGATACATAGATCTAGCTTGTTCTCTATGGCTATGTTCTCCAGTTTTGACATAGATCCACCTTGTATTTATGTGGCTATGTTTACACTTATGTTCCTCATGGATCCACGTTTGTATTTTAGTGGCCATGATATATGCATCAGTATTTGGATCATTATTGTATCCTCTTGGAGGTCATGTTCCACCATTTGAACATGGACAGTTACCCCAAGGATGAGTTCGTCTGACATTGCCTTTGCTTTTAGGTACTTCATTTGAGCCTATGATTCTTGGTTTCTCCGTTCCTCCATGTTTCAACTCTTTGTTATTTATAATGTATTTCGGCCATCGTTTCCCACACTCCCTCTGACCTCATACATTAGGGGGCATCTGTTATAGCTTGAAATGACACCTCTCCGTCTGTGACGACACTTGCTTCCCTTGGTCGCATGACGACATTTCTTGAGATCAAGTTCAGTCACACAACATAACATTTGTTGATGGAGGAGTCATTTGGGACACTAAAAATGGTTGAAATTACCTCATTCTTGACCCATTTGATGTATATGACCCTTAGGAACATTTTTTCAGACCAAACCATCTCCTGAAAATGAGCAGAAAAGCCTGTTTTTGGCCATTTTTAACATGAGCGCTGGTACAAAGGCATGATAGTAGCGTGTGTACCCTACTCTAGTGTACAATAGTAGCACTCAAAACCTTCTGAGCACGACTCCACTGTTGAAATAGTAGCGCTCAACTACATATGTACGCTACTTTGTCTACTGTAGAGTAGTGTACACCCCTGTTTTGGTCAAAATATTGAAATTTTGGGAAGTTAAGTTGGTTGGGAAACCTCCTACTCGGTTATAACTTCTTTTCCTATCCTTCACTGATTATATAAGGAGGGTAGAAGGGTCATGTGAGGGGACCAAGCCCAATTACAAAGTTATGCTGGAGGAATGGAGACCCTCATCCCCCTCTCTTGTGCTTCAGTTTTGGTAAACCCTAGCACAGTTGATTAGAGGCTGGAATCCTTGGAGAACGGAAGCAGGAGACCTTGAATCTAGGTTTCATGAAGTGCCAAGCTTGAAGGAAGGTATAACTTTGTGTACTTGCTTTCATTCATTAATAAAGATCAGATATTCTTCTCTTTCCAAATATGACCCATTAATGTGTCTTAGATTTGATTACTGTTTGATTATAGTTTTATGTCTCTTTATATTATGGATATCAATATTATATATGTAGTCAAATGTATTTGAGAAAGGTATCAAGTTGTTTTGCAGGTCTGGGCATTACAACACTGGATAAGCATTGAAGAGTGAGGGAGGCAAAGCTAGGATCAACCTTCTGAATGAGGTGCCTACATCTCTAAACCCTAATCTCTTCATTTATTTGTTGTACTTGCAGAATGCTTGTAAGTCTATCTTTATCACCGTAAGTTGGTAGTTTCTTCCCTGAACTATAGGTGCATTTTCCCCACAACAAACCTGCAGCATAGTCGTTGCACTTCCTTTTCACTGTCTCATAGTCTCTCTTCTTGATCTCAGAGATATTTACAATGCATAATACCTAATACATAAACCCTAGCCATGTTACAATGTCTTTATTTTATAAGGGATATACAATGGGAAAATACCACGGGTTACCCAAAACCATGGGCCCGTAAAAAAACCCCAAATATTTCCTTCAGGGGCTTCGCCCCCGAACCCCCCAGCTAGGGTGAGTGTACAGTCCTTTTAAATATCATATAAAGCTAGGGTACAAACACGGATGAATAATAATGTCTCTGAATCTAGAGATCAGGCTCCATAACCAACAATCTCCCACTTGGAGATTGATCACAACAACTCCACCGCTGCTGCACTTGTTGGACCTTGGACTTGGCAACTTTCTCATCTTCACCTTCATGCTAGAAGGCCAAATGAAACCAATCAGGAACTCAGTTTCTCTTTGGTCATTACCTTTGTGAACATGTCTGTAGGATTCTGGCTGGTATGTATCTTTTCCAGCTTGAACAGTTCATCTTCCATAACAGAGCATATGAAATGGTACCTGAGCTATATTTGTTTAGTCCTACAATGTAATGCTGAGTTCTTTTCAAGATGAATGGCACTCTGGCTATCACTATACAACCTGATGTCCTTCTGCATCTTATCCAATTCCTCCATAAACCTCTCTAACCAAATCATCTCTTTACTAGCCTCTGTAACAACAACGTACTCTGCTTCTATTGTTGAAAGTGCAACAACCTTCTACAGTTTCGAAATCCAACTTACAATTGTTCCACCTACAGTAAATACATACCCTGTGGTGCTCCTCCTGCTATCCTTAACACCTACCATATTTGCATCAACATATCCCTATAGAACAGTGTCTGAACCTCCAAAATATAATGCCTAAGTGATAGTACCTCTCAAATACCTAAGAATCCACTGTACTACCTTCCAATTTTCTTTACCTGGATTGTTCATATATCCGCTCACAACTCCCACTGCTTGTGAAATATCTGTTCTTATGCACACCATGGCATTTATCAAGCTGCCAACTGCTGATTGATAGGGAATCTTGGACATGAAATCTGTCTCTTCCTGTGTCTTGGGACACATTTCCTTACTTAGACTGAAATGGCCGGCCAAAGGTGTACTTATTGGTTTTGCATTCTGCATTCTGAACCTCTCCAACACCTTTTGTATGTACTCACTATGAGACAATGTCAATTTGCGATTTTTCCTGTCTCTTGTTATTCTCATACCAAGGATTTGCTTTGCAACACCCAAATCCTTCATCGCAAATGAATTAGCTAGCTTCCTTTTGAGTACATTTATATCCTTCATGTTAGACCCCGCAACAAGCATGTCATCCACATACAATAACAAGATAATATATCTTTCATTGTCTAGCTTCTTGAAATAAACATAGTGGTCAGAATGACATCTATTATAACCTTGTTCTGTCATAAGCCTGTCAAATTTTACATACCACTGCCTTGGAGTTTGCTTCAAGCCATACAAACTCTTTTTCAACCTACATACCAAGTTCTCCTTACCTTTGACCTCATACCCTTGTGGTTGCTTCATATATATCTCTTCCTCCATATCCCCATGGAGAAAGGTTGTTTTTACATCTAACTGTTCAAGATGCAAATCTTCTACCACCACTAGACTTAAGATAGTTCTAATTGAAGTCATCTTAACAACAAGAGAAAATATTTCATCAAAATATATACCTTTCTTCTGTTCAAACCTTTTTACAACAAGTCTAGCCTTGTACCGCTTCTTACCTCCTTCTTCTTCCTTCAACTTGTAAATCCATTTGTTCTGCAATGCTCTTTTACCAGCAGCCAACTGAACCAAATCCCAAGTCTGGTTTCCTACCAATGAGTCCATCTCCTCATTCATGCCTTGATCCCACTTCTTTCTAGTTTCCACCTGCATTGCTTCTTCATAACATTCTGGTTCTCCAGCATCAGTCATCAACAAATAATGCATTGAAGGAGAGTATCGTCCAGGGAGTATACTTAACCTGGTAGATCTTCTTGCAGTTGCAGGAGTTTCAGGTACTTGTTGTTGTTCTTGATTTTCTGGCACCTTTGGAACTTCATTTTATTGAATTTCATCAAGTACTGTGTACTCTATGGTTTCCTTTTCCTGTTTCTTTCCCTGCAACTAATATTTATACATGACCTTTTCATTGAATATTACATCTCTACTCCTAATGATTTCGTTATTTTCATAATCCCATAATCGATAACCAAAATCATCAACCCCATATCCAATAAAGGTACATTACTTGGATTTAGCTTCAAGCTTTGTTCTATTATCTTTTTCAATATGGGAAAATGCTTCACAACCAAACATTCTCAGAAATGAGTAGTTTACCTTTTTACCTATCCATGCCTCCTCTGGAATACCACAATCCAAAGCACTTGAAGGTCCTATGTTTATTAAATAAACAACAATATTTACATCATCTACCCAAAACTGTAAGGGAAACCCTGCATGTAGTCTCATACACCTTGCACGCTCCATGATCATTCTGTTCATCCTTTCAGACACACCATTTTCTTGTGGTGTTCCTAGGACTGCCTTCTCTCTACGAATCCCATGGTATGAACAGTAACTATCAAACTCTTTGCCTCAATAATCACCTCCATTATTAGATTTGAGACACTTCAACCTTTTTCCTGTCTCATTCTCAACCAAAGCTTTCCACTTCTTAAAAGTAGAAAACACATCATATTTCTGTGTAATGCAATAAACCCAAGTTTTCCTAGTTGCATCATCAATAAATGTAACATAATAATGAGAGCCACCAAGAGATTGTACTTGATCTGATCCCCATACATCTGTATGCACAAGCTCTAACTTTTCATTCTTCTTCTATTTCCCAACCCTGAGAAATATGACTCTCTTCTGTTTTCCATAAACATAGTTCTCACAGAATTCCAAACTTACCTGCTTCAAATCTGGCAACAACTTCCTTGAGTGGAGAATCTGCATCCCCTTCTCACTCATGTGGCCAAGCCTATGATGCCACAATGCTATATCTGTTGCTATGGAAGCCAAAGAGATAGAATGGTCAGTATTATGAGGACATAAATACAACGTACCTACCCTGTCTCCTTTTGCTATCACCATTGATATTTTAGTGATCTTCCACCACTTTTCTCTAAATGTAGATAGACATCCACCATATCCCAACTGCCCCTTTGAGATCATATTTCTTTTCATAGAAGGAATATGCCTTACATATTTCAATATCCAATCAGTTCCATTCTTAAATTTTATACATACCTTACCCATTCCAACAATTTTATATGGCTCATCATCACCCAATAAAACATGTCCAAAATTGCCTGCAACATAATCATGAAAATATTTGCTATGGGGTGTAGCATGACATGAAGCTCCTGAATCTACTACCAAATAATCACTAGTATTATCTAATGCAAGAATCAAAGCATCTTGTAACACATCACCTGCTACATTTGCTTCCTGGGTAGTTTCTTGCTGTGCATCTCCTTTCTTTTTTAGAGATCTGCAGTCTTTCTTCAGATATCCTTTCTTTCCACAGTTCCAACACTCTATATTTCCCAGTCTGGACTTGGATATGCCCGTTTTAGACTTCCCACGATTACCTTGGCTCTTTCCTCTCTCCTTTTGTCTTCCCCTACTCTCCATGGTCAACGCATTACCTGATGTCTCACCTGTGCTTTTTCTTTGCATTTCCTCGCTAAGAATAACACCAATAACATCACCAAATTTCAAGGTGTTTGAACCAAAGACAGAGTTACTTACAGCCATGACCAAGCTATTCCAGCTTTCTGGCAATGAACACAATATTATAAGAGCCCTAACCTCATCATCAAAGTTCACACTTACAGAACTTAGTTGATTTGTAACCGTATTAAACTCATTTAAATGATCAGTAGCAGATCCACCTTCAGACATATTCATATTAAATAAACACTTCATTAGAAATACCTTGTTGGAGGCTGAGGGTTTTTCATATAGCTTACCCAGTGTGCTCATCAAACCCTCTATTTTCGTTTCTTTTGAGATATTGAAAGCCACCGACGAAGCCAAGCTCATCCATATTGTTCCAAGAGCCTTTCTGTCAAGAAACTCCCATTCTTCTTCCTTCATGGTCGCTAGCTGCTTTGCTCTTCCTCCCAACGGTAAGAATAGATCCTTCTGGTACAGATAGTCCTCCATTTGCATCTTTCATAACCGGAAGTTTTGGCTGTTAAACTTCTCAACCTTAAACTTTCCTTCTTCTGCCATTTCTCCCACTCAAACCAGAAACCCTAGCTTCCTGTGGGTTTATCTGCCAAATAGACCTTTGGCTCTGATACCAATTGTTAGAAAAACAGGACCGCAGAAAAATAACAATAAACATAAATGAAAATATAATCACACATACACATTACAAGAGAGACACAGATATATCATGGTTCACGCAACTTGGGCTACGTCCACACTGAAGTTGCCAGTCCTTATTATTATTCCGTCCAGCAAAGTGAAGGGATACAACCTGCAACACAGTCACTGCACTTCGTCTTCACTATCTCACAGTCTCTCTTCTTGATCTCAGAGATCTTTACAATGCATAATACCTAATACATCAACCCTAGTCGTGTTACAATGTCTTTCTTTTATAAGGGAGATACAATGGGAAAATACCACGGGTTACCCAAAACCATGGTCCCATAAAACAACCCCAAAATTTTACTTCGGGGGCGCTGCCCCCAAACCCCCCAGTTGGGGTTAATTACCCCCACACCCCCCCGTTGGGGTGAGTGTACAGTCCTTTTACATATCATATAAAGCTGGGGTATAAACACAGCTGAATAATAATGTCTCTGAATCTGGAGATCAGTCTCCACAACTAACACGCAACACTGCACCTATTGGGGGAAATACCCTCATTGGGGGCACCTCATTTTCTACTCACACACACTACGGGGACTGACCATATCCCTTCAAAAATTCAAAATTTTTGAGGAAAGACGCCTCCTAGGACTACCCCTCCTGGTGGGAACATTGTTCGCAATATGACTCAAAATCCATAGTACAATACACATGCCTCTACACACCAACCCAGGACCACATTCGCTAATGTTAACAATCGTCCTAATGCAAGGGGTGGACACATACCATATACTTTTACTTCTGCTCCTACAACTAATAATGCTAATGGTAGGGGGTGGGAATATACCTTATACTTATGGTCACTACACGACTGCTCTTGCTACTAGTAATGCTAATGTAGGGGGTGGGAAAATACCTAGAAATTATGGTCAGTACAATACGGTTCCCTCTATGAGTAATACTTATATTCCCCATAATTATGGTGGTAACCCTTACTATAATATAGTCGGCGTTGGCCCTCATTACAACCCACCTCATTACGGTGCTCATAATACACATATACCTGCTTACTCTCACATGGGTCAGGTTGGGGGAAGTTATCAGCCTTATGGCCATGGTCAGCGTTATGGTCCATCTTATCCTTTAGGTCTGTATAATCAACCTTTTAATGGTCATGTTCAGGGTTATGGTCCATCTTATCCTTCAGTTCCGTATAATCAACCTTTTATGCGAGCTTATAATCAAGCTTTACAGCCGCAACTCCCGTTCCTTGCTCGATTGAATCTTCCAGATCTCTCAAAGCTCACGAATGATCCAATGTGTCACAATCCTAATTGGCCTCCAATCCCTACCAAGATCCCTTTTCACATTCCCAAGTTTGAGGGGAAGAGTGGTGAGGATCCAAGTGATCATGTTACAACTTTTCACCTTTGGTGCTCATCAAACTCGTGAAATCATGATTCCGTTTGTTTGACACTATTTCAACACACCCTCACCGGTGCAGCCGCGAAGTGGTATGTTGAGTTGGTTGGTCACCTTGTGGTTCCTTGGTGTTAATGCAACGCTAGTTGATAGGGGTCCCACTCACTGTCGACACATACCGCAGTATTATTGAGCACTGGCTTGGACAGGATTTATCCCGCCCAGCAACACCTGCAGAGCAGATGAGGTCTCACCCGAGGCGTCTAGGAAGAGCAGATGGAACCATGTTTCCGCCGAGTGAAGGAGGATGGTTGCGGCTATGATACTTAAACTTATTGTAACACAACGACAGAGATCTTTAAGCATTAAACATAGTAGTAAAGCAATATTCAACCCAAAACATTCATCATTGCAACAACAGTACTTGTAAAGCAAGTATCACATCAAAGAAGCATGACATTATTCGTATAGTGCAATATCACATTATCATAACTGAACAAATTGAACATAGGGATTGCACCAAAATAGGTTCATCATTTTATCATTGTTAACCTAGATACAATGCCTCTACAAAAACTAGATCTCCGCAATGACTCTTGACATCAAAACATACCCAAAAATCATACAACCAACATCAGAGCTTCCCATTCTTCAGCTGCCAATTCTCTCTCTCTAAGTTATATCTCAACACCTACAATTCTTATCTATATATAGGCTTCCTCCTTACAACTCGTGTCCACTTACTATTGACTTCCTGACTGACACTATGGACAAATGACCCAATATCTAAATGACTTATCCAAAAACGACCAAAAACCCACATTCTGCAGTATAACTAACTCAACATTACATAATATGTGGTCCAAATGACCCAAAACCCGCCTATTGCGGTACAGACGACTCAAAAAATACATAAAATACTCGAGCCTTCTTCCTTCCACGACTTCGTCTGACGTGTCACAGCATCGGCGATGCTGCGATTCTTCCTTATCAAACCGCCTGCCAACAGGCCCCCAACACAATCTTGTGACTCTCCCTCAAGCCACGTCAACCAGACATGGTGTATTCTGTGATCTTCACTCTACTAGGGTGGAACTATAGTTCTGCAACTGTTCTTGATGTCTAGATCACGCGGTGTTGTCCTGCTCCTGTTGCTACACTGATCATCTGCTTGCCGTCATGTACTTCTTTCCCAAAAGTGGACTCTTCCCGGCTTATTGTGGCGGGCCTTGCAAACTCATCCTCCAGTCTCGAGAGACCAATTGGAGACAGAGAGGAATTGTGGAAGCAACACCAAGGTGTAAAACAGGGCAATGATTCTAGCACATCTGTTTTGCACCAGTAAGCATACGTTACAGGGACCCGGGGCCGAAAACCCCTCCCTTTGGTGTGGTCGCAGGGACCATGAGACTTCCAACCATCACCAACTGCCTAGACATCCCGGATGAGACTTCATGCTGGTGGTGTCGGATTGTCCGAAGCACCGCTTTCTCTATCCGTTCATGGACACTCATGGTTTGGGCCCTCAACGCACCAAGTGTGCTACCCTGCAAAATAAAATGTAGCATTTCCACAACCTCCTTGGAATTCCTGACTTAACAGAATGCCATAGCCTTTCGTAGCATAACCCTCTTTAACTAAAACAACGTTTGTGTTCTTACTCCCCTCGAGTTCCCTATTTATACAACACATCCTATCATTCATCTGCCTCGGCAATCTGTTGCAGCACCTTCTCACGCTCCAGGGTAATCATAATATCCCACCGTTCCGTGTAACGATTGTACGGACTACGGAAGAACCATACCTCAACCTTATTCCCTTCATGCAAAAACATGTAGCGCATGCCGTTGGCCATGCTGGCGTGGTGGATGCTTTGTACCAACCATGCGGACCATCCTAGTGAGTGTCGTCGGCCATGCTTCCTCGGTGTATCCCTAAGCCTAAACGTGCGTTCTTTTGACATGATCAAAATCAACTAACGATCATACCCATCAAAAAGGAAAAAATCCCATCTACATAATGATTTCAGATGTGACCCAAGTGCAACACTACTGAGTGGTGCAAACTGCTTCAATCTCGTAGCAGGAGCCATCCTACTTCCGCATGCCATTCCGTGTTGGTGCGTCATCCTGCCACCAACCAATCGACTTCACTTCTCTCTCTCTCTCTCTCTTTTTTTTTTAGTGTGAATTAGGCATCACGGTATTCCAATCCCGACTGATAGGGCTTCAATCTATGACCATTCACCAGTTTTGGGAGCATCACCCCCTTCAGCTGCTGCAGCTGAACCGCACCCCCTGAAGTAATACTACTGATGCGGTATGGACTAAGCCAATGCATCTGCAACTTTCCTAGATGTTTCGTAAACTTGCTGTCGTACAACAACACCAAGTCGCCTTGCTGAAACTGTTTGTTTTTTATGTGTCGATCATGCCATGCTTTCTGGCGATCCTTCTCGACCCCCTGTTGGAACGCAGCGATGAAACGATCTTCCTCCAACTGCACCAACTGCTCTAGACGTTCACCTAGTGCAGCTACATCATCCAGGCCTGTTGCAGCTACGATGCACATACATGGGACAATATACTCCATGGGATTAATTGCTTCTTGTCCATACACCAGCTTAAATGGTGTCTGCCCTGTCAACCGTTTACATGTGGTGCGATAGGCCCACAATACTGCTGGTATTTTGAGATCCCAGTCATCGCGGTTCATGTTACACACCTTTGTCAGCGCATGCTCCAATACCTTATTGAACTCCACTGTTCCATTCACTTGTGGATGATAGGGTGTACTCTTTTTATGCTTTATCTGGAACTCCTTTGTCAATGCTCTGATGGTGCGATTAAGAAAGTGGCTTCCTTGATCTCTCAATAATATCTTGGGGTAGCCGAAGCGAGTGACAATGTGGTCAAAGAGAAACCGCGCGGCTGTTGCCGCGGAGCAATCAATGACTGGTGCAGCTTCTACCCATCAAGTTAAATACTCTGTCATGGTGATAATATAGTGTTCACCCGTGCGCTTCCCTGATGGATTGATCGGTCCTACAAAATCCACTGCCCATTTGTCGAATGGCTATAATGTCAACTAGGGCATCAACGGCATCTCATCGCGTTGGGATGGTTTTCCAGTTCGCTGACAGACATCACAGGACCGCGCATAGTCTGTCCCATCATTATGTAGTGTGGGCCACCATATCCCAACACCCAGCACTTTCCTAGCAGTCGCCCTACTACCATAGTGTCCTCCGACTACTCTTCCATGCACTTCTGCTAATACCTGTGATTGCTCATGCGGAAAGACACATTTGCGCAATACCTCATCGGCACCCATTTTGTATAACTCTCCTGCAATTAGCTGGAAGTCTGCAACTTTGACTACCAACTTCTTCTTCTGACTGGTGGTGAACTCGTCTGGTGGAGTACCTGTTGTCAAAAATTGGATGATTTTTGCAAAGTAGCCATCTACAACCTCAATCCAAAACAGTTGAGCATCTGGTAAACCATATTCATTGTTGGTTGGCTCCTCTCTTGTATCGATCCACGAGAGATGATCAGGACTGGTATTCAACCGGCCTGGCTTCATAATGACTTAAAAATATAACTTTTGAAAAAGAAGTAGCCAGCGGCATATCTTCCCCCCCAACACAGGATTATTGACTAGGTATTTCAACGCGGAATGGTCGGTAAACATTTTAAAGTGCCCACCCAACAAATAGTGCCTGAACTTCTGCAGCGCGTAGACCATTGCCAGACCTTCCCACTCAGTGGTAGTGTAATTTCTTTCTGCAGAGGACAACTTCCGACTTGCAAAAGCAATAGGATGATCAAGGTCGCCTTCTCCTGGTTGAGACAATATGACACCCAACGCAATCAATGAGGCATCAACATGGACATGGAATTCCTTACTCCATTCTGAAAATATGTATATCTGTGCTGATGCCATCTTTGCTTTTAGTGTTTCAAAGCTAGCCAGACATTCCGAGCTCCACTAGAATGCCGCATCCTTTTTCAACAAATTCTCCATAAGGGCAGTAATTTCAGCATAACCCCTGATGAACTTGCGATAATACCCTATGTGTCCCAGAGTCACCCGTAACTGCTTAATAGTGGTCGGTGGTTGCAAACTCAAAATGAGCGCAATCTTAGCTGGATCGACAAACAACCTTGCTTACACACAATATGGCTGAGCAATATCCCAAACGGTGCACAAAAGATGCATTTCTTCAGATTCAGCGATATCTAGTGTTGTCGGCATCGCTCAATCATCAACCGCAGATTCGCCAAATGATCACAGACCAAACCATAGACCGTCCAATCGTCCATGTATACCTGTAAAAATTTATGAATGAAGTCTTTAAATGCAGCAATGATAACCCATGAAAATATCGCAAGTGCGTTCTTCAAACCAAACGACATTATAGTGTATTGAAAGCAACCCCATTCAGTAACAAAGGTTGTCTTATGGTGATATTCTTTGGAAATGCAGATCTGATGATAGCCAGAGAACCCGTCTGTGAAGGAGTACATCTACTGGCCACCCACACCTCCAAGCACTTCATCAGTAAATGGAGTGGGAAATGGATCGTGCAAACATGCATCATTTAGCTTCCTGAGGTCAACGCAAATATGCACTTCACCAGTCTTCTTATCCTACACCACCATAGGACTAATCGATTCTGACTCCTCAACTGGTTCAATAATACTAGCGTCCAACATGCGATCCAACTCAGCCTTGACCCGCTCCTTATGTCGCGTATTCAATTGACGGGGTCGCTGTCGGATCAGCTTAGCATCTAGTTTTAATGGAATCTTCATTTCTCCTAAGTCACCCAGAATCCCCTTCATGTCAGAAAACTTAGTAGGAAATATGTCTTGAAACTCATGAAGGAAATCAGTGACCTTGCTTACCAGCTCATCATCCCATTAATCCCCGACATTTGCGAACTTTGGAGTGTGCTCTGTCCCAATGTTAATCTTGCGAATCCTCAATGATTGATTGATCAGGTCGCTTGGCGCATCAGGTGGTACCAAAGCATGACTTCCATCTGACTCTGGAATATTCACATTCTGTGGATCATCACCATCTTCTGGCCCACCACTGATATTGAAACACTCCATGAGAGATTATATCTGGCTGTGCGTGTGCGGATCCATAGGATATGCTACCGCGACAACCTACAGAATTACATCATGGATGAGCTGTAACGCATTATTAACCTCTGGATCGGCATCCACAAAACTGAATGTATGGGTAAAACACACTGTGAGCTCCAGCCAAGTAGAAATTTCCCCTCGCAACTCAGCTGTAGTATATCATGAGTGTGGCATCTCATCCAAAGTATGGATAAAAGCATGGACCCACTCATCTTTTGGTCGTGATACCCATAGCCATTGACATTCCATCAAGTGACCACCAAGATCAGTCCGCCCATCATGCTTCCCCGTGTGGTAAACCTCAGTATCACCAAAATGTACCATCATTAATCTTCAGCATTTCGACCATCCATCAATCGATGCCTTGTGTGTCTCCCACCAGCGTGCTAGAGAAGCCTTCAATGCTTCATGCAATGCCAACAAGCGCTGTGGTTCGGAAACTCTTTCTTCGAACTCCATCAAAAAGTTGGATAAGCCAGGTAGTCCTTCATATATTGGTAGTGTAACCGTTTCAGTCGCGACATGGCATAATGACTGTGTGACCAACCCGCACTTATGGAGTGGCACCTCGTGCAAGCGGTTCTGCCAATATTCCAACGCATCATCAAAGTTGGAAGACGCAGAGCTGTCACTGCGCCATCCCAACTCACCGTTGGCATTCAGATGTATATAATCTTCAGAAATATTGAATGCATGGTCCCATCCATTGGGATCATCGTCCTTCATTGGTTTTATGTAGTGGCATCCTTCAGTCGAATCCAACGGGGTGATAACTCTGAGATTGCGATTTTCAAAAGTCATCATCTGTCACTTGAAGTTGATTATAGCTCCACTATCATTAGCCCATCCAATCCCCAACAGCGCAGGATAAGAGTTGCTGCCTTCGACAACTTCTATGACATCAAAGTTGGCATAGGTTTTCATACCCTTGATATCTACCATTAGCCACGGAAATCACCCAATGGGTGTTACTTTTGCATGGTTAGCCAATCGGAGCCGTATAGGAGACCAGCTCAATGGGGGGCTCCCCATCTTCTTCCAAGCCTGCTTGGTCAAGATGTTGACATCCGAACCAAGATCCAAAATAACTGAATCAACATCATAGTCGCCAATTTGAATATTCATCCACATCTCTTTACCCGTCTTCCGTCGTTGGAAGGAATTAACCGCGAGCTCTTGTCGATCCTGGGCCGGTTGTCGCAACAAGGCTTCAATCGCAGCAAGAGTGTCAGGATATTTTTCCAGGAACAAACAATGTTCCAAAAATGCTCGAAGTGTGCTGGACCACCACAATGGGCTAACCTCTGAAGTAGCATCAAAAGTAGAGGGCATGTCATACATGACGGCTTTACCTTGGTCGTTCCCTAAGGCCCGTCGTGCCTGACAAAATCTCTCTCGTTCCGCATCAATATCAAATGATACCTTTTTTTGTCCAGCTAACCAGATCATTGAGCCTTCTTCTCCAGTTGTCTTTCCCCCTCGAGTGACCACAACAACAGAAGCATCTTGCGGTCTTGGTTCTGCAGATATTGTCGCGATGTTTGCACCTTGCTGCTGATTCAGTGGTACGTTCCCCGGTTGATTTATATTTTTATTTATGTTCTGATTCGGATGCAGATTCTGGTTCTGCACTAGTTGCTGTACTTGGTTCTGAGTGGGCTGCTGTGCCTTGGGCTGTGTCTGCAACTGGGGAGTGTTTCCTGCCTGCCATCGTGCAATCAACTGTGGACAATTCTCAACTATATGATCGTTAACAAAACATAACGTACACTGGTTCTGCAATAGTGGGTAGTCTCACTGATAGTGTCCCCATACCGCACAGTGATAACATTGAACAGGTCCGCAACCACCTCGTCCTCCTCTGCGACCAAATCCTCTGCCACGTCCTCCCCGGTATCCTCCCCGAAATCCTCCCTGCTGCTGGTATTGTGGTTGGTTAAACTATTGTTGCATTGGTGCCGGTTGCATCCCCTTCCCTTGTGGTGCATACTGCGGTTGCTGTACATATTGTGGTTGTTGTGGAGCCATCTGCATCGGATTATATTGCGGCATGAACTGCGGCGGTTGCTGTTGCTATGATACAAACTGCATCTGCGGTTGAGGTAGCGGCTGGGCTACCTGCGGTTGCGGTTGCAATTGTTGTACGGCACGCTGATCGTCCTTGACGTAGAATGCATCATACATTCTTTCTTGTAGCAACCCATATGCATGGCAATATTTGTCATCGTGACCCACTGACTTGCAAATTGTGCAATAAATATTTCTCAGGGTTGTGACCATTTTCTGCATATAAGGGTAATTGTCATGACTGTTCCCATACACCTGGAAAATGCAACACCACGGCATGCTGCCGCCATTCAACAGGTTTGGCACACCTGACACCAAATAATTACGGAAATCCGGGAAATTGTCCTTCGTATGCCCTTCTCCTCGGCATCATGTATGCCATACTTCATCGCGTTGTTCCTTGTTTTTCTTCAAATCTTGCAGCTATATATTCAAGCTAGCGAGCTGTGTCTGTATTTGTTACATCCCAGCTACATTATCTCCAATCGGCGATGCCTCCAATCGGCGATGCCTCCAATCGCATTGCAATCTTTAGCAGTGCTACGATGAATCACTCTTTATGTTGGACGGTGCTCATATTGAAACTAACCTTTTCCATCAGCGTCTTTAATCGCTGGTCGAAATCCCATAATGTCTCATTGGGATACTGCTTACTTTCCTTCAATTCTATAATATATTGAGCCTCAGAATTGGGCCTTCTAAATTCAGCAATCAGCCCATCCCGAATCCCATCCAGCGCCTTCTCTAGGGCTCCTGTAGGGACTAGAACGAATGTCATAAACCAATCTAATGCACGACCTTACAGAGTCGTAGCTAACTGTCCTTTCTTAGCAGCATCATCGGTGATCTGTTTTATGTTCCATACCGCTTCACACCAAAACCAATACTGTTATGGGTTATCTGTCACACTCCCATGGAACAACGGTAACTTAGCATCATCGCCTGCCATTCTAGGCTTCCTTCCTCCTTTCGTTGTACTACTACCAATTAACTTCTGTGGAATTGACAAACTTGGTGGTGTCGAAGTGGTATTTCATGCTATCTAAGAGATAGTGAACGGAGGTGTGGGTACGTTGGTGCTGGGGTTTGATCCTACCTCTAGCCTGGGCATAGCCTGGTTTTCCGTGTCAGGACTGTGAGTTCGCTTCGTCCCGTGTGGCCTTCCTTCATGGTCTTGCGGTTCGACCGCAGCAGGACCTTCTCCCGTCCTCTGCCTCTTTTCCTGTCGGAACATCGCCCCTCCGCTCGTAAGACCACTTTCTTCCTCGGCTTCACTTAGAGTCTCATCATGACCTACACCCATCTACCCCTTACCATTCCATGTACCGCCCCCAACAGTTGCGGTACCCACGGCCTCCACCCACCAGGCTGTCTACTGATTAAGATGCATCTTCAATATACCCTTTTCGCAAATAAGCATCTTGATCGACAGTTGAAGCAACAGTAAAAAAATGCCCCGAGGTTCACGAAAAAAATATCTTTTGGCTTCACTATAGGACTTCTAAGTATCAACCGTGAACTCTGTGATATAGCCTTCTAGGATGCTATCGAACCACACATCGAAAACCCGCGATGCTTTATTATCAACTTCCTGCAGTTCTTGAATCAATTCGGGGGTCAAGGTTGTCGGTTCACCACCTTGGAAGTTCCTCTTTTGGAAGGTCAACTTTGCCAACCATTCGAACAATAGGACTGGAATTCACAGAAGAACCATTTGTGTGGACTGTCATGAATGTATCTACCCACCCACTGATCTACTGTTAATCGAGTGTTCCTGCTTTCCTCTTCAGCGAATTCCTGCAACTTCTGATCAAACCATTCTTGGATATCCGGTTTCGTCGGGTGCCACAACATGTCCTCCTTTCACTCCGTACACGGTATCGACAACAGAACCATTTGTTAACGTGACGCCAGTCGACAGGGGTCCCACTCACTATCGACACATACCGCAGTATTCCTAAGCACCATCTCAGACAGTGTTTATCCCTCCCAGCAACACCTGCAGAGCAGATGAGGTCTCACCCGAGGCATCCAGCAAGAGCATACGGAACCATGTTTCCGCCGAATGAAGGAGGATGGTTGCGGCTATGATACTTAAACTTATTGTAACACAGTGACAAAATATTTAAGCATTAAACATAGTAGTAAAGCAATATTCAACCCAAACATTCATCATTGCAACAACAATACTTGTAAAGTAAGTATCACATCAAAGAAGCATGACATTATTCGTATAGTGCAATATCACATTATCATAACTGAACAAATTGAACACAGGGATTGCACCAAAATAGCTTCATCATATTATCATTGTCAACCCAGATACAACGCCTCTGCAAAAACTAGATCTCTACAATGACTCTTGACATCAAAACATACCCGAAAATCATACAACCAACTTCAGAGCTTCCCATTCTTCAGCTACCAATTCTCTCTCTCTAAGTTATATCTCAACGCCTACAATTCTTATCTATATATAGGCTTCCGCCTTACAACTCTTATCCACTTACTACCAACTTCCTAACTGACACTGTGGACAAATGACCCAATATCTAACTGACTTATCCAAAAATGACCAAAAACCCACATTCTATGGTATAACTAACTCAACATTACATAATATGTGGTCCAAATGACCCAAAACCCGCCTATTGCGGTACAGATGACTCAAAAAATACATAAAATACTAGAGCCTTCCTCCTTCCACGACTTCATCTGACGTGTCGCAGCATCGGCGATGTTGCAATTCTTCCTTATCAAACTGCTTGCCAAGACTTGGGATTCACATGGAATTTATGCAAAGGGAAACATGGCTAATATTTCCCCTACCATACCGATCAACATTTCTCATATGACGTGTTGCAGCATCGACGATGCTGCGATTCTTCCTTATCAAACCGCTTGCCAAGACTTGGGATTCACATGGAATTTATGCAAAGGGGAACATGGCTAATATTTCCCCTACCATACCGATCAGCATTTCTCATACGCCCGGAAAGGTTGAGAACATCTACATCGATGCTGACTGCTCTCCTGAAGAGGTTCACATTTACACCGAATTGTTTAAGGAAATACATAAATCTTTCGCTTGGTCATATGAGGAGATGCTAGGAATAGACCCCAGCATTGTCGAGCATGATATTAGAACATATCCCAATGCTAAGCCGGTTCGACAACGCCTTCATGTTGTGGACCCTGGAAAGGCAGCCACGATTAAGGCAGAGGTGGAGAAATTGCTTAAGGCGGGTTTTATCTACCTAGTCCCCTTACAGAAGGGGTGTCAAATCCCATTCCTGTGGATAAGAAGCAGGGAACTATCTGTGTATGCACTGATTTTAGAGACCTAAACCATGCATGTCTGAAAGACAATTTCCCTGCCCCATTCATAGATCAGATTTTGGATGCTTGTGCGGGAAGCGAAGTTTTTTCATTTATGGACAAGTTTTTAGGATATAACCAGATACAGATAAAGCCCGAGGACCAACATAAAAAGGCTTTCATTTGTCCTTGGTGTTATAGGTCAAATATGCACTTCTCCATCCTTGATCACCTTTAGCTGTTGATCACACAAAAGGACAACTGGGATTGAAGAGCATGATTACCCTAGATGATGATTGGACTAGACTTACCCCTCTACGGCTGACAAAACTCTCATTTTATCTACTTTTTGGGGAAAAATTCTACCCTATAAGCATGATAGTAGCATGTTCCTACTAAAATACTCTACTCCACTTCAATAAAGCAGCGTTTGCCTTCTGAAATACTCTACTTTGCTTCAATAGAGTAGCGTACAGCTCAAAAAATTCTTGCAAACACTGGTTGTAAAGCAGGGAAGTTGCATGTTGAACGCTACTCCACTTAAGAAAACTAGCGCACACCTTAAAAAGTAATAAAAAATATATTAATTTGACGAATTGGGATTAGTTGAAGTTGGTTTTGCAACTTCCCTAACCTCCCAATCAAACTACCTCTCGATCCAAACTGCTTACCTTGTCCCATAAATACAAGGAGGATCCATGAGAGGGGTTGCTCACAAAGGAGGAGAAACTATGCATTAAGGGTTGTTATGCTGGAGGAATTCCAAAGTTAGTGTGAAGGGAAGGAGCCTAGGATCCGATTGCATAATCACTCTGAATGATCAAGTATAATTGTACTGATTATTTTCTTTTGAGAATAAAGGTTGAAATACCCTTCTCGTCCCAATCAAATGTCTAATGGATTGCATATTTGTTTGGCTTAATGCTTGATTGTACTTGATGTCTAAATTGTATTTCAATTTCATTATCGTTATATCAGTCAAGATACGCTGAGGAAAGTATCTATTGTATTGCAGGTTCGTCAAACGGAAGATCAAGTGGAGGATCGATCGAAGGAGCAAGCGAAAGCTAGGATCAAACTTCGTGAATAAGGTATGCCTTCAAGAACCTTGATCTCCTTCATTTTGTAGAAGCCTATGTTATATGATTAATGTATTTACCTGTCACCCCAAAAGTTGGTAGTGTCCCTCTCCTCACTATAGGGTAGAATTCCCAAACAACAGATTGCAACTCCACTGGGGACTGGCTGCTTTCTATTCTAGGAGACTCATTTGACTTTCCTTCCATTACTTTTTGATCTTTTTGATCCTCTAAGAGGCTCTGTAGGTTACTGTAGCCTATTTCCATTGCTTGACTCGTTCCAGTTTGAATTTTTAGATCTTGTTTCAAGCCTGCTCTGGCATGAACGCTGGTATCCCTTGCACACAATAGCGTACACCTGCTGAAAAACGCTACTTTGCCTCTTGCATAGTAGAGTACACCTGTTGAAAAATGCTACTTTCTCTACTGCACAGTACGGTACACCTCCCAGTGTATGCAAGTTTGTACACTGCACAGTAGAGTTTTTTCCTGTAAGTCTCTGTTTGCTTTTGGGATTTGACTTCCACTTTTTTGGTTTGATTTCCAGCCTCTTGCCTTGTCTTCTTAACTGATCCTTGAGGTCTTTATGCCTTTGTTGAGTCTTCTTTGCCTCTCATAAGTCCCTTAGGTCATCTTCTACTTGCTTGAGTACTTTTGAGGTGTCTTGTTTGTTTGTGGCTCTTTTTGAAGACCGTGCTTTGTTCCTTGTTGGACATAGCTACATGTTCGTACCCTAGTTGTTTGTTGCAGATATACAAACCTTTGTTTACGACATTTTTTGTTTGTTACAACACTAGTACACTTCGACAGTGTCTTGTCCTTTGATTTAGGGTTTGTCCCCAAGTTGGAGTCCTTAGGGTGTTTTCAAAATATTTTTGAGTCTAGACACTTCCTGATTACTTTGTCAGTTTCAGTTTCAAGTAAGTTTGAAGTCTTTTAGTTTGCTTCCATCCAAGTCTTTGTGATTGTAAGGCCATCTTTGGTTCGCTTTCCTACCGTTTTCTTGGCTTAGTGCTCTTTAGGGTTCTTGATGCTTTGGAGTTCCCTTTGAGGTTTACCTTTCCATTTGAAGTGTCTCTTATCATTCTTTTCTTTTCACTTTGTTTTCCAATCCCATAGCCTTTTCCTTTGAAAAAAATTGTAGGACAAGTCTTCATCAAATCATCAATTTGTTTGTTGTGAGCCTTAGAGTTGCTTTTCCTTACTTACATTTCTCTTTTAGGTCTTACTTGCTTCCATTTTTTAGTTTTTTTTCTTTTACATATATCAGAAAAAGAAAAAATTGAGTTTGGTAGTTTAAAGTAGTAAGACTTATAATCATTTCAAAGTAGCATAGTTTACTTTGTTTTGAATTTGAAAAGAAAAGAAAAAAGAGATTTGTTTTGGTTTGCTTAGTTTTTCATTTTTGGAAAGAGCATAAACGAAAAATAAAAATAAAAAGAGTCTTTCGTTGCTTTGAAAGTTATTTCTTTTGCACTTTACTTTCTCAAACCATTTCCACACAATGGACTACCCCATTGAGTAAAAAGTTGCCTTAAAAAGAATTTTTAATAAAATCAATTATAAACATTTTCTTTTTAGGTATACACGACATCAACTAGCTTAGGCTAGAGTTATGAGCTTAAATCACCTTAAACTGCTCGCAACTGGCTTCATTACGCAACAATCATAGTACAACTTTCATTTACGTAAACCCATATATATCAAATAACCCTGGGATGCTCTACTCAAACCAGAGTTAAGCATGAGGCTGTGGGAGACTGGAATCGTGGAGGATATCCCCTCACCTTCCTTTCGACCATAAACTAGAGTCGATTCGCGTACAGGGGTCCTTTCGGACTTCAGGCTTTAATACCTTGCCCATGCGTTTTGACTAGGCTGATGACTATCCCCCCAGGATATTTTGTATGTATGGTAGCCTTAGTATAAGACCTTTAGGATCCTACACAAGTAGAGTGGGAGGTTATTCCCACTTCACCTCGGATAGGCATGGAAGGTAACCCTCTGGTAGTACTCCCAAGAAAGTGGTTTGGTGATTCAAGCGCTTACACCCAGTGGACCTTCGGTGGATTCCATGAAACTGGCCATCAGTACTCTGTTAGTCTATTCTGGGCCCTAATCATCCCAGACTTACTTCTGAGAGTATTTGCTATCCGTTTGATTGGTTTGATTACTTAGGATTTTTTAGTGGTATGCTGTTTGCCCCTTAGTCTTAGTGGCCACTAGGTTTTTACTTAGTGTTATTTTTATATAATTGTGGAATACCAATAACTTCGTAGGTCTTGGAGGGTGAAAAACCTTCCCCCACTCAGTGTGGAGCCACTACCGCCACCACCACAATGGAGGACAGACTCCAGTGGTCTTTTTGAACCTACTGGTGAAATAGAGGTTCCTGGTGAACCACAACCTAGAACCTCGAATCAACAAGTTTTTAATATTGTTGAGGTTGAGGATATCACTTCTAGTAAGTTTAACACTCCTTTTAACCCTCCTCTTACCGGACTTAACGATCCACTTCTGGTACCTGTTGGTTTCCAACAACCCGAGTATAGTGCATAGTTTTTCACACCTGGGCATATTATGAATAACCCAAGAGATGAACAAGGAGTCCCACAGACTCTTACAATGGGTATGAATACAATTATTGTGAATCCTTCTTCCACTGTTACACTGAGTTCGACGCAGGAAACTTCTATTTCAACTCCGTCCTTCAGTTTTAACACTGGTACGTTAGGCATGCTAAGCTCAATAGCTTTGACATACGCCTCAGTCACTACCCCTACTTTTGGACCCAGTAATACAATGAATGTCATTCCACCTCCTGCAACTCAACAGTCATACCATATACCTAGTACTTAGATTTCCACACCCAATGTTGGGTCGAGTCCCTATGCAACTATGCCTGTCATGAGTACCATGAATGCGCCTTCCACCTTGACTACCCCTAGTTTTAACACCTTTGCAGGTTACAATATGAATCAAAGTAATATACCTGTAGGAAATATCCCTTTTTCTTTGTTTTTTGGAGGAGGGGGTATTATTTTTAACCAACAATATGGAGGGGCTAACACCCAGCCACAATGGACAAATGCACGGGGTACCAACCTGCTTTCATTTGGGTGGGAGAATTTCAACAACACTTTCACACAACAACAGATGGATGGGGGAAACCCCTACCAGTAGATGGTTGGGGGAAACCCCTACCAGTAGATGGTTGGGGGAAACCCATACAAGTAGATGGCTGGGGGAAACCCTAACCAGCAGTTCATGGGTCAAACTATGGGAGGTTCCCCCTTCATGACTCCAGCTTATCAAATGCCATCTTGTAGACCTCGTTTACCATTTCTGGAAACCCTAAATTTGCCATATCTTTCCAAGTTAATGAACGATCCGGTGTGCCATAATGTTACATGGCCACCAGTTCCCACTAAGCTACCTTCGGAAATTCCAAAATTAGAAGGTAAAACTTGTGAGGATCCTGGTGATCATGTTACCACTTTTCATCTTTGGTGTTCTTCGAACTCGTTGAACGAATATTCCATTAGGTTGAGACTTTTTCAAAGAACCTTAACCGGTGCTACATCCAAATGGTACATTGAGTTACCTGCATCTACCTTTTTTAACTTTTGGGATCTCGCCATAGTCTTTTTGAACCACTTCTAGCTTCCTGTTCAGAACGATGCCGGAATAGATCTTTTGTCTACCTTTAGACAAAACAAAGCCACCCATTTATCTGATCATATTCAAGAGTGGCGAAGACGGAAGAGGTGCATTAAGGCCAATATCCCCCCAGAATTCTTGTTAGAGTGCTATCTGAAATCACTCCTTCCTTATGTTTCTAAGGAAGTAGCTACTTTTGGGGTGTCATCAGAAGAAGAAGCCATTTTAAGGACCCATCAACTAGACTTGGTTTATGCTTAGTATGGGCTCCTTTACGAGATTATACCTGATGCACCGCGATCAAACATTGATCTAGGTAGACCAAAACCTGGACCACATGATGACGGCATAGTAGGTTTAGTTGATTCTGAAGCCTTCAAAGCATTGACTAAACAGGTTCATGCCTTATCGGTCAAACAATCGACTGTATAAGTGACTCCCGTCACAACCTCTCCTTCTACTACTGAATCTATACAATAGGTTCAGACTAATCAAAAGGGCCCTCAGTAGCCCAACAATAAAAATAAGGGAAAGAAAGGAGAGGGGAACCAATAGAAGCCCAAAAAAAAAGAAAATGCCGAGGAGGGTAACAGAGAAAAGAAGAAGGTTAAGTTCCCTTGCAATCTTTTCAAGCAGGACCACCTCACTCACCAATTCCCTCTAATCGAAGAAGCCCAGAAGCTATTTCAAGAAAAGAAACATGTTGTCCTTAAAGATCCATTTCCAAAAGGGAAGGGATCAACTTCTGGCACCTCCAATACTGGGGGCACCACCCACGCTTCAGTTGATCAAACTTTTATTAATATGGTTTACTCGGATGCTATTTTACAAATGCGGGCAAGAAATTATACCCCGGATTCATAGAATAAGGATAAAGATGTTCCTGAATCTTCCACTCCTCTCCACATTCTTGTGGACCCACTGCGCAAGATCCTGAAAGGTGTCTTGAAATGGGCTTCGCACAATCCCAACGCACGGGCTACTGCCAACTACAGTGTGGTTGAAGATATAGCCCAGACCCCTTGTGCTATGTCCACCTTAGAAGTTTTGCAAAGTTGTCCATTACAACGAAATGCACTTGTAGTAGCGATTGGAAGTATGGAATCATCCAACATGACTACGCATTTTGATATGTGTGATATCAAATACTGGTTGCTGTACCACATTGCCCTTCAGATAGAGGTAGTTCATGGTCCTATGACCATTGGATGAGCGGTCATAGATGAGGGCGTGTCTATGTGCGTAATGTTGAATTTATTGTTGGAAAGCCTTGGGTTCTCTCGAGTTATCCCCCTCTAACACACTACTTACTGCATTTGATGGCAGAACCTTCAGTCCACACGGAGTCTTGCCATCATTTAACGTCACACTGGCCGATAAGAAAGTTGCTGTAGAGATTGAGGTTCTGGATGCTCCGCTTGATTACAGTATGCTGTTAGGCAGGAGCTGGACATATGCTATGCGAGCTATTGCATCAACAGTTTTCCGAGTTATTATGTTCCCTCACGAAGGTAAGATCGTCACGGTCGATCACCTTTCGTTCTCTTGGCGAAACAACTAGACTTCATCAGAATCCATAGTTCCTTTAGTTGATCAATCTGCCCCAGTAAATGAGAGTTTAGGAGTAGGGATTTATGGGTCATTAATAGGCACTTTTGACCTACCTACTCCCATTCTTTTCATGCATTCTGATGAAGGTACATCTACTAAAATTTTCACGGTTGGTTTAAGGACTGGTCCATGGATCCTTCCTACTGTATCAAAACCATCAGTGCCCTTATCCGTTGCAGAAGTAGCATACATGGAAGCAAAACACGCTGCAACGGAACATATCATGACTCCGCCAGTCTCTGCTGAGTTGGATAGGGACTATGCTCCTGCATGGTCGGTAGAATCGACCCACTCTTTTGATTGTTTAGACATAGTTTTTCCTTTTGACGAAGCCATTTTGGAAGCCATGATGGGCCTGGACAAGCCTTGGGAACAAATGCACCACAGGTCTTACCTGCTTCCAAATTTAGATAGGATAGAGAGAGGAGAGTTTTCTTTGAGACCTGGTGGGAATGTTGATTTGTCCTCTTCCACTTCAAGTACTGTTTACGCTGAAGGGAATATGGCTAATATATCGAGAACCATCCCGATTAACATTTCCACCAAACCTGGGGTCATGCAAAACATTTTTATTGGAGCAGATTGTTCTCTGGAGGAGATCGCTCTGTATACCAAACTTTTTAAAGAATTCCGTGATATTTTTGCCTGGTCTTATGAGGAGATGCCAAGCATCGATCCAACCATCATTGAGCATGTCATCACAACATACCCTAACACAAAACCTATGAGACAAAAGCTCCGTCTTGTGAATCCTCGAAAAGCAGCTGCCATTAAGGCAGAGGTTGAAAAATTGCTTAAAGCTGGATTTATCTATCTGATTGACATGACGGAATGGGTTTTGAATCTTGTTTCGGTTGATAAAAAGCAAGGTACCATTCGATTCTATACTGACTTCCGGGATATGAACAAAGATTGTCAGAAAGATAACTACGCCACACCATTTATTGACCAGATCATAGATGCGTGTGTGGGACATGAGATGTTTTCTTTCATGGACGGATTTTCAGGATATAATCAAATTCCAATCAAACCCGAATATCAACACAAAACAACTTTTATTTTCCTGTGGGGAACCTTTGCCTATCGGAATATGCCTTTGGGCTTAAAGAATTTTGGAGCTACGTTCCATCGAGCAATGAATTTCGCTTTTCACGATATCAAGCACATAGTTGAACCCTACTTGGATGACCTCCCGGTGCGATCTCGCAAGAGAAAGGATCATCCATCTCATTTGAGACTTGTGTTTGAACGGTGCAGACAATAAAAGATTCGATTGAATCCTAACAAGTGCATATTCTGCGTCGAATCGGGACATTTACTGGGCTTTATTGTATCCATTCGTGGCATAATGGTTGACCCGTTAAAAGTTGAGGCGATTATAAATCTACCTCCTTCTTGCACCTTGAGACAACTCCAAAGTCTGCAAGGCATTTCTAACTTCCTATGACATTTTATCATAAACTATGCTAAAATTACAAAAGGTTTCATGAGACTGCTTAAACAAGATACCTACTTCTTGTGAGATGAAGCTACTCAAGCATTGTTTGAGGCCTTGAAAAAGGCATTACTATCATCCCCCGTATTAAGCCCGCTTGATTATACAAAGGATTTCTTCTCATTTATGGCGGCGTCCGTATACATATTTAGCATAGTACTAGTTTAGGAGGACGATACGCTCCAAGTGCATGTCATTTATTATCTCTTGCGTGCATTGATAACTCCTGAGATTAAGTATTCACATGTTGAGAAGTTAGCACTAGCTGCGGTCTATGCAGTGCAGAGGCTTCGTCACTATATCTTTTTACAAACCACTACTATGATTGCGGAGGTCAATCCTTTCCAATACGTTCTCACTCGACATATCATCAATGGGAAATATAATAAATGGATTGCAATCCTGCAAGAGTTTGATTTGGTTTTTTAGTCTTCCAAGTCGAAGAAATCACTAATGTTCGCTGAATTAATTTCAGAATTTATGAGTGACTTAGTGCACACTGAGGAAGAGTCATCATTCTCGGATGAACATATCTTCCTTAATGCCTCCTCTGATCCATGGTACAGGGATATTTTAGTATATCTCCAGAATTTTAGGTGTCCTACCACTTTTTCTAGAGAAGAACGACGCAAACTGAAAAGCCATGCGGAAAACTATCTCATTATTTCTGACACTTTGTACAGATGTGGGATAGACTCCATCTTACGACATTGTTTGACTTTAGAAGAAGCTGAATCAGTATTGAATGATGCTCACAATGGAACTTGTGGGGGTCATATTTTTGGGTTGGAGATAGCTTAGAAAATATTGCGTGATGGGTATTTTTGGCCTACAATCTTTAAAGATTGTGTGGAAGCTATGAAACGCTGTCGTCCGTGTCAGTTTTTCACATGAAAAATTAGAGCACATCCAACTCCTCTTCATCCTGTGATCACAGTTGGTCCCATAACCAAATGGGGGGTTGATTATATGACTTGTAATCCAATTTCTGCTGGAGGCCATCGTTATATTATCGTTGTCGTCGACTACTTCACTAAGTGGGTCGAGGCAATGCCTACTGTTAAGGAGGATGGAGAAACCGCCGCTTATTTCATATTCAATCAGATTATCACAAGGTTCGGCATACCCTAAGTGATCATGATAGATCATGGTCGTTATTTTCAGAACATCATGATGAATGAGCTTTATACCATGCTAGGTTTTCGTCAGGAGCATTCATCTTCATTCTATCCACAGGTGAATGGTTAAGTCGAAGCGGTTAACAAAACTTTGAAGACTATTCTACAAAGAACCGTTAATGTTAGTAGAAATAACTGGCACATCATGTTGTATCCTGCTCTTTGGGCTTACTGAGCAAATGTAAAGATTGCTACCAGGTTCTCTCCTTTCCAACTTGTGCATGGGATAGAAGCAGTCATTCTGATTGAATGCGAGATTCCCTCATTAAAGTTGGTTGTCCAACTATTACCACAAAATTCAGTACTAGAAGAATGTTTGCTACATTTAGAACATCTAGACGAGCAGTGACGTGATGCACTCATAGCAAACGAATTCCATAAGAAACGATTCAAAGGACTGTATGATAAGTCTGTCAGACCTAGGGTTTTTCTGGAAGGAGACCTTGTTCTGCTTTGGGATCAGGACAAGGAACCTTTAGGGGTTGGCAAGTTCAAGTCCATGTGTCTCGGTCCTTACATAATCTCGAAAGTACTGCAGAAAGGTGCTTATGAGCTAACTGACTACGAGGGTAATGAGTTGCCCAAGCCTAGAAATGGGCTCTACCTGAAGAAGTACTATGCTTAGGCATGTGTGCTTTTTCATGTATTATAGTTGTACATTTTGTAGAACTAGTTTTTGCTTATGATCGTTAGTTGACCTTATGTGTGTTTTCTCACTTCGTGTTTCAGATGTCGACTGAACACTTTTTAGGATTTGTTGATGGCGCCAGTAACCACACCTAACATTTAACTTCAGTAGCTTGGGTCATTTACTCACTGCTGACCAACTGGTTTCTTCAGGGGAGGTTTGTTTGGGTCCCATTACAAATAATGTAGCTAAGTACAGTGCAGTCATAGAACTTCTCCGGGATGCTCTTATCCAGGGCATTTCACATTTGGATGTAAGACTTGATTCACAACTAGTTGTATTTCAGTTGACGGGTGTTTATCAGATCAAAGATCCTGTTTTTCTACGACAGTTTTTGTGAGTTAAATTATTGGAAAGGTAGTTTGATTCCATCATATATCAACATATTCCAAGAAATTTGAATGCATTAGCTGATTAATTTGCAAATTATGTTTTAGATTGGCATTTGTATCATACACGTCCATAAATAAACATTTGCACATAAAGTTAAACACACACATGTAAATATAAGCCGATACTGTATATATATCCGATACTGTATCAAAAAATAGTATGAGTTTGGAACATAAGTCTATCACAAAGTCATATCATAAGATACAAAATTGGGCTCGATGGCCTCAAAATACATAAAATATCCTTCTCCTATGGAGAAGGTGGGGCCTCATCAGCATCCATTGCCTCTTGGTAACATATGACCAGCCTCGCTACCTTCCGCAATAGTCTAATGCAAGCTGGGGGCACACCTAATACATCCTCCTGCATGTCAATGGGCATCCACTCAATACGATATGTGGGAATATCATGAGTCAACCGACTCATCTTCGTCTCTATAGCCCCTAGCGTAGCATCATCTGCACCCAAATCAATGGGCCTCACGAAAGTAGTAGGATGTCCCTCGGGACGAACTGGTCCAACATCTGTATATGACACTTTGTTTTAGTATTTCAAACTCATCATAAAAATAATATACTTTAAAATTTGAAAAAATTAAATAATTTTCAAAACATAAACATACCTATCTCTCTGCAGGCACCACCTGGAGGAAGTACCAGCTCTGGATCATGACAGAAGTCCAAACCAGCATATGGAAACTGCTCAAATTTTGGCACCTGTCTCTCCCACCATCCCCAGAAATCATCGGTGTGATAGAAAAAGTGGCTTTCACCACCACCCTATGCTGTGAATATTTAATTAATATTATTATTTTTATATTAAATAGATTATTAGGTTAATAAGCGAAAGGGTGTAACCCTTCACTATTCTTGCTCAAGCCCTATAAAGGCGAGCTTATTGTAACTTTATCATCATCAATCAATATATTATTATCATTTATCTCAAATATGGAAGACGGTCTCTCTTCTTAACCCTTAACCGAACACGGTTAACTTAGTGAACAGATACGTTCACTGCATTTGGAATCAGAGCAGATTTGCTCCTTCGACCTGAGCTCGAAATCATCTCATCAACTTACTTCTGCTCATCACCCACCTGCTTCCATCTCCTCCATCACCTCTCCTCAATCACCCTCCGTGTGCTCCGTCCACCATTCTGCAAACATTCTCGTCCACGCCCTCCTATTCATCCTCCCCATCACTCCTCGACACACCTCAGTTATCCTCCTCAACCATCACTTTCAGCCACAATCGTGGTCATGTTCTGTGCGCATTGCATCCCTCGTGCACCTACTTCATCACTCATCCCTACTCGTCGTCCTCTGTCACGCCCTCCACATCTCCCTTTAGCTCCACGCCTCCACGCTTATGTCCCTTCATTCTTCCCCCTCTTCCCACACTACCACTCCATTTCACACCTACCTGTGGCTACCTTGTGCCCTCACTCCTCTCTCTCGCCATCTCCATCCAGCCCGTGTTCCAACTCCTCCTCCCATTCACGTTCTGCGCACGCCCTTCCTGCATGCGCCTCCCTCCAACCGTTGCCACATCCACCCTCTCACTCCCTCTGTCTGTTTGCTCCAACAGCCTGCGGCCTCCCTCTACGCCCAAACCACGTGCTAAATTGTCCCACACCACGCCTCCCACCTCGCACGCAGCCTCCTCCTCCCACCGCAGCGACCATCTCCCTAGATCTCCACCTCTTCCCACGCTACTCCCTGCCACTCCCATCCGTCATACCTCCCACACTACCTGTGCCCTCCCATTGCTGTGTTGTCCCTCCCTCTCTACTCTTCCACCGGCGCCTCCCCACCATTCCTCCATCATCTCCTGCCATTCCCAACGACCTGCATACATTCAAACAAAAAAAAAATTAATAATAATTTTTTTTATTATTATATTTTTTTTCATACATAATAAAATTATTATAATTTGAATAATAATTATTGTGTTATTATTTTTAATATATATAATAAATTATTTTTATAATTTAATAATATTTATTGTATTATTATTTTATCCCTAACCCTAACCCTTATCCTTACTTCAAGATTGATTCCAAATATTCACCTCCCCACACTAGGTCAACAACCATGGCCGAGTTACGAGACCGACTAGAAAAATTAAAAAAAGACCAAATTAGAGATTTAAAAATCGTCGAAGGTCTAAACTCCAAAATGGGCGAACTTGAGAAAGTGTTTCGAGAAGATTTAAAGGAAGAGATGAAAAATAACAATGCCGTGCTTAAAAAAGAAATCAAAGATGAAGTTGTTCTGGTACTAGAAAGAAGGTTGAGTGAAAAATTTGACACTCTGAACGAAAAACAAAAAGACTTGGATGACAAAATGAGTGCTATGACTCAAAACATAAACACCATAACCCAGAACTTGAGCACCATGACGTAGAACCATAATATATTAATGGAGGTGTTACAAAAACTAATGCCTAAGACCAAGTCAGCAGTCCAGACATGCTAGATGCCTCATTTCATATTTTCACACAGGAATCACTTGCCAAGAATCAAGAAGAATTGCAAAAAGAAATAAAGATTAACAATGCGACGCTTAAGCAAGAGATAGAAACAAAAGTACTGCCAGGCATGGAGGCACGATTAAACAGCCAAATAGAAGCTATCAGTAAGATAGTAGAGAATAAAAAAGATAAAAATAACCACCAACAACGAAGCAGTTCAAATATGTCACTTACATCATCCAGTAGTTCTGATCCACCATCAAACCATAAAGCAAAAGGGAATCAATATCACCCTTACATAATGTACCCACATAAGGCAAAAATAGAGTTGTCGAAATACAATGAAAGTGAAGACCAATGCATTTCTTGGCTAAACAAAGTAGAAGAATACTTCGACATTTACAATATTCAATCTAAGGAGGAGAAGGTGAAATATGCGTCAATGCATATGGAAGGGTACGCCTATAATTGGTACTTATGGTGTAAGAGAGACAATTTTGCCTACACCTGGAACTTGTTCAAAAATTATTTTTTTAATAGGTTTCAGGGTATCAAAGAAGATGAATTTTTTAGTAAATTTACCAGATTACAACAGGTTGGAAGCGTTGAGGAATTCACACATTAGTGGGAATCCTTATTGACACGAGTATTTGGGTTGTCTGACAAACAAAGACTCGAAACCTATTTAGTAGGTCTTAAACCGTACCTCCAAAAAGAGTTAAAGTTACATGATATACCTGACGTAGAGGTAGTAAGACATAAAGCAAAAGCCGTAGAATGCAAACTAGAAGGAATAAAAACAAGAGGTGATAACCATTATCAACAAGAAAAAGAGACACAATGTAGGTACTGTGCAGATACTTGGTCACCCGGCCATCAATGCCACAAAACTCAATCATATGCCTATGAAATGGAAAAAAGATCAAATTCATCTAATAGTTACTCTGATAATAGAAAAAAGAAGAAAAACATATGTCGTCGATGCGGTGATGATTGGATCCCAGGCCATAAATGTAGGAACAATCAGACAATACAGTGCAAAATCATCAATGGAAAGGAAGTGCAAGTCTCTACATAAGAAATCATGTCCGATTCTAATACCCACATTGAATCTGAATGAAGGACGACATTAGGAAAATACTCAAGCTTTGAGGACAAAGCTTTCCAAAAGGGGAAGGCAATGCTGTGAATATTTAATTAATATTATTATTTATATATTAAATAGATTATTAGGTTAATAAGCGAAAGGGTGTAACCCTTCACTATTCTTGCTCAAGCCCTATAAAGGTGAGCTTATTGTAACTTTATCATCATCAATCAATATATTATTATCATTTATCTCAAATATGGAAGACAGTCTCGCTTCTTAACCCTTAACCGGACATGGTTAACTTAGTGACCAGATATGTTCACTGCACCCTGGTGGAGAAAAATGTCACCCCAATGGCCCAATCTCAACTCATGAGGAATGACCGGGGGCAAAGGCATGCCCAAACTAAGAGCAGGTACCCTCTCGAAGAAGAAGGTACAAAGAATGCTGCCATATCCAAAGTTCTTCATTCTCCTGGTCTTACACCCTGAGAGTTGAGGCTTCATGTTTGCTAAGAGACTTGTGCACCAATCATATACATGACCTTGCAAGCATTCGATACCAATATGCATGTAGTACTTTGAGGCTAGGTGCTATGCGACACTCCCTCCCATTCGGTTCAACATACTTATAATAACCCTCAGATGGAAGCTTGTAAGAGTAGAAATGAGAATCTAACTTCCACATTTCTCAGTACCTTCCACACAGTATGCACTTACATAATCTTGTACGTACATGGCACCCACATTGCGTGAGGACCCTTTCAAGTTTATAGGATCTCCTCTCCTAGAGAGCCCTATAATGAAGTATATGTCGTCAACAGTGAGATCCAGGGTCTCTTCCTGGATATTAAACACATTGGCATCAGCATCCCAATACTGAATGAGTCTTTGAAGTAAGCGGTTGAGTGCCCTCATGTTTACGATTCGGTATAATTTCAATAAAACACACCTTCTAATTGCATGAAGAGTAGTATGATATTGCATAGCCATCCTATCCATCTCTTCATGCTCCCTCTCCCTCCAAATAAGTGCCATTCTATCAAAAGAAGGGTCATTTTTTAGTTCTTGAGCATTTTTTCGGCATCTTCAGGGAAAAACACTACTCTATAATCATACATTCACGTTTGGATGCTACTGTCCTTGAGGAATAGTAGCGTTCACCCTCAAAAATACTCTACTCTACCCTTACACAGTAGCGTACACGAAAATCACGAGTTGAGCATGTCTAGATAAATGTTTTTAAGCATGAAAATTGACAAATGAACCATCAAAATGCAAGTAAAGATGAAAATAACTTACTTGGAAGAGGTTTGAGGTTGAATGGTTGCCCGATTTGATCGCTATGAATAGTTGAAGATCAAGGGTTTGCTCCAAAACTTTCCCTACAAATTCCAAATGTGATATTTGAGTTTTCAAAATGAAATTACATATATGAATTTGAATTTGATTTTTTACCCACTTTTTTGAAAAGTCTATAGTTTCAAATTTCATAAAAAAGGGTTCTATTTAATCATTAATACCTATAAATGTTGATGAGATGAATTTAACCTATGTTTCTCAAATTTTCACTAGACTTACGTAGCATCAATCTATTATGACTTAATTTCTTTATTGACGGACCACATTAAGTACTTTATGGTTGAAATTTTATGTCATTGAATATTTTTTGTCGTTAATACTAACTTGGTTGTTGAGATCCTAGTCTTTGGCAGGTCATGAGTCATGATCCTAGAAGCTATCATTTAAGTCATTTTAAGCTATTGTTTGGACTATTGAAACCTAAACAATATTGCCGAGCAAACTTGTCCTCTTCAAGCTCGTTAAAGGAACTGAAGGCCCATCCGTGTAAGTATAAGTTTAACCCTTTTCCGGACTTTTGCGGATTAATTACAAAAAAGGAATACTCTAGTCATCCATGGCTAAAAGAGTTCTTCTTCCATTGTTTTACAATTTTTCGGGGGAGGAGACTAAATTTATGAAAAAGGACCTTTTGGAGCCTTCTTTAGGGTTTTTAGGCTCTTGAAATATGAAAACACCAAGAGAGAAATCACCTACTTGGGCTTGATGTGAAATCCCCAAGAGGGTGTATAGAGGATTGTTTAAGTTTTTCAGACTCTATAAACAGGAAAACACCGGCGAGCACTAACCTACTTGGGCTCAATATTAAAATCCACGAGTAGGTGTATGGATTTATTGTTTAAGTTTTTCAGACTCCTTAAAATTGAAAACACCGGCGAGCAAGAACATATCTCAGCTTGATATTAAAATCCAGAGATCAGTATTATAGAGTATTCTTCTATCTCTTCTTCGAACTCTGTAAACAATCAAGAAGGTCATGAGTATTCCTCCCATGGGCTTGTTAAACTCTTTACATGGTTGGATTTATTGAGTTTTCATTCTTTGTTGGAATCATTAAAACAACAAGAAAGGTATTCTTTTATCTAAAAAGAATAAGGTATAAGAAGGGTATACCACATCTTACAGTTTCAAAGGCAGTTCAGTCAGTCCTATCCTTGAACATAGCACCTATTTGAGTCTATCATTTCAGTTGGGTTTAGTTTTTGACCTTATGGTGAACTTGATCTCCGAGTTGTTTACTCCCCCAGTTGGTTATTCTTCCAACCATATAGAGGGTTTGCTAATGTCTCCTACATTGCAGGCTTATATCACTTTCCCATCATGTTGAAAACTGCCTAAGTCACTTTGTGTTGTGCTTACTATTCAAGGATACATCCTGTGTCAGCCATTCTACAATTATCTTGACCTCATGTGTCGGCCATCCTAGTGTCATTCTTGTTACTTGTCCTACTACACATCAGCTCATACCATTTGAGTGTTCCTCGTGTTGGATGATGGAGGATGTCTTAAGGCATCCCTTCCAACAGACTTCTTCCCATCGACATCAACTCATTTTTCTCTCAGAATGAAGTTTAGAGTTTCGGTTAGTACCTTGGGGATTGCAGTCATTAGTGGCAGTTTCCCTCATCGTTGGATAATGAGAATACATCAATGTCTTTTATTCGACGGGTTCCTTAGGCGTTCGACTTCAAGTCCTCTTATTCACACGTGTTGGATCGTACTAGGTACCTTGGGACCCATTATCATTATTGGTGGAAGCCCTCACGTTTGTTAATGGTATACATCAATGACCGGTAATCAAATGATTCCCCGCATGTTCGACCTCAGCTCATTTATTCACATGGTTAGGGTTTGTACCTTGGGTTGTTTTGATGAAGACCTTGGGATTTTGGTAGCATTACCTCATTATGTTATTTCCCAATCTGCGCAAGACTGAGCCTCACTCATTTTGTCTCTCCATGAGACATAGATCCAGATTATTGTTATGGCTATGATCTCTCATTCTGACATGGATCCACACTTGTATTTCAGTGGCCATGCTATATATACATCTCCTATTTATGTATCAGAGATCATGTTGTATCATGCTACACATTTATATGATGTCAATATTGTAATTGCTCGTTGACCTTGATCATTTTTTTAGGTGATTTTGTGACTTGGTTATGCGGTTTCTTGCTCCTCCTCTAACTTGGAATTATAATGTATTTCGGCCATTGCTTCCCTCTGACCTCACACATTAGGGGGCATCTATTATAGGTCAAATCTGCACTTCTCAGTCTGTGATCACCTTTAGTTGTCGATCACACAAAAGGACAACTGGGATTGAAGATCATGATTACCCTAGATGATGGTTGGACTAGACTTACCCCTCTGCAGCTGACAAAACTCTCATTTTATCTACTTTTGGGGGAAAAATGCTACCCTATAGGCATGATAGTAGCGTTTTCCTACTAAAATACTCTACTCCACTTCAATAAAGTAGCGTTTTCCTTCTGAAATACTCTACTTTGCTTCAATAGAGTAGCGTATAGTTCAAAAAAATATTGCAAACGCTGGTTGTAAAGCAGGGAAGTTGCATGTTGAACGCTACTCCACCTAAGAAAACTAGCGCACACCTTAAAAAGTAATCAAAGATATATTAATTTGACGAATTGGGATTAGTTGAAGTTAGTTTTGCAACTTCCCTAACCTCCCAATCAAACTACCTCTCGATCCAAACTGCATACCTTGTCCCATAAATATAAGGAGGATCCATGAGAGGTGTTACTCACAAAGGAGGAGAAAGTATGCATTAAGGGTTGTTACGCTGGAGGAATTCCAAAGTTAGTGTGAAGAGCAAAAGCCCAGGATCCGGTTGCACAAGCACTTTGAATGATCAGGTATAATTGTATTGATTATTTGCTTTTGACAATAAAGGTTGAAATACCCTTCCCCTCCCAATCAAATGTCTAATGGATTGCATATTTGTTTGGTTTAATGCTTGATTGTACTTGATATCTAAATTGTATTTCAATTTCATCATCGTTATATCAGTCAAGATATGCTGAGGAAGGTATCTATTGTATTGCAGGTTCGTCAAATGGAAGATCAAGTGGAGGATCGATCGAAGGAGCAAGCGGAAGCTAGGATCGAACTTTGTGAATAAGGTATGCCTTCAAGAACATTGATCTCTTTCTTTTTGTAGAAGCCTATGTGATATGATTAATGTATTTACCTGTCACCCCATAAGTTGGTAGTGTCCCTCTCCTTGCTATAGGGTAGTATTCCCGAACAACACTTGCGGTACATTTGCATACCGGAAGATTCTCTTCAGCCTTAAAAATGTCGGAGCCACTTTTCAGCGTGCTATGACCTACGCCTTTCATGACCTTAAACGTATAGTGGAGGCATACTTGGATGATCTTGCTGGCCATTCTCGTAAGAGAGTGGACCACCCCAACCACCTATGTTTAATTCTCGAAAGATGCATACGCCAGAAGACTCGGTTAAATCCCAATAAGTGCATCTTTGTTGTGAAAACAGGTCGCCTTCTAGGTTTCATACTTTCGAAAGAGGGTATCAGAGTTGATCCTCTTAAAGTTGAGGCAATACTTCAGTTACCTCCTCTGCGCAATTTACTTCAACTTCAGAGCCTCCAACGGAGAGCCACTTTTCTACATCGCTTTGTAGTGAATTATGCTAGTCTTACTAAAGGTTTCACGTGCTTATTGAAGAAAGACACACCATTTATCTGGGATGAGCGAGCCCAACTGTCTTTCTATGCTCTTAAGAAAGATTTGGTATCGGCCCCTCTGCTTATTCCACCCGACTTTGCAAGAGATTTTATACTTTATTTGGCCATGTCTCAAGAGACGATTGGCATGGTCTTAGTTCAGGTTGATGATGTGCTCGTGGAGCATGTGATCTATTACCTTAGTCAAAATTTAGTAGACGTGAAGCTGAGATACACTCATGTGGAAAAGTTGGCACTTGCGACTGTTCATGTAATCCAATGGTTACGGCATTATATCATGCTTAGGAAAACCATAGTCATAGCGCATATCAATCCATTTCAATTCGTGCTATCACGACGTCTTATAGGGGTGAAGTACAATAAATGGATTGTCATTCTTCAGGAGTTTGATCTTGATTTTGCTTCGGCGAAGTTGGTGGAATCCTTGGCTTTTGCTGATCTCATGTTGGACCTTCCATGACTAGATGAGGATATTGTCCATGAAGATTCCTTTGTGGATGAGCACTTATTTCTTATCTCATCTAAGGACCCTTGGTATGGGGATATTATTGTATATCTTGAAACTTTGAAGTTTCCTTCGCACTATTCACGAGACGAATGACATCATGTGAAACACCAAGCTAAAGATTATACCATCGTCGGTGACACTTTATATCATCGAGGCAAGGACTCTATCCTCCGTTGTTGTTTGACTCACGAAGAACCAGAGTGTGTTATTTATGATTTCCACGCTGGGGCATGTGGTGGTCACTTATCCGGGATTACAACAGCCCAACGCATTATGCGAGCTGGTTACTTTTGGCCTTCGATCTTCAAGGATTGTATGAACGCCGTAAATAGATGTCACCCTTTCCAGGTGTTTTCTTGGAATATACACTCGCATCCAGCGCCCCTTCATCCGGTCATCATCGTCAGTCCCTTAACCAAGTGGGGGGTGGATTTCATGGATTTCAAACCAGCCTCGGCTAGCGGGCATCACCATATCATAGTGGCCATGGATTATTTCTCCAAATGGGATGAGGACATGCCTACCATAAAAGCGAATGGTGCTACAGCAGCCCATTTCATATTCAATCAGATTATTACTCCGTTCGGTATTCCGAGAGAGATTGTCACTGACCATGGCAATCACTTTCAGAACAAGATGATGGCGAATTTGTCACTCAAGCTTGGGTTTCGTCAAGAACATTCCTTCTAGTACTACTCCCAAGCGAATGGTCAAGTTGAGGAAGTCAATCAGTCCTTGAAAACCATTCTCCAATGTACCATCCAACAGAGCAAGAACAACTGGCATATTATGTTATATACTGCTTTGTGGGCATATCGAACCGCAGTTAAGACTTCCACCGGGTTCTCACCGTTTCAGCTAGTACACGGTGTGGAGTCTATTCTAGCAATTGAATGCAAAATCCATTCGTTAAAAACTAACCATAGAGCTCCTCCCTGATACGTCAGATGTTGAGCAACGTTTGATCCACCTTGAACAGCTTGACGAGCATCGTCAAGATGCCTCCATGGCTATAGATGCCAACAAACTTCGCGTCAAGGTTCAGTATGATATGTTTGTTTGTCCTTAGCAATATGCTGAAGGTGACTTGGTCCTCTTGTATGACCAAGCTAAGGAACCACTGGGGGTAGGCAAGTTTAACCCCATGTGGAACGGTCCTTACATTGTGAGGCATGTCCTTGAGAAAGGAGCCTACGAATTGGAAGATTATGAAGGGAATAACTTGAAGGAGCCTAGAAATGGGCTCTACCTCAAGCGGTATTACGCTTGAGCTAGTGATTTTGTATACTAATGTATAGTTGCTTCTGTACATAGTTTAGTTTTCTTTTGGTTTTTTGGTCTGCTGATTCGCTTCTGTTTGGTCGAAAGATGTCAGCGGAATCTCTAGTGTTCTTGGGATTCGCGGATGGTGCTATCCATCATATGCAGCAGCTCGCTTCTACTGCTTGGGTTATTTATTTGCCTGACCACCTAGTCGTGTCTTTGAGAGGTGCTTGTCTCGCTCCTACATCCAACAATGTGGCTAAGTACAGTGCCGTAGTTGAGCTACTTCGGGATGCTATTGTTGAATATTGTAACTTCTAAGAATATTATATTTGTATATTATTTATTCCGGAGATGTTCCATACCTCCGATGTGATTATACTATGAATCCGGAGATGTTTATTCCTACGAATTGGTTGTGGTAACTAGGGTTATTAGACCCACCATGTGGGGGTCGGCCCAGTCAGTTATAATAGGGTATTTAACCTAAGGGTTAAATACGAGCCTACATGTACTTGTGTAAAATACATGTCAGTGTAGTGTATAAATAGAGGAGGTATGTTCCTCATTTGACACACTCACTCACTTAAGAGAGGTGCACTTGTGGAGGAGAGGTCTGCTATGGTGGAGGAGGAGATCATGTCTTTGGTTTGCATCTTTGTATATTTCTAGTCATCTATATTGAGGAAGCTTTACTGGGTTTTCTACCCCATGAGGGTTTTCCAGGATAAATCTGTGTCTCCTATGTTTATGCTATGCTTGTTGTTTCTTCAGTGATCCTGTATATGCTATTATTGTGAAATGGAATGTAATGCTGCTATTTTCTATCTTAGAATATTGAATTTTAACATGGTATCAGAGTTAACCTGAAGGAAGGCAATGTATGGCACTTACGACACTTGCTTCTCTTGCGACAATTTGAAGGTTAGGGTTTTATATAGCAAAAACTAGTCATCGTGGAACTTTCGCTATAAATCCATTTATGCGAAGTTTCAGGATCTGAAAAGTTTACAGGTCGTATATAACATCCCCAGGTACCTTGTGTCGAAAGGGAACCCTCAGATTCGTTGTACTTTATGAGTTATGATTAGTACAAGTTAGGGTTTCTGCCTCTTCCAGATCTCAGTCAAAATCAGGTGACCTTGGAAAAAAGGTCATAACTTGGGCTAGGAAGCTCCAAATGAAATTTCGTAAAAAGTGACAGGTAGTACACAGACCGTACTAGCTCAGGAAACGATTTCAAAGGCCGAAGGTGAACCAGTGACATGTGGCATGCCATACAAGTTCGCTCTCCTGTTTTATCCCATAAACAGGTCACATTGCGACACTTGGCATAACTCTCTCTCAGAGAGTCCAATTGAGGTCATAACTATCAGGATGGAAAGAAAACAGGGAAAGATATTTCAGGAAAAAAATTTAGAGGCCGAAGTTCAAACAATGACACATGGCACGCCGTACAAGTTCGCTCTCTTGTTTTATCCCATAAACAGGTCACGTTGCGACACTTGGCATAACTCTCTCTCAGAAAATCCAATTGAGGTCACACTTGTGAGGATGGAAAGATGACAGGTTAGGCTACTGCAGAAAAAATTTTCAGACCCTGTGGAGCAGAAATTTCAGAGTTATAGCAGAAACAATCAAGTGCATATTTCTGTCAAAACAGAATTATTTTTGGAGCACCTTTATTCATGGCTTCCAGAATTTAGGGTTTCGGAGAAAGTTAGAATTTTTGGAATCGGAGTCCACGGCTGGAAGCTCCTCAGAAAAATTAGAGTTTAGAGCCTTGGATCAAACCTTTTGATTGGACAGAAGGGTGGGCTTCATCAAACCCTAGTTCGGGTTCCTGTTCAGAAGATCCAGAAGTTTCGAAGGCAATTTTGAGGGGTCAAATTTTGGAGATTTCAAAATTGAAGAATGCTAGGTTGATCAGCTCAGCAAGACACATTCTTCCATCCATTCAGAAGTGTGAAAGTCAAAGATTGAATTTTTAGGGTTTCTCTAGCAAACCCTAATCAAGCTCCAGATCAAGTTTCAGGGGGAGTCGAGGCTAAGGCCTTACATAAGAAGACTACAAAAAGTCTCGACAGGTATGACTTAAGGAGGTTCAGGTATGCCTTGAAATCTGATTCTTGATTAAGTTCATAATGTGTTTGTATTCATGTTATTTATTAGTACAATCTTGATTAATGTTATTAATTGTCCTATTACCCTAGTAACAATATGAATGCATGTGAATGATCGAAGACATTCATTGATTAGGGCTATATGATTGTAATTATGCATTATGGTGTTGTGTGAGGTTGATGTTGTCTGCTAACAAGACACAGGTACATCACAAAAGACAAATCAAGTTCCATGACCATGACAACATGAAGACAAAGACTCGCGAGGTATGCATGACTTTGTTATATCATGTTTAACCTATGAGACATGCAGGTTCTAGCTCAGAATCTCTAAATCATTGAAGAGATTGTTTAGGTATGTTGTACATAACTAAGCAGGTATACTAATCCAGGTATGTTTTCCTATGTCATGTTAGAATCTTACCTTGTGTAAGTATACTTGGTATGATTGGTTAGTAATCAAGGGTTTATGCATATTATGTCTCTTATCTTGGTTGATGATTTAACTAACTAGATCAAACAAGAATATGCATGATTAAAAGAAGACTTCCTTGAAACCCTGAATACTAATGATCATGACTGTACATATTCAAGATTATTTAGAATTAGAATGTTTTGATAATATTGAGAATATACTAATGAATGTATGTTTGTGTATGAGATCATGAGGATGACACTAGTGTACACTTGAGCATGCACAGTGGTACAGAATGAATAGAAGTTCAGAAGACATACAGAAGATCAAGCGGGAGGCAACCACACAAACATAAAAGATAAGTATTTGGGTTGTTATTAGAAATAGTAAATGATATTGCTCGTATGCATATTTGTATTCCTAGAATATATCATGCTGAGTGTAAAAATTCATAAAGCATTGAACAGTATACTACTAATATGCATATGATTGGTAAATTGGACAAACATTCCATTGTTTCTTGTCTAGAATGAAACCTCTTTGCTGACATGCTGAGAGCTGTGCACACTCTCGATAGTATGTTCTGGTAGAGATGGAAGGCATCTAGATAGCCACTGTATGCATACAGGATATGGGAAAGTGTTGTGCCAAAGTATTGGTCAAAATAGTTCCATAACTATGTAAATGATATCTGTATGCATAATAAGTTATCATGTCAATATGATTTGATGATTATGAAGTATTACTAATCATGTACTTAATTTTGATTTGTAGGAAAGATCATGATGAATGATGAATGATGAACAAGCGATGGATGTTCAACAAAATATTTACAAATCAAACACATTATAGAAAGCTTGTGGTTAAGAGATTCTCTTAGAAAGAGGAAGAGAATCATGATGAGATGTTTTGCTCCAAGGGACTAGATAAGACCATTCTCTTAATAATGTAATCAGGTTTTGTATGGGTTCCCAGGATCGGTCGTCAATTGATGAACTTAATGATCATCATGGGTGATGTGGATCTCAACCTTTTCTACAAGGTTGAATATGGGTTCTATACACATATGACATGGATGAAAGAAGGAACTCACCACAGAGTTCGAATGATTTTGAGGCTCATATTAGTAGACCCATCTGACGAGAGATGGCATAGATAGATATGCAAAAGATCACTCAATGCTGAGTGTGAATAATGGACAATTGACAGCTTCATGACAAAGCTTGGGCTTTACCAGAAGTAAAGTTGTTCCTAACCTTTACCTTAAGATTGTGGATGATGAACCTATCATACCATTATTTTATGACGATGATCTCTTTCTGACAAGGAATGAGAAACAGGTCATGAAAATGGTTGCAGAAATGAAAATGAAAGATCTTAGATTAATGCACTACTTCTTAGGTCTAGAAGTATGGCAAGATCCAAAAGGAATCTTTTAAATCAAGGTAAGTATGCTGTAAAATTTCTAAAAAGATTTGATATGTTGGAGTATAAAGCCATGGCCACTCCCATGGACTCCAACTTGAATTTGTTAGTTAATGACTCATCGTATTTAGTGGACCTAACCCTATATAGACAAATCATTGGGTCATTGATGTATTTAACAAATACTAGGCCAGATATATGCTTTGATGTAAATACCCTAAGTCAGTATCTAGTAGAACCTAGAAAGGTGCACTTAATAGCTACAAAGCATGTAGTGAGGTACCTAAAAGGTACATTAGATTTTTGGTCTATATTTGGAGGTCATGAACTCCGTTTACATGGTTACTCAGATTCTGATTGGGAAGGAAGTGCCTCAGACAGAAAGAGTACATCAAGTGGATGTTATAGTCTTAAATCTGCCATGATCTCATGGTTCAGCAAGGAACAATCTAGTGTGGCTCTCAGTACTGCTGAAGCAGAATATATATATAGCTGTCTGCTCTGTCAGCTGTGAAGCAGTGTGGCTTCAGAAGCTTTTATATGGAGTGTTTGACTTAGAAATGAATTCCACTATGATTATGTGTGACATTCAAAACTACATCAAGATAGAAAATCTTGTATTCCACGATAAGTCAAAAAAAAAAACACATAGAGATCCGATACTTCTATTTACGAGATATGGTGCAGAGAGGAGCTATCAAGCTCGAGTATATAAGCACTGAGGATCAGATTGCTGATATATTAACTAAACCTCTGTCTCGAGTAAAGTTTGAATACTTCCGAGACAAGCTTGGTATAGTCCAGAAGGACCCTCCTCGAAAGGGGGAGTAGTATAGTATCTGATAACAAGTCTGTCTCATCAATGATGAGGTTACCTTTTTACTGCACCTAGTTACTTAGAATTATTTAGATTTAGGAATATTATATTTTTGCTTCTTGATGATAGATGTATACATGCTTTTGATGATAGATGTATACATGCTTTTGATGTTAGATATACATGCTTTTGATGATAGATATATACATGCTTTTGATGATGGATGTTATGCATGTTTTGATGATGAGGATACATGTTTTGTTATACATGTTTTGATGATGAGGATACATGATTGACACATGTTTTGATGAAGTTCTTGGTGAACATGTGAGGGGACTGGATCATCCCTGGACTTCAGTCCGAAAGAAGATCTGTAGACGTATGTCTTCGAGAATGAAGTCCTTGGTGGACTTGAGGGGATTGGATCATCCCTGGACTTCAGTCCGAAAGAAGAGCCGTAGACGTATGTCTTCGAGAATGAAGTTCTTGGTGAACATGTGAGGGGATTGGATCATCCT